>VDFB02271358.1:928637595-928722424 GCA_007258455.2 Sequoia sempervirens | reverse complement strand
CACATTCAAAATTAGGTTTCCCACGCGATTGGTTTTGGCAGCTTTGGAACAAAGCATGGACGTCCGTCAAAGAATAATAGACTAGAGATTATTCAATATGCTCTGGTAGACATGTATGCAAAATTTGGAAACATAGACAAGGCACGTCAACTGTTTGACAGGATACCACAAAGAAATCCGGTCTCGTGGAATGCTATCCTAGTAGTATATGGACAAAATGAGTTTGCTGAAAAGGATTTACAAAATTTCAATCAAATTTAATCGGCAGGTGTAAATCAGAACTCCGCCATCTTTGCCAACATCCTCCCTGCCTGTGCCAAAATGGGAGCTTTGGAACGGGGTATGGACATCCATCACAGCATAAAGGAAAGGAAATTTTTATCAGATGTTGTAGCTGCAACCGCCCTGGTAGAATCTATTAACATGTATTTATTTTAAAAACGATTAAGTGTCACTTGCAAGCTGACTATAGTCTGTCCTTAGTTTGATAGAAATTGCTTATTTCTCATATACTTAGTGTAATTGATTATGGATACGTAATTCTTATGTAATTTATTATATGAAACTAATTTTACAGTATTTAATATTCTAATTTATTTATGTAAAAATTCAAAGATTGTATTGATATGAGGTTTAAAAAAAATTATATACAAATATTAATATTAACATAATTTTTTTTCATATTTTTCACATTATTATTTAGACTTAGGATAGTGGTGACACATTTTAGTCTAACCTTCTCTAACTACTGTTTTTCTTGTTGTTCTTAGAATTCTTAATTCAATTTATCTTTGTGTAGCTCCCAAGTCTAAAATTATACAATAACTCTAGTAATAACTTATTTCAACTATTTTTCTTTAGGTGGGGAGCAATCTAGATATTTGTAGTAGATACTCTTCAATATTTACTATTGTTTTCTCTAAGAATTCATTAATTTAGTAGTTGTTTTCTAACATTGTTATGTATGATATATCATATTTAAAATTGTTGGATAGGGGAGATTTATATTAAGTTCACCTATTGATATTATGGTGTAGATGTAAAAAAGTGTTGTAGTTGGGAGGTTCTAATTATTTCTATTGAACAATAAACTCCTTAATTTTTCTCATAAGTTCCAAAATTTTATATTATATAAGACTAATAAATTTTTCCACTCTTTTTATTTTATTTTTTTAAGCCTTTACTTATTTTTTATCCAACCCCCTACCATGTGATGTATCATTAATGTGTTGGTAGTCTCCTTTATTCATTTTGTTAAATAGTTTCATCTTTAAAAATATTTGTGTTTCTTTCTCTATCCATCTTTATTCTATTCTCATTTCTTCTATATGAGTAGTATTTTTCTAACTCTATTTGACATAAATATATTTCATATTCTCATTGTGTAATTTCATCATGTAAATATTTCACCAATTCATCCAAACTATATCTTCCATACCATAAAATAGATATTATATTTGACCTAAATTATTCTTATTTATTATATCTATTTTTGTTAATAAGGTGTTATATGTCTTCTTTGTAGCCTCTATTTTTCATTACTAACACTCCTATTGACTTCTATATCTTTTGACACAAGAGTATTTACTCTCTATTTAGATAATTGTCTATTTTCTGCTAGTTTGTCTCTACTATTTATAAGAGATTGTTAGCTATCTTTTCTAATACATATATCTTTATTATTTATTTCGTTTGTACTATCTCTTCTCTTTTTTCTTAAATATGTTTACAAATTCTTCAAGAAACTTCTTGATGATTTGTAGCATCATATGAGGGCTCCATGTTTACTCTAACATTACTTTTAAAATAATTCATTTATTTTTGTTAGATTGTTGTGTGTGTATATATTTTTCTTATGTAGGCATTCCTATTGTAAAAAAGTGACCTATACAACAATTGGACATCTATTGTGTCTTCTTATTTTGCCTATTCTTTTTTTTTCTACTTTCATCCTTTTAGGTGTTTTTTCTACCACATTTATTTGTAATCAAGGCACAAATGAGAAGGTGATGGATTTTATCTTCTATTATTAATGTGTTATTTCATAGATCTTAATTCTAACTTAAATTTAATATCAAGAGGGAAGTTATTAAGAATATTTCCCCAAAGCTTTGCAATCAAAATATCTTGCATAAATATCCAAATTTTATAACACTTTACACAACCTTTTATGATTATACATAGGTGATAGATCAGTTTAAGGCCATCTCCTCTTTGACCTTGATGCCTCTATTTCTTTAACCCTATCATCTTCTCAAGAAACCAATAATTATACAAAGAATAACACTAATAACTTATGATTTTCTCCTTAATTCAACCTTAATAATTAACTAAACTAATTGAATATGCCTTTCTCCTCCTCTATGTCATCTAAACTTACAATTTCTCTTCATTCACAAGCTAACTCTAATTGGATGAAGCTAGAAAAAATCCCAATTCTATCTTTCACGGGTTTCTTTCCAATAACTGCATCCAATTTCATCCTATCCAACCCTTGAACCCCAATATTTTCTTACTCTATCAAAATTTCCAATTCTTTTTAGTATATATAGACCTATTTTTCTATGAAATATTCCTTACTATTATCCTTTGCTTTTTATTTTTCTTAATTAGCTCTTTGGACTACCTTATCACCAAATCATGTTCCCCTTTACCTATTTTTTTTCATCTTAATTTTCATAAATTCTCATAAGGTATTCTTCAATTCATCCAACACTACTAATTAATGAAGTTCTTTTTCTATTTTCTTAAGTTTCTACATGACCTTTTCCTTAAGTTTTTCCTTTGTATTAGTTTTCCAATTTCTCTTTTGTCAATGAGGATTCTCCTATTCTACATTTTTTTAATATTTGATTTCTTACATTGTCTAACCTTTGTTCCTCTACTTTAGTTATTCATACTACTTTAGCATCATAGGTTACATTTGAACTAGATAATTATTCATTTTCTAGACATGGTGTGAAAACATTCTTATAGAACTATTATATTTGAGATAAATATAAATATCATGTAATTTATCACCACAAAAATCACATGTGGATTTTCCTTTTTTTCTACACTCATTAGCATAATGTCCTAGTTTACCATAGTTATCTCCTCAATAGCTAAATTATGATAAATCATGGAGCAACCTATATCTTGAATTTGTAGTACCATATAGTGTACATTGTTAGGTGGTCTTATACTTTTTCTCAATTGAAGCTCCCACTAGCAATGTGCCAAATAAACATTGAATGCTATTATAGCTAAAACCTATGCTCTCTCCATACCCAAATCCAAAAAATGTTTCCCTAGTCAATCCACTTTATAGTATATATGTACTATCTTTTTATGGAATTCATCAAGTTCCCTTGTTAGTGTGGAATCCCTCTTCATGCCTTTGATTATCAAATATTCATTCCTTAGATTTTCTTCTTACTGTAATTTTTAAACCAAACTTTACTTCTTCTAGGTGGGGGAGAAGTCTCAAGTTTCCCACCTTTCATTATAATTTATTACCCCATTACATTTTCTAAAGTTCTAATTTAAAATTATCAATTTCATCCTTTCTCATTAAATCATTATCCCATATATTTGATTAGGAGTATATTGTAGTGATCAATTCTATTATGTCCTTATATGAAGAGGAAATCTTCTCATCTACTTCTATAACATGAGAGGTTAAACCTAAAATAAAAAACTCAATTCATTTCTTTTATGTCAAGTTTTCTTCTAGCTTTCTAATCACACTTTTTAAATCATCATTCCTAATATTTTATTGATTCCTCCTTAGTTTTTATCATCTTCCATACTTTTTCTTTTTTTTTTCATACATTAGGTGAGTGGAAAGTTTCCATAAATAAGTCACTCAATTCTTTCCATGTTTTTATCATACTTAGGGAATTCTTTAATGCACCATGTCTTAGTGCCTCATCATTGAGGTTCTCCACAAAATTGTATACTTGGGTTTAGTCATGCCTGTAAGGAAAGCTAGATGCGGAAGCAACTCTCCTAACATCAAAAACTCAGGGAAGAATGCAAAGATACCTTTTAAATTTTACAATTACAGTCCAATTAAGATGCACATGAAAGAGATTACTGAAACAGAGAAATAGACAAGCACGTATGAACACCAGATATACATGGGAAAACCCTTACGGGAGAAAAACCCACCACACCAAGAGAAGTCACGCACAGCCATTATAGTAATAGATTCACAAATAGAGTTAGGCTTATCTTTACGATGTAGGAGTTTATACTTAGCATTCACCACCTTGAACAAGCCTTATTACCGAAACTATTCACATTCTGATCCTATACAAAATAGAATCATACATCAATCCATTGATCCATCAAACCAGACATAGTCTGCAACTCCAAACTATATTCATGTCATTCCTGTCTATCGAGCTTCCTCTCAGAATTGCCACAACGAACTGTCTTCCAATGGTTCCCATTCAGCTCCTTTGATTGGCCATTGATTCACCACATAGGATGGTCTTCTCTCAGTCAAAGCGATCAACCTGTGTTGGCATGTCGGTGAGACACAAGAAGTGTCTCCCCGATGCCCAAAGACTTCACCATTGATTTCACCAAGAGTCATCCTTATCGTCAAGATGTTACATCGATTCCAGAGAGCTATCGCTAAGACTTCGCCATGTTGCCAAGACCTCATAGCGGTATATTTATCACAGAGACGTTCCATGGTCATTAGCTTATAGCAGCTTTTCGGTGAGACATCATCACAGAAGCTCAAAGGGAATCATGAAGCGACGATTACATTGTCCGAAGGGCTGCGTCGTCTTTCACCAAAAGGCATATCACCAGAGCTCTAAGACTTTCTCCGTGATGAAGTCGGCGAAGATATCGTTCATCGGCGGACTTCACCAAGATTTTTGGTGCATCCTATTGAAGCTTCAATGCAAAAGACGTTCGGCAAGAGACATCACGCACATCGGTAGAATTCTTCTGCAGAGCCGTCGCGTATTACTCAGGTAATGTCGCGCATGGTGGATTCGGCGTAGTATGCTCAGGATGCATATAGCAAAACCTCCATGCCGGGAACTTTTGACAAAATTCTATCCGGTAGAAGGTTGTCAGTGGGGCTTCTTTTGGCAGACACCCAGCTCTGCAGGGCTTCAGCGAAGAATGCGCTGCTCGGTGAGGACAATGGCGGCTATGTTTGGTTCGTGATGAGCTAACTTCGTACGGGGTTCTGATATCGATATGGCATGTCGACTGGGATCTCCTCTCGGCGGAGGTCATGCCGAGCGCAACGTAATGTCGCCAGTGATGGATCATTGATTGGAAGCAAGGTCACAGTGACCTAAATTGTTCAACAAGATTCAAACTGCTAGTCGGCCAGACTCAAAGCATGTCACACCGACTTGCCTCTCTTAGAGGTTTCAGCCTGTGAGATTGAGGCATATGTTTCCAATGATGCCAACCCCACTCTAATGAAATTCCAAGGCAAATAGATGTTTACTAGCATCCTTGGTGTATTTACCAAAAATAGGGAGCTTAATTTTATTTGTTTCAAGGTGTGTGCCCTTGGTATCCTTGTGCTCTGTAGCGTAATGCTTGGGTTCGTGACATGGCTTAACCACCTCCCACAGATTCATTAACTCTAGCAGTTGTATCGGGCATTCACAAGTCAATCTTTTGGTGCAATGACAACCGTATGTGCAACAATTGGTATCAGAGCTTGGGTCACAGGTTCAAACCCCTCGATCCCCTCGATTGCATTGGGGGATTGTTGTAAGGTGTGCGCCCTTCATCTCCTTATATTTTGCAACATAGTGCTTGGGTTTGTGGCATGGCTTAGCCGCCTCACGAGGAATCATTATCTCTGGTGGTTGTATCGAGCATTAACATGTCGATAATTTGGTGCAATGGAAACTATCTGGGCAACATTATGTACATCCATTTTTGGATTTTCCCTTCTCCTAATCTATTATATACTCTTGGATCTCTTTCTCTCTTGCTATCATGGCCTCTTTTCCTAGTTTCACTCCTTTTATACTTGACCAAAGTTATTTCTCTACCATTATCTCTTGGAAATTGAACAACTGAGAACTCAGTTCATAATATTTATCACAAAGCTCATACACAATTGCTTCTTGATATTGTTTTCTCTAACCTAATTAGGGATCACTACTTAATAGAATCTTTAGAAATTCTTCTTGATTTTGACATGGGAGGTGACTCTTATTCCATGAGGTTCATCTCCTCATAGTGTTCCTTTAGCTTGGGGAATGCATAATTTGGTTGATAACACATCATTTAGTAATTGATTTATCTTTAATTTTCTTTGAGTTGTTTTCTTCCTCAACCTACGAATTTCTCTTTGTATCATCTCCAAAGTTTCCTTGTAAAACTCTAATTTTTTTGTGACTTATTTTGCTCATTTGCTAAATATTTTCTCCTCTTCTTCACCAAGTACCAACTTTATTTCATCAATCATTTGTTTTCTCTTCTTCCCCATAGCAACCACATCTATAGTATCCCTACAAATAAGGTTAAACTTCTCTAAGCTCATTGTTGTCTTATATTCGTTCAATTTCCTTATTGTTTTAGTTAGATTTTTCTATATAGATCTAATTTAGGTTATAAACTACTCTATTTCAAGTGCATCCCTCTTGATGCTTCTCTTTTCCATGATCTTTTATCTCAATCCTAAGATTGTTTCAATATTATTTCTTCTTCCTTCTTCTTTTCTACCATGATAGTTAAATTCTCTTCAAAATGTATCTTGATCTCACCAATAAAATCTTTACTCTCTTATTATCAAAAAATTTCATAAATATTTAATTGATTTAATTTATCCATCCTTAACTCCTTTATTTTTAATACCTTAATTTATCAAGACTTGTACTACAGGACACATAATATTACAACTTTATTTTTAATGCACCTACAATGATCCTTATCTTATTTTGTATTCTACTAGGTTAGTTTTAGAGGACTTACCTTCTAGCATGCACTTATGGGTTTTCATCACTAGTCTCCATTAGGTTGCTCTTTTTATTTTCTAATTTAATAGGATTAGATCCAACTACCCTCATAATTTTTAGAAAGTCATTTATAGGGAAATCATTCCTTCGTCTAAAATCCCTTTTGAAGGGCTAGAGCATTACATAGGACTAAGGGAATGGCAAATCTTATTGGTAGCTATATAGATCATTAGTGAGGGTGGTCCTTGCAAGACAATCTCTAAAAATTGAGGGTAGATTCCCTAGGTATCTATCTAAGGCTAACCCTAAATCTATTGATAATGTGTGGGGTGTGAAAAGGAATAAAGGTTGCTTGGATATATGGGTAGAGGTTGCTTGGCTAGGCATGATAGGTTACTTAGATGCATAGGCCTTTTGATCAATTACTATTTTAATTTTTAGAAAGGAATTCACAAGTAAGATGTTGTGAAATTTAGTCACATCAAAAGACACCTTCCCACTTGCTTTGGGTGACCTTAAGTTCATTTAAGATGTGTTTCATGTTGTGATTAGTCTAAGAAAGTGACTAGGTGACATATAGGAAAATATTCATATTTGCATATGGCATTGGCTTGGTCATTAAAGGATTATCTTGTGGTGGGTTTTTATTGGTTGGTAGAATCTATAGAAGTCTAGGTTGCATTGAGAAATTTTGGGAACTAGGGTTTAGGTTTACCACAAGCTAACTTACTTTTAGGGAAGGTTGTATAAAGAATCTTAGGAGTTTGAAAGGAAAACATGCAAAGAAGAGTAAAGATTTAGTAAAGGGATACCCAATGCTGATGGAAGAAGAAGTGGGATCAAGGTAAGGGAAATAATGACACCACTAAATAATATGGACAAAAGGATAAAGGAAAGGGATCAAGGATTAGGGATATAGAGTGCTAGATGCACTTTTTGGTCAAGGAAAATATTGAAGTCCAAAACTCTATGACTCAAGAGAAATGGGTTAAGGATCATTAATGTGGTGTGCCAAATACTAGAAGGAAAAAGAGTGAGGGAAATAGGGTTAAAGCCTTTCAAGGTTTAGAGATTGGTTTTGCCACATACATTTGACCTTTTGGATATGATGGTATGAGTAATCCTACAAGTATGGGTTGAACAAGGAGGAAGGGAGATGGGAAGTGGGTTGAGGGAAATGAGCAAGGAAAATACTAAAATCCCCAAGATTTTGAGACTTAAAGGAAAAGTAAATCCTCATATTAGGAATTAAGGATTGTGAATACTCAATGCTAAAGAAGAGGGAACATGGAAAATTGTAAGTGGAGAATAATTGAGGCTCACTAATTAGTCTTATAGCTTAAGAAGTACATTATTATATGGAGACCTAAAATCGTAAGGCCAAAGGCAAAGACAAAGTAGCGAGTGGAAGGGTGGGTAAAGCCATGATAAAGTACCTAGGTAATGAGAAATAGCCAAAGGTCTCAAAAAGAACTGGAAATGTTGGGTTTCAAGGAATGGAGGGAAAAAATACTAGCAAGAGGAAACCTACAAACCTAATAAAAGCTATAAATAGACACAATCACCCCTATCACTTGAAAATTTCTATAGTTTGAGACATTTAGGCATGTGATGAGTATACTAAAAGACAAAACACTACAACAAGAACATTTTTTAATAAGGGGGTCT
Source organism: Sequoia sempervirens (assembly GCA_007258455.2). Taxonomy (NCBI): domain Eukaryota; kingdom Viridiplantae; phylum Streptophyta; class Pinopsida; order Cupressales; family Cupressaceae; genus Sequoia; species Sequoia sempervirens. The sequence goes on along the minus strand of VDFB02271358.1, from coordinate 928,713,824 downwards.
ATTGAATAAATTCTTAGATTGTTATAGATGGTGGCCAAAACATGGTCCTATTAAGAAAGGAAGCACTCAACTTGGATAAATTTGCACTTACTAATATAGGCCCCAACATCACCTAGAAAGGGGCAAGACAAAGATATCACATAAAAACTATAGGAAAAATAATACAAATCTTTGATCAAATATCAATGAAGGACTCTATAGGAAAGAAAATCAAACTAAAAAAGAATTAGAAGCACCATAAGGTCCTTTCATTAAAAATAATATGTAAGATAAAGACTCAAAAGGACAAACATCAATAGAGGAGCTCTCTGATTTTATCTCAAACTAGAGATGGTGTTGCAAGGCATAAATAAGTGGAAACTTTATTAGAGAATGTTCATAAGCATTCTATGATAATCAAACCAACTTAGGAACCCATATATTAAGGTTTATCATAAGTAAAGCTTTTCAAAATAACTTCTAATTATTTATATTAATCCTCATGAATTAACAAGGCCTTGGATTGATCTATGACCAAATGTTTGTGCAAGTGAGTTCATTTCCTCTTCATGAAATCAACTAATCTAATCATTAAAAGTAGGAATTGCAACAATCTTGGAGATAAATTTCATTTCATTGTGACAATTAACGCATATTCAAAGGTTCTTAACAAGGCTAATAATTGTTGTAACAAGCATGTCTAGAAAACCAAAAGCAATTGACATATTTTCACTATGGTGGTAGAGAAATAATTTGTTTCACTCCTTTTCCACACCACTAAGTGTCAAGTACATCTGAAAAATGCCCAATTGCCTTCATCTCCCAAACCAATTTCTCCAACTTTGCATAGATTTACTGTGTCTGTGGATGTCATTTGTCTCCTACAAGAGCACATGGACTTCAATACATCTGGAGAGATTTTTAATTCCTTATCTTTCATCAATCTCCTTACCATTTGCTCACACCACCTGCCCACTACCGCATAGATGCTTAAAAAAACACAAGTAGATCCAAATAAAAAAAAGCATTGTTGTAAATACTCCTAACCCTGTATTCATAGGTGACCTGCAGGCAGCAAGAAAATAGATCCACACATCCACCACAGGTTTAGCTTACAAAATTGCTCTATGCTTTATGATTTGATGGATGTACATACCCTGTTCCAAAGCTCCCATTTTGGCACAGGCAGGGAGGATGCTAGCAAAGGTTGCGGTGTCTGGCTGTACACCTGCCAATTGCATTTTGTTTTTAAGTTTCTGAAACCTTTTCAACAAATCCCTTTTGTGCATACCCTGCAACCATGGCATTCCACGAGATCACATTTTTTTGAGGCATTTGGTCAAACAGTTCACGTGCCTTGTCTATGCTTCCACATTTTGCATACATGTCTGCCAGGGCGGTTGCAGCTACAACTTCTGACAAAAAAAACGCTTTCCTTTATGCTGTGATGGATGTCCATACCCCATTCCAAAGCTCCCATTTCGGCACAGGCAGGGAGGATGTTGGCAAAGATTGCGGATTTCTGATTTACACCTGCCGATTAAATTTGTTTGAAAGTTTGTAAATCCTTTTCAGCAAATGTGTTGTGTCCATATCCTGCAAGCATATCATTCCACAAGACCAGATTTCTTTGTGGTATCCTGTCAAACAGTTGATGTGCCTTGTCTATGTTTCCACATTTTGCATACATGTCTACCAGAGCATATTGAATAATCCCTAGTCTATCATTCTTTGATGGACGTCCATGCTTTGTTCCAAAGCTGCCATTTTTGCACAGGCCAGGAGTGACAAATGAAAACGAATCGCGTGGGAAACTTGATTTTGAATGTGCTGAAACGGTGAGACTGCGCGGGAACAATTTGAATGCTAACGGGTGAACGGGGAACGGAAACGGCGAACAGCAAGTGGGACAGGTAATTGGGCCCCACACCAGCCACCTAAGCGTGGTCAACGCTTAGAGTGTGCTGGTTAAGCCAGCCTCTTTTGACTCAATCCAAAATCTTGTGGAAAAACCTGGGCTTATTATGACCTCATTTTCTTCTTCATCTATGAGAGCTCTGCTAAGCGACTCTTCTTCCATGTTATTTTTTCTCCTGGATTTCAATTGCAAGCTTGCAGAGCGTTTAAAATAATGGTTTTTCTGCTGCCTCTGTTATATGCATTTAGAATAAACTGTTTGTTCATATTGTGGAGGTCAAAAGTTATTCTATCCTATTCTATGCGTTGTCGTGGTGCAAATCAAACCGCGTGTACAGGGTAGTTGCTGGTAAGCTGAGTATGCGTTCTGTTTCAGTCTCTTGAAAGTTGGGTAGTCTCTATGATGCAGTCAATGCTGTATTGACAGGCAGCTGCTAATCTAACATACTTCAAATCATATTCATTCACTTTATTTCTGCCTGTCAACTGCTAATCAAACATACTTCAATTCATATACACATTTTATTTCGGTCAGGTCAGACTTCTTCTGCTGTAGCATACTGTTTATCTACTTTTTGTCCAAAATTGGTACTGGTGTACATCGTCATGCTTCATGCTTGCATGAAGATAAGTATTGCTGGTGTACATCGTCATGCAACCTATAATTCACATTCAGACATTGAATGTACTTTTTGTCGTAAATTGGTGCTGTAATACTGCGTGCAGTGAATTTTTGCCTACAAAAATGCAAAGAAATCAACTAAAATTAAGCTAAAGCAAAAAGGCAAGCAAACACTCACATAAGGGCAAGATATAAGCTCAAACCTACAACAAACACACGAAATGATGCCAAAGGAGAGCTTGTTGATGCAATTGCCCTGTGGATTTATGCTGTGTGCTCACCATCAAATTTCAGCAGCATAACCCCTTGTCTTTGCTCAATTAGATCACAAAATAGTTTGATTTTTGGCTATGGATGCTTGAAGATGTGAGAGCTTGAGTGTTGAATGCATGAATTGGTTGAATGGAAAAAATGACTAAGTGTTAGTCATTTAGAAGAGGGCAGATGAATGGACGGTGGAGATGGAGGCTAGGATGAGATCAAGAGTTGAGATGTCTTGTGAGTTGATGATAAGTGTCATCACATGGATACATGAGAGAAGGGTACTTAGAGGTATCCTTGGGAATGATCAAAAAGTGTTAATTTCTTTTATAATCCTCATAAAGATGGGAGATGAATTTATTAAAAAATCCTCTAAAAGCCTAGGAGAAATAAAATGGAATTAAAAATTTCATTGGGGTAAGGGTAGTATTTATTAAGGGGTTGACCAAAGGATTTGATTAAGCTAATTAACCAATGATTTAGGTTGTGCAAGTGAGGGATTTAGAAGGTGATTAGGCTAATGGAGAAAAATCGGAACAAGTTGCAAGAATTGGAGGATGTGTCTTTTCCTAATCAAACAAAGATTAAGTAAGTTAATTAAGATTAGAAGTGGATTATGGAAGATGTGACATTTGAGGAGAGAAAGGGGATGAATTAACAATTAATTTTAATTCATATGGGCTAATGACTAAATTAAATAAATTGGTTTATTAGATTTGACCCTGAAACAAGTCGCAGGCCTACAAACCATTATTGAGTCATCGGAAAACAAGTTTCAGTTGTCATTTAATGGTAAACCAGCTTTTGTTTAATGGTAAAATCCTCCAAAATATCAAGTAAAAGCCTCCAAAATCTCAATTATCACATAAAACCCAGATAAATATTGATTTGGCAATTGAAAGGGAACATTCTATTTCTATTTGCAATGCTTTGTGTCAATTTGATGGCAACTTTATTTTCTCATTTGCATTGCTTTATGTTTTAAATCTATGCAAATATTTCATAATCAAATAATAGTTAATTTCTTTAAGGAAAAAATCTAGATTTGTCTAAGTTTATTTCATTTCATTATTTAGCACTTATTATTAATTGTTAATTGTTTAATCCAGCCACATGCAACTAGAATTTGCAGTGCATCTATGCACAAACACATACTCTCTAACATATTAACATACATATAGTTTTCTATTGGCGTAATCCTTGAACCTCCTTTAGGTGCAAGTACTAGATTATTTAATTTAGAGAGGAAAGGTTAAAATGATAATTTAATATTTAATCAAATAATTAAATATCTTAGAGGAACTTAATTAAATAATATTATTAATGTGGATAGGAAGATGGAATAGACGAAATAAATGATAAATTTGATCAAATGTAGACGATCAAATTTAGGTGTTTACATATATATTGTTGTGCAACAATAGTTCACCAAAAGTTTATAGTTTGCATGAATGATAATTGTTGCTGGTGTACATCATCATGCAACATTTAATTCACCAAAATTTTGTAGTTTGTATGAATATTACTTTTATATGTATGTGTTTTAGTTTTGTATGCTAAATGTATAGAAAAACCACTTGTTTTAAGGATCGTGATCTCTATAAAGAGTTCCTCTTGTTGTTTAGTCTCAATTTTGTTTTGTATTGAAGAAAAAACAAGATAGACATCATGATGTAATTCAATTTTTGAAATTGAATAAAAGAGTTTAGAATATTGGTGTACAATTAAGTGTTTTTGCTTCTATTGTTCCCACACTTTTGATCATATTAATTAATTAATTGAAAATCAAAATGTAATTGATTTTTTTATTTTTTATTCATTAATAAATATTGTCAAATATGCATCCTAATGGTTGGATAGATATCGTCGTGTTGTAGATGAGAGGATATTTTCTTCTTCAATCAAAATCATAAACCATGTGTACCATAGACTATAGTTGAATGGCTACATCATCTCATGTTTAGTTAAAAATAATATAAAATAATAAAAGTAACTTTAAATAACAAATTTCAAAGTGATAATCATTGTGTGGGACTTTGGGGTTGAAAATATTTATTTTAATTGGGTTTAATTTTGATTAGTTATAATAAATGTTGTTTGAGGGGAGGAAATTTGTTTTAAAAAAGGATAGTGTTTTGTTAAGAATAAAAAGAGTGAGAGTAAAATATTATTTTTCTATTTTATATAATGATGGATCATGGGATGTGATCCTAAATGTTGATGAAGTAAAAAACTTACATAGTCTAACATGGAAATTTTCAAGCTAATTTTTGGATTGTGGAAATTTTATGGCTTTAAAAGATATTATTTTGTAAGAAATATATGTTTTTACATTAAAAATAGAAAATTATTAGTGGCAATTTAATGTGGGATGGTACAAGGATGGCTAATGTCTATTCAATATAATGTATGCATTTATAGGATAGGAAATGTAAAATCTCAATTAAAATGATCCTCCTAGGTTACACCTATTCCAATGGATGTTGCATGACTTTTCTTGGATTTCACATCAAATTTAGCAATACCATAAATGTGTAGAATATATACAAATCAAAATATAACATTCCCCACACTATTCTAGTCATAGTTGTGGCTAGTATAAATCAAATTTGGGATCAAGTTCAACCCTAACAACTATAATATTCATATACCTATTAAAATCATGATACATTCGACTTGCAAATATTTTTCGATGTCAAAATCTATCTAGCCTACCTTTAGATTATTGTCATGACTCACCTATCTACTACACAACAAATACTTTTAGTACAATACTACAAATGTAGGTACTTGCTACTACATGAGTGCGATACATATGGATTACAAAAAACTATTATCTAGCTTCATATGTCATTACTCATCTATTGACTAGCCAACAAATACTATTATCCAACTTGGTATGCCATAACTCATCTATTAACTAACCAACACATAGTATTACTTGGCTTGGTATGTTGGATATCTTAGCTATTACTAGCTAACAAATGATATTATTGCAATGCTAGAAAGGCAAGTACTTGCCACTATGTGGCACTTGTTTTTATATGGTTTTGTTTTGACTAATTATTATCAATATAGTTTGAAAGGAGGAAGTTTGTTTTTAAAAGAAAGATATTATTTTTTTAAAAATAAAAAGAGTGAGAGTAAAGATATTATTTTTCTATTTTCTCATGATGATAGATCATGGAATGTGATCCCAAATGTTGATGAATAATTTTTAAGCTAATATTATTGATTGTAGAAATTTTATGTCTTTAAAATATATTATTAAAAAAATGATATGTTTTTACATTAAAAAGGGAAAATTATTAGTGGCAGTTTGATGTGAGATGGTATAAGGATGTCTAATGTCTATTCAATAAATGTATGCATATATAGGATATGAAACAAGTGGAGCCACAATGTTGTGTCTCACTTTTGGGATTTTTTTGGGGTGGTTAGGCTAGATTTACTAGAGCATCTTCAATCGAAGGCACATGTCCAATTGAAGATAACCTTCAATCAAAAGTCTTGCGGGAAGCCATAAAAATATTAAAATAATACCTTTAATGGAAGAAACCTTGGATTGAAGGTATTATTTTAATGCTTTTTTAGTAGTATAAGAACCGACAACTAAAGTGTTGTTGGTTCATTTAGAAAAATAGTAGAGATGTGTTTATCTAGCAATTATCTATGAATGCCCTGGTGAGGGCCACACACGAAACCATCTACAACCCAAATCGCCTTGAATTTGAAGGAAGCAACCGTGTACCCAGGTAGGTCCACCACAACATTTTCTTTGCTTTCATGTCTTAAGGTTTCCTCTTGGCAATTGCATTTTATTGAAAGTTTCTAAAGCCTTTTCAACAATGCCATGAAACCACATTTCTTTGAGGCATTCTATCAAACATTGGCTTTGATGGATGTCCATGACCTCTTCCAAAGATCCCATTTCGACATAGGAAAGAAAGATGTTGGAAAAGGTTATGAAATGGAGCAAATCAAATGCCTACACTTATAGAATAATTCAAATGAATTTTCTATGCTTCCACATTTTGCATACATGTCAACTAGGGTAGTTTCAACTACAACATCTAACAAAATTCCTCTATCCTTTATGCTTCGATGGATGTCCTTGCCCTATTCCAAAGCTCCCATTTTGGCACAAGTAGGGAGGATGCTTAAAAGGTTGTGAAATTTGGTTTTTCACCTACCAATTACATTTTCTAGAAATTTTCTAAATCCCTTTTGGTAAATCCATGTTGTGCATATCCTTCAATCATGCTATTCCATGATATCACATTTCTTTGAGACATTTTGTCAATCAATTCAAGTGATTTGTCTATGCTTCCAAAATTTGCATACATGTCAACCAAGGAAGTTGCAACTACAACATTTGATAAAATTATTCTATCCTTTATGCTTCAATGGATGCCCATGCCCTCTTCCAAAGCTCCCATTTTGGCATGGGCATGAAAGATGCGAGAAAAGGTTGTGAAATTTGGCTTTACACCTATCAATTGCATTTGCTTGAAAGTTTCTAAATCCTTTTCACTAAATCCATGTTGTGCCTATCATTCAAATTGGCTTAACACTTGCATATTTGTTCTTAAAATAGTGGTTACATATGAGAAGGCTTATTATGATGCAACTCTAACTAGTTATCTATTGAATCAAGAATCAACTAATCAATGTCAAAATGGAGCAAATCTATAAACCTCTAGATGAGTATAACTAAAAACCCACTGGACTTATTCTCCGTGTGTTTCCTAGTCCATCATGTTATTGTATTCCCTCTTCTCCTTGTAATGACCCATCCTCCTATAAATTCAATATTTTACAAGGAGATGATTGAGGTTATTTAGATTTCACTCCTTCCATAGGTGAATACAAAGGTAATCTCATTGATTTTGATATCCCTACTTTGCATATTGAATTCCTTAATCATCATTCATTTCCTTAGTCTAATTCTTCCTCTTCTTCTACCTTATTGAATAGAAAGTTTTTAATTGGTAATAAGGTTAATTCAACTAAACATGTTGGTGAAAACTCTCCTTCCTCTTCTCCTCTAATTAAAACTCTATATCATAAAATATTAAAAAAAGAAGAGTAAACTATGAATATAAAGGTCTTGGTCCTTGTAAATATAATCTAATTGAACATAGTCATTTTTAACAATTTATCTCTACAAAACTAGTCTTGTATACCATTCTCATACATGTTCTTAAACTCATCCTCCTCACTCACTATCATATTACCCTTTTCTTAGAGTCACTTAATAGTATTCCTTTATTCCACATTCTAGACCTTTCTTATCTAGAGCAATTATATCTCTATATCTCATACACTCCTCATTATCATACATGTATACCATTCTCACACATGTTCTTAAACTCATCCTCCTCACTCACTATCATATTACCCTTTTCTTAGAGTCACTTAATATTATTCCTTTATTCCACATACTAGACCTTTCTTATCTAGAGCAATTACATCTCATTATATCTGAGCACACACTCCTCATCCTACCATAGCTATGTGATCCCCTTGATCTTCTTTAGGTAGATTCTCCTTTTCTAGTTAGCTAATTTGAAATTTTAAAATGTGTGTGTTTATTGTTTATTTTGATTTATGTTTGGACTATAAATTTACATGCTCAAATTGATATAGTGTTTTAATTTCGTAAATGTTAATAGCATTGCATATGTTTCTTCATATAATATAAATAATGTTTTGATGTGTAGTGACAATGAAAGAAGGATAATGAATCTCAACATACAAAGAGATGGGTTTCTTCAACACATTCAAACCAAGATACCAACATATTATTGTGTTTCATTACATCAATTGGATGATTTATGAGTTTTTAAATAAATGACCAATGGTTTCCACAATTACATAGAGGAATTACCAATCTAACATACACAAAATCAGTAATAATAACTTAAAAATGCATTTAGGAAAAACAAACCAAATGCATTCTTTATTATCTTTCTAGAATTATACAATTCCAAAAACAACATTATGTACAAAGTGTGAATGCAAAATTCTTATGAAAAGTTCCTCAAAAGACTCTTTTTTACAAGTTTCCCCTCATAAGAGTCTCTCCCTACAATAGAAAAAGCCTTGTATTTACAAGCTTTTCTAGATAACTACTTTGTAACTACCTCAACTACCTTTTTGAAATACAATGGTTTTGAAAATAAAAAACCTTATTTGGTTATATTTAACATCACCTTTCTAGAAATAAAGCTCATTTTCTAAATTTAGTTACAATAAGTGACATAAATTTCTTTTACAAAATTTTCTCCATTTTCCCTTGTAACCACCTCAAGTCATGATCAATTATGAGATATTTTTTTGTCTACCCTTTAAAAACATTTAGATTTCCAAGGGCTTTAGCATTAGGATGTGTGATGGCGAGCGCGTGTGGGAGAAGGGATTTTTGAAATTGGAGAAGGTGGGGAAGGGGAAGACGATGGCGACCCCAATGTCATGCCTATTGGAAGCCATCTGGAGGCTATGAATGTTGCAGTGGTTGCCTGTAATTGGTGGTCCACTATTGTTGGTTGTGTTGGGGTTGGAAGGAAGGCGTTGCTGCCTCTGCTTGCTTATGGTGTCGCCTCTTCTTTGGGAGTGGTTCCTCCTTTTCTTTGGAGCATTGTGGGTTCCTCATTGCATTGCTCATGGCTGGCTTTGTAGGAGTCGTTCTTTCCTTCCTTGGTGTCCTTCTATTTGTTTTTCTTTTTTCTAGTGTGGCGGTGGTTGGTGCTACAACGGCTAGTCTTTTGGCCCCCCTAGTTTTTTTCTGGTTGCTTTCTCGGTTGTGGGTGTGGATGTACGTTGGCTGTCCCTTGGTTGTTTGGATGTTGAATGGGTTTATTTTTAGTCCTATTTGGTGTAATAGGATGGATTGGTGGTTCTTAATGTTGATCTATTTTGCCTCCTACTTCCTCTTGCTTGTTCTTCATTTCTTCCTGTTGTGCATCTGGAGGCCCGCTTTTGGGGGTTTATGTTTTTAGTCAGGGTGGGTTTCTTCTTGTCCCCTCTTAGTGGCTTGGTGGTGTTTCCCTCTAGCTAGTTATGAGAATTTTTGGTTCATTTTTGGCCTTGACCAGTGTGTTGGGGTAGCTTGGAGATCTTTGTTGTTGGGCCTTCTCCTTTTTCCTATCTTGGTTGGGTCCCCCTACTCCTCGTGGGACTTGGATTTTCTTGCTCTTTTTTATTTTGGGACTCTGTTTTGTTCTATTTGGTTCCTCTTGGGTTCCTTTTACTCTTGGAGATATTTGGCTTTTGGTGTCTCTCTTGTGGAGTGGTGGTTTTTTCTTTAGCTCAGATTCCTATAGTTTGGTGTTTTGGTGGCCTTTTGGTAGTTGTTTCTAGTCCCCCTTTGTTTGGGGTTGTAGAGTTTTAGGTTTTTCCTTGTGGTTGTGAATCCCCTAGAATTGGTGATGCTTATCTTTATGCTAGGTAGTTGTTATTTAATGATGGTTGTTTTGGGGTTCTGGTGGAAGATTCCAGTGGTTTTTATGCTTTGTGTGCTGGTTGGTGCTGGGTCGCTGGTGGTTGGGTATTTTTTGTTGGCCCAACTTTATTTGCTCTTTGTTATGTGTTTTTCCTTCCTGTTAGTTTCTAAGGCTTGTGATGCTTAAGGAAGATGTGGATGCCATTCCTACTGAAGTCAATTTCCGCTAGGTTTTTCAGCTTAAGTCTCCTATAGAGGGGGAGATTGTTCCTTTTGAGGTGGAACCCTCTTATTTTAAGGTGAAGGTGGTAGCTGTCCTATTGAGGTGGAGCTTCGGTGGCTAGGAATGTAGCAGTTTTCGTGGGAAGGTGCTCCATTTCTTCCTCTCTGCTAGAGGGGAGCCCTATCCTTTAGAGGTGGATGTTGGGATGGTTGATCATGTGGGATGGTGCTACAGGGAGGCATACAAGTTCTCTATCTTTCTGGACTCAGTTTTGGTTGATGAGCAGATGGTTTGTTGTAGATTGGTTGCTTGGGTGCCTGACTATTTTAGGTGGTTATTGATGTTTGTGATTAGGGGTCGGATGGTGTCTTACACCATCATGCAAATTGTATTTCTTGGCTCAGGGGTGACTTCCATGACCAACTGGTTTGCTGATGCCTAGCAGATGCAGGTGGGTTTGGTGAGTATCTAAAAGGGTTTGTGGTCCTAGGTAAAACCGGGTTGTTAAAGGGTCTCAAGCCCTTGCTTATTTTTAAGATGTAGTGTGTGTAGCCATGATCTATATTTAGTGGTTTTTATGGGGTTGTTTTTGGTTTATGATGTATTTTAATTGCATCTTTCGTTTCTTTGTTCTGGGTTCTAGGCCCCATCAAAACCCATATTTTACCCTTAATCAAACAATTTATATTTCCAAGATGAGGTTGTTTAATTTATGTTTTCATTCTATATCTACCATTAAGAAGCACTAAATAGAGCTTGATATCATCTTCCTTGATCCCTATCAAGTGGCTAATATCATGAGTTCAATATGTTGAAGACTATTATAATACAAGCTCAAGTGCACCTTGTTTCACTTAGTATCACCAAAATCTTCATGAAAACATAAACCATCTTTGAAATGATGATATCGACTACATCCCCAATAATAATATTCCTTGAAACAATATTGGAGATGAATTTGATGGAAAAGTGGTAATCACCACAAACTCTGAAGTTCTTGATATCCCCAATGGTTGTGACTGAGCATTTTGAAAAGCCTAAATGAATTGCTAAATTTTTATTATGTAGACATTAATTTGTTATTTTTGCTCCTTCTGAACATAATTTAGTGCAAATTTTGTGTCAGTTACCACCCAATGGCCTTAATCCCCTCGGATGATCTCTCAAATTCTCCATATATATTACATGCATTTGTGGGTGCGATCTATCTTCAAAGAATGCATTAACCTGAAAGTTTCTAAAACATTTTCAATGAATATGATTTGTGCACACCCTACTAGCATTCCAGTTGATGAGATATTTATTTGAGTAATTATTCTAAATGGTTCACACATTACGTCTATGTTTCTAAATTCTACATGCATGCCTACCAAATCATATCCAACTACCATTTCTAACCTAAATCTCATTCCAAACTTGTAAACATTTAATTTGTCTATCATATGCCCCAAATTTATACTCCACACCTCTAGCATAACATACTTTGGCATTCCTCTTGCTACTATCATTGATATGTGGTCATCTCCCGTCATTAACAATCTTGATGTAAATATGTGATTTTGTATGTTGTGCCCAAAAAAATTGAATAAATCTAATATCCATTTAAAATTCCTTTGTTTGTTTCTTCAAAAAATGTGAACTTGAGAGATCCATTCAACATTTATTCATATAGGAGAGCTATCCTAAATCCTTAAAAATAATACCCGATAAGGTGAACTAGATGAACATGGTGGATCCTTCCAATAGTTGCAACTTTGTTCATAGATTGAGTTTCACTATGTCTTGACTAATCAATAATTTTGATGGCTACCAAAATATATTGTGGATGTTTTCCTTTGTAAACCATAGTGAAACCTCCTTTCCCTAATGTATGGTGATCTTTTTCAATTGATAAAAGGAATATCTATTGGGAATTTTATGAGCATGATCATCAAGGAATCGCTCCACTTTTGTAAGAGAAGGCTTCATGGTCATGCAAAGCTATAGATCCTTAAAGGATGATTATTTCTTGTGATAAATACCCACAAGTAGTTGTTGATGGGTGTTTTTTCACTTCTCAACATAGATAGAACATGAATGTCCTATCTCTCTTGAAAGGTGAAAATCTACAACTGAGTTTTAGAAAATCACCTCAAGGTCTCTCGGGTGTTAGGTCATGACTATGCAAAAACAAATCAAATTTTGATGTGTGATTTTTTGGTAATCACAAGGGGAATTTATGGTTCACAAAGCTTGGATATGTTGGGTCTGCAAATTGAGTTTCAAAGTTCTAGAAATGATGAACAATGGCTACAAATTCAGAACAACAAGTTGAAACTCATTCCAATCATCATATTTGATAGTATGGTGATGCTTGGAATCCTAAACTAATTTTAGATTTAAAAGAAATATAAAAATGTTGAGGGGTTTAGAAGTTATCCTAAATCTAAAAATATGATCAATAGTAACAATGGCTGATGTTGTAGTAGACAAAATCCCCAAACAAAGTTTTTCTTAACCAAGAACAACCTACATTGTCACAAAACTAGTGCAATCTTCTAAGGCTCTTTGTAGATTTTTAGATTGTAACATTTACCTATTTAGCATGAACACACAATTGAACTAAAGTGCAACAAGTAAAATAGCTCAGACTAACATTACACAACAATTTATCATCAATAAACTACCAAAAGTAATAGCTAGAAGTGCATCAAATACAAAAGCATACATCTGCCATTAAAGCTGAACATGAACTACTAGTTGAAAATGAAATTAAATAGAAATGGACAATGCTAAAACAAACATTTGGAGGCTGAATCATGCACACATAATGAACAATACACAAGAAACTATCAACTTCAATGCTTCTTTTATATATTACTATAGAATGCCTTTACACAACAACTCATCTCTCTCTTTGAAAATGAGAGGATGCCCCTATTTATAGTTTTCAAAAAGTAGAATGAATGGTCAAGATAACTTTACAATGAATGTCCCAGATTCATTCTATTTTAGGGTTTCAACATCACCCAATATGAGTACAAAATTTACAATATAAAATAGGCTATTTTGTTTTTTCTCTATTTTGTCCTCTAGCTTAATTTGTCTTTTAGCTACTTTAACAAATACTCATCATCTATAATGGGATTTCCAGCTTCCTTTTGCAATGTAGCATATTCAACAAATTTGTTAATGGTAGCCAAAAAATTATTTCCCTTAGAGAAGTCATATTTCAAGATGTGGAAGGTGACCCTCTTGAATCCTTCCACCATTTGATCACGATGCTTTATACACGTTTCTCCTACCTTGACCATTTTCTTTGATTCTAAGAAGGCCCAAACAGTGAAATCCATGAAGTTTTCCAACAAAGTGTCATCGACTCCTTGCTTCATTCTCTTATGAAATTCACACTTTATAGCTTCTCACATCTCAACTTTGGTACTGTTTGATCTTACTTTATATAGAACTGAAATATGAATGTGTGGTAGAATAAGTGCATGATATTTGAAAGAAAGAATAATGAATGTTATTTTATTCTTAAAAAAGAAATGTGATGATTATTATTTAAATTCAAATGATATAACATAGAGAATGATGAATTGTATTTCTTTGATTTATATTTCTTGGACACTAATCTATTAATGGGTGCCTGAGTTTATATGAGATGCAAGTTTGTCGAAGACCAAGAGTGTGGTTGGTAGAGGAGGTTAACCACCTGGCAAGGTTAAGTTGGAAAGGATCCTCTCATGCACACCACTTAGTAACATATAAATTGCATTTAGGATGTTATTTAATTAATTATTTATATTGTTTTACTTTGTAATGTTTATTTAAATTAATTAGTGGCAAACTAAAATGCATAGAAATAAAATAATTAGTTTAGTATATTTTTAGTTGATGCTTTATTTGAGAATTAAGATGTTATTTATTTTATTAAATTGAGGATAATGTGTTGCATAGAAAACAAATCTTGCTTTCTTTTAAAATTAGATTTATTGGAAAACTTAGAATAAAATGGAAAATGGGAAGATTTTCAAAAACAAAGTGATAAGATAGAAGACATAAAAAGTTAGAAAAATATGAGAAAAGATGATTAAAAATAGGAAACAAAGCAAAATAAAGTTGGAAAAAAAAGAGAGGAAGAAAGTAATAAATGTATATAAAAACTCTTATTTTTCAACAAGAGCATTCATTCAAAAAATTATTATTTCCTGTTATCTTTCTTTATTCTCTCTGAAAAACAAAAAAATGGATGCAAAATAAGAACAATAGAATTGGATAGAAATTGGGAAAAAAAGTGGAACTGATCGGAAAAGGACAACTAAACAAGAGCAATTTCATCAAGATAGCATTGCATACCAGGTTTTTAATCGTTATACCATTGTATTTGTAATTCAATTTGTGTAGATTAAAGGGTTGTTTCTGTGTGCCTTATGAGAAAGATTCAAATTCATGATAACAAATGAATATACATTTGAGAATATGCCATTATTGTGAAACAAAATCCAATTAATTTATGTGTAAAAATTATAAATCCTGACTGTAGAAGTCTATATTTTTCTTAGTCTTCTACAATATGTTAGTATATTTAATGTATTACATACATGGATTATATTGATACTTATCGATTTCATTCCAGAGACACAATTTGATTTATTTCTACTCAAATTTCATCATATTATATATTTGTATAAATATTTTATTGTGTTGTATAAAATATATACAAATACATAATATAATTGTGAATACATATTGGAAAATGAATGATGCATCAAAGTCTTTTACTAGCATTGTTTTCACCATATATATATGAGAAAGCCTCTATTTGCAGCCTAAACAACTATGAAACCAGTGTTGTGAAGAGGGCGCTGCCCTCCCACAGTGGCTATGCACCCCAAGAGGAGGCTAACACCTTCCTTTATTCCCAAGACATGGGGCATTCCTTGCATACTAAGTTTTGAACTATAATTAACCTGGAAACTTGCATTGATTCCTCCAATCTGATAATCATTGTTGGAATGTGATTCTAATTTGAAACTTCCATATTAGATATGAAAAATTCAATTTCCATTCTCTTAGTATTTGCACCTTACTATATATAATGTGAGTGTATTTCATTCTTTTTTTTATTTAGATTTTTGCTACAGTTAACTTTTTACTTCTTGTTGTTTTATATACAGCCAAATATTCATTCAATTCTTATATATATATATATGTTGTTCATAATATTTTATTATGAACAACATATATATACAAGAATTGTACGAATATTTGGCTGTATATAAAATAGCAGCAAGTAAAATGTTAACTGTAGCAAAAATCTAAATAAAAAAGAAAGAATGAAATACACTCACATTATATATAGCCTTTGGGGATTTTAAGGTACAGATACTGAGAGAATGGAAATCGAATTTTCTATATCTAATATGCAAGTTTCAAATTAGAATCACATTCCAATAATGATTATTAGATTGGAGGAATCAATGCAAATTTCCAGGTTAATTATAGTTCAAAACTCAGTATGCAAGGAATGCCCCATGGATTGGGAATAAAGGAAGGCATTAGCCTCCTCTTGGGGTGCGCAACCACTATGGGAGGGCAATGCCCTCTCCATAGGCTGTGACCTATGGAGAGGTCAATGTCCTCTCCACAACGCTAGTTTCATAGCTGTTTAGGCTACAAACAAAGCCTTTCTCATATATATATATATATATATATATATAGTGAAAACCATGCTAGTAAAAGACTTCAATGCATCATTCATTTGCCAATATGTATTCTCAATTATATTATGTATTTGTATATATTTTATATAGTGCAATATGATATATATACAAATATATATAATATGATGAAATTTAAGTATAAATAAATCAGATTGTGTCTCTGGAATGAAATCGATAAGTATCAATATGATCCATGCATGTAATATATTATATACTAACATATTGTAGAAGACTAAGAAAAATATAGACTTCTACAGTCAGGATTTATAATTTTTACACAGAAATTAATTAAATTATGTTTCACAATAATGGCATATTCTCAAGTGTATATTCATTTGTTATCATGAATTTGAATCTTTCTCATAAGGCACACATAAACAACCCTTTAATCTACACAAGCTGAATTACAAATACAATGGTATAACGATTAAAAACCTGGTATCCAATGCTATCTTGATGAAATTGCTCTGGTTTAGTTTTCCTTTCCCAACTAGTTCCACTTCTTTTCCCAATTTCTATCCAACTCTATTGTTCTTATTTTGCATCCATTTTTTTAGTTTTTCAGAGATAAAAAAGAAAGATAACAAGAAATAATAATTTTCAGAATGAGTGCTCTTGTTGAGAAAATAAGAGTTTTTATATACATTTATTACTTTCTTCCTCTCTTTTTTTTCCAGCTTTATTTTGCTTTGTTTTATGTTTTGTTTCCTAATTTTAATCATCTTTTCTCATACTTTTCTAACTTTTTATGTCTTCTATTTTATCACTTTGTTTTTGAAAATCTTCCCATTTTCCATTTTATTCCAAGTTTTTCAATAAATCT
Source organism: Sequoia sempervirens (assembly GCA_007258455.2). Lineage (NCBI taxonomy): Eukaryota > Viridiplantae > Streptophyta > Pinopsida > Cupressales > Cupressaceae > Sequoia > Sequoia sempervirens. The sequence goes on along the minus strand of VDFB02271358.1, from coordinate 928,696,850 downwards.
AATTTTAAAAGAAAGCAAGATTTTTTTTCTTCTGTGAAACACATTATCCTCAATTTAATAAAATAAATAACATCTTAATTTTCAAATAAAGCATCAACTAAAAATATACTAAACTAATTCTTTTATTTCTATGCATTTTAGTTTGCCACTAATTAATTTAAATAAACATTACAAAGTAAAACAATATAAATAATTAATTAAATAACATCCTAAATGCAATTTATATGTTACTAAGTGGTGTGTGTGAGAGGATTTGTTCCAACTTAACCCTGCCAAGTGGCTAACCTCCTCTACCTCAACCACACTCTTGGTCTTCGACAAACCTACATCTCATATAAACTCAGGCACCCATTAATAGATTAGTGTCCAAGAAATATAAATCAAAGAAATACAATTCATCATTCTCTATGTTATATCATTTGAATTTAAATAATAATTATCACATTTCATTTTTCTAGAATAAAATAGCATTCATTTATTCTTTCTTTCAAATATCACACACTTATTCTCCCACACATTCATAGCATAATTTTTTCAAGTTTGTAATATTTCAAGTGTTTTCTAATCATTCAGTTCTTTCTAGTACAATTTTATCTTCAAGTTCACATAAAGCTCTTCATAAATTTGCTTAAGATTCAAGCATTCACAAAATAGAAAGCTCTTTTGGACACACACACATATAACTTCAATGTTTGCTTTACTTACCGCATGTCCTTCTAGGTTACAAATGCAAAAGAATCAATATTTATAAGTAAGATAAGTTGTCTAAAATTAATTTCCATCCAACAATTATGTAATTCAATAATTTCCTAATATTTCAACCGTAAATAGAAATATATGCATTTATATGTCCTTCAATATTGAGTGCAAAACTCTAATAATCCATTCTCAATAAAAAAAAACTCCAATTTCATGATTCTATCTAAATAGAAGTAATACAGGTTATACTTATAAATAAGTTCTCTAATTGTTATACAAGTTTTCAATTTTGCTAACAAGGAAGTATCCATTAAATAATTGTTCCAATGCAATTAACAATCCAACTATTTAATTCTACATCTTAAATACTATTCAGTTTACTTATATGTTTCAAATAGAGAAAAACAATTACATGAGTTGTATTCCTATTTTGTTGTATAATAGATTTCTATTTATTTTCCAATTTCCAAATGAAATAAAAATACAGATTTATAACTTTTCCAACAAGTTTATACACTTTCTAAAAATCAGATTAAAATATTCTTTTCAATAAAATTTAGTGTATATATATGTGTGTGTATTTATATACTCATAAATATATATACATATATATTTATAATATTAGGAAAGTCTCCAATCTAAAACAGAAACAAAAATAAAAACTTAGAATATTTGCATATTGTTTATAATCAAAATATGCAGCAAATACAAATTATTATATCCAAATTTACACATACATTTATATTTACAAACACATATATTCATTTATTGCTGCTCTTGTCATATATATCAACATAAAATGTGTAACAATAAACAAAAAAATATTATGAACAACATATATATATAGCCTTTGGGGATTTTAAGGTGCAGATACTGAGAGAATGGAAATCGAATTTTCCATATCTAATATGCAAGTTTCAAATTAGAATCACATTCTGATTCTAATAATGATTATCAGATTGGAGGAATCAATGCAAAATTCTAGGTTAATTATAGTTCAAAACTCAGTATGCAAGGAATGTCCCATGGCTTGGGAATAAAGGAAGGCATTAGCCTCCTCTTGGGGCGCGCAACCACTATGGGAGGGCAGCGCCCTCTCCACAGGTCGTGCCCTGTGGAGAGGTCAATGTCCTCTCCACAACGCTAGTTTCATAGCTGTTTAGGCTACAAACAAAGCCTTTCTCATATATATATAGTGAAAACCATGCTAGTAAAAGACTTCAATGCATCATTCATTTGCCAATATGTATTCACAATTATATTATGTATTTGTATATATTTTATACAGTGCAATAAGATATATATACAAATATATATAATATGATGAAATTTAAGTATAAATAAATCATATTGTGTCTCTGGAATGAAATCGATAAGTATCAATATGATCCATGCATGTAATACATTATATACTAACATATTGTAGAAGATTAAGAAAAATATAGACTTCTACAGTTAGGATTTATAATTTTTACATAGAAATTAATTGAATTCTGTTTCACAATAATGGCATATTCTCAAGTGTATATTCATTTTTTTATCATGAATTTGAATCTTTCTCATAAGGTACACAAAAACAACCCTTTAAACTACACAAACTGAATTACAAATACAATGGTATAATGATTAAAAACTTGGTATCTAATGCTATCTTGATGAAATTGCTCTAGTTCAATTGTCCTTTCCCAATCAGTTCCACTTCTTTTCCCAATTTATATACAATTCTATTGTTCTTATTTTGCATCCATTTTTTTGTTTTTCAGAGAGAAAAAAGAAAGATAATAGGAAATAATAATTTTTAGAATGGATGCTCTTGTTGAAAAAATAAGAGTTTTTATATACATTTATTTCTTTCTTCCTCTCTTTTTTCTCCAGCTTTATTTTGCTTTGTTTCCTAATTTTAATCATTTTTTCTCATATTTTTTTAACTTTTTATGTCTTCTATCTTATCACTTTGTTTTTTAAAATCTTCTCATTTTCTATTTTATTCTAAGTTTTCCAATGAATCTAATTTTAAAAAAAAGCAAGATTTATTTTCTATGCAACACATTATCCTCAATTTAATAAAATAAATAACATCTTAATTCTCAAATAAAGCATCAACTAAAAATATACTAAACTAATTCTTTTATTTCTTTGTATTTTAGTTTGCCACTAATTAATTTAAATAAGCATTACAAAGTAAAACAATATAAATAATTAATTAAATAACATCCTAAATGCAATTTATATGTTACTAAGTGGTGTGTGTGAGAGGATCCATTCCAACTTAACCCTGCCAAGTGGCTAACCTCCTCTACCTCAACCACACTCTTGGTCTTCGACAAACTTGCATCTCATATAAACTCAGACACCCATTAATAGATTAGTGTCCAAGAAATATAAATCAAAGAAATACAATTCATCATTTTCTATGTTATATCATTTGAATTTAAATAATAATCATTACATTTCATTTTTCTAGAATAAAATAACATTCATTTATTCATTCTTTCAAATATCACACTTATTCTACCACACATTCATATTTTAATTCTATATATAGTAAGATCAAATGATACCAAATTTGAGATGTGACATCCTTCCCCACTTGGAAGAGACATTGTCTCGATGTATTTATCACAAACATCTTCATAATAGAGTCTTAAACATCCATGATATATAAAAATTCATAATAAGCATAAATAATAAGTATGGTAGAATCTCAAACGCGGAGAGGATCTATCAATATCCTCTGCATTCACCCAAGTGGCTTTTCCCACTGAATACTCGTCCCATTGGACATTATAATGCACATAATATTTTTTTTGCAACTTAACATTGCATCTCTCTAAAAATATTGGTGGGATGCACTAGCACCACCCCTACCTACTAAGTATGCCAATCATGCACACCACATACATGGTACATCTACTTATACTTATACATTTGACAACACATGGTACTACTACCATACAATTACATCCAAGTAAGATATGGATCCTTTTCTAGAGCAAAAAGGAATAACATCACAATATTCAAGCATACAAACTTATTCACACTCTTGATGCCCACTAGACAAGGCATAAATCATAATCCATATATGCAACTCAAAGCATGAAAACAAGTATCTCAAATTTGACAAAACACTACATATTTTCAAAAGATCTTACCTCCTAACCATCACTAGGTTGAGGTTACAAAATAACAAGACAAACTCCAAAGGTGCACCAACTAGGTCCAAACCAACCATCATGCATACCAACTCTTCTGAGATTAGGACACTTGTAATCCATTCCTTTGATAATTCAGATTTTTGAACTTTCCATGTATCTTGACTTGTACCTTCTTGTACTTCTCCCATTTCCATCATTATCTACATATGTATCTTTATTTAGTGAACTATCTTTTCTTTATGTTTAGTGCCCAATTCAAATATGAATCATATCTTCATCTTATTTTGAATTATACTTCATTTAATTCATCTTTTCCATCTTACTTTATTATATATTCCTTAACCAATCTATATTCATCCTTCTCTATCTTGTAGTTTTACTTCCTTTACCATCTATTGGTTGATTCTAAAGAACACCTTCCAATAACTTCCTTATCCATTTTTAGTTCTACAACACTTTTTTTTATCCTTTTTTTTTAGCAATACAATCTATCTGCCAAACTTCAATCAACTCTTTCAATCTTATCTTTTACCACTTATTCTTTGTTTTATGTTTATCCTATAGAATTTTGTCATCCTTACTTTTCTATTTTATCCATCTTTAACTGAAGTTCGCTACACAACTATATTTCTTTCTCAACTAACATTCCTCCTACCAGTACCTATTATTTCATCATTTAAGCATATTCTCAAATTGCCCTTTTTTCTACTATCTAGACATGACACCCACAAATAATAATCAACAATATATTCACATCAATTGATCCATAGCAACACCAATGATTTCAAACTTTCTCGACATTTCGTATACTAAACACTTGCATCTAACAATGAATCAAGGAATTTCAATCTATCAATTCTAAAGAACATCATACACACTAAGATCTAGTATATTCTCCATATTCTACTCCCTCGTACAATCTATTAGAGGCCCATCATGGACACAATAGAGCACATAACATGAAACTTGACCAACAATTTAAAACATTCAAGCATAGCCACCATTAGAAAATAATTCAAACCAAGGAAAAAGTAAAATTCAATTTCAATAATAAGGCATAAAATGTGTGCAATTTCAATAATAATTTGTACATGACCATAATGGTCACAAGATAGATAATTATCAAAATCTGATGGCTATACTTACTCACAAACACAAATAAAAATTCAATGTTGGCCTTTACAACATTTAGTAAATTAATCAAAGTCAATAAAATAGAATTAAAATATCAAATTTTACAAGTTACATAACACATGAACTACGTGACTAACTCTAGTCACAAGAGAGGGAGTTCAATACTAAACTATACCTAGATTCCAAAATACAAGGTAAGTAAGAGAACACATTCAATCATGGCAAACAACGAGTCATCTAAGACTTAGTCACAAAAAACATGAGATCCATTCTACTTCACCATCCAACATCACTAAAGATGCCAACAACAAAAATTGCATCCCATTCAAGGAAATTTCAATCTCCATGCAATGACACACATAGTCATACACTAGTGAACATCCACAATCCAAGGTATCTAAGCACTTCATTCTCATGACAAAGAGAAATTACCAATTCCCACTTTATAGGAATACAACATTCACACAATAATTACATGATATTTCTCATTCATACAAAGTATGAGAGCTGTCTCAAGCTACATCACTCACATGGAGACAATAATTGTAATGCCCCGCCACACAACCCTAGGGGAAGTTGTAATTCACTAACCAAACGCAACAATTTTTTTTTTTTAAAGAGCAATAACATACAAGTTTGCTACACATTGCCAACATCCCCTAAGGCTACGAGACAAAGATTACTTAAACCCGAATTAAACAGCCATGGAATGAAAACATAACATCATTCAATTAAGGAATTAAAGTACATATATTCCATACAGATAATTACATCAAAGACTAATAGATACAACATGATATCTAATAACGATTGTTTACAATATAATTACAACACTCATTCTCCGAATGAGGTAAATCAAATAAGCATGATAATATATTACAATTTCCACCTCGATACAAATGAGGGGTAATGAAATACAAGAATAACTGGAATGAAAGAACTAGAAGAGTAACAGGAATCAACGAGCTCCCCAACATGAAAGTCTCGTCCACATGATCACGATCAAAGCCAATGGTGTAAGGTGCACATTCCACCCAACCAAGTGAACCCAAAGGCTCACCCCCCTGTGCTAGGAGATAGTAACAATGATTTCTGGTCAAGACCAACTACCTCTAGACAAAGGCTAAACATAACTAAATCGACTCAAATACCAAACAACATCACCTAACACAATATGAAAACTCACAAGACAATACATTGCTTCCAGGTTACATAGGACAAATACACCATTGTACAACACACAATAACTGACTAACTGTTGATGTAGGAAGAGTGTCATACATAAATTGCCATGAGTTACCCTAGCTCAACCTTCCTAGGCTACCAGACCCCCATCATGGGTTACCCTGGCTTGCCTCTAACGATTGTCGGACCCTCATGCAAAACTATGCGTCTCATCTCATCTCAAGCCTTAATAACACATACTTCATGAGAGAGGCATTCATTAACTTTATTAGTGTGAAGTTCCCCATTAATTCTTTTAGATTATCACTTGATTAAACCCTAAGTGAGTTACCCTGACACCTCTTTGGGTGTTGGACCCCCACAAAGGGCCACTCTCCTACTGACAACATTGGGATACAAAGCCCCCAATCTAAGGGTAGACAACATGCACAAGCTGATGACCAATTTTGACCTTAACACATAAGGTCAAACAACCCGTTCGTGGTACTCAGGTATCCATGACATACCACATATCTCGTTTATGATAACCGGGTGATAACACAACTACCACCATGTGCACTACCCAAAACAATCACAAGGTTGACTGACATACCGACAACCTTTACTTTTAAAATGACAACCTCAATGGAAGACTATCATAAACAAATGATATAAAGGCCCAACATCGGGAATACCAGAAACAACACTAGGGAAGTATTACAGGCATTTTTAGAAAAACAACTAACATTAGGATTTCATAAATCCAATTCACCCAACAACATAGTGCATGCAATTAATTAAACAAATCATATTCCTTTGCACTTACACAAAAGGGAAAACAATTCACGTTGGTGAACATTACGAAATTCAAAGCTGAGCATTTGACTTTATTTGTTCGATCATTCAAGTTGATTAAATATAATCTTCGAAATAAATAAATCCCTTACTTACAAAACAACAATTTCACATCTATTTAATCAAATATTTCAATCCTCTTAATCAAGCAATTTAATTACACTTAACAAATTATTTAAAAATCATAAATATAAAAATATACATATATATATTTAAATTAATTATTATTTAAATAAATATTATTTAAATATTATATATATTATATATATAATATTATATATTATACATATAATATAATATATTATATTATATATATATATATATATTAATATATTAATATTAATATAATATTAATAATAATTATAAAATAAACATAAAAAAAATGAAATCCAAAGTTTCGTTTGGAATCCACGAAGCCCTAAAGGTTGCGGCCTGTGTGAGCTTCACACAGTTCGTGGCCATTCTGGCCGCGGCCTGTGTGAGCTTCACACAGTCTGTCGCCTTACGGCTACGGCCTGTGTGTGGTTCACACAGCCCGTGGCCGTTCTGGCCGCGGTCTGTGTGGTGGCGGTGGGGTTTGACCTCCCACCCCACAACAACAAAACAATTTTTTTTTTTTTATAAATTCCCTGTGTTTGTCCATGGCGAAAATACAGGGCATTTTTTGGGTTTAACCCAAAATCCAAAATTTTCAAATATAACAAATATATTTGTATATATATTTGTGAATATATCCATGTATTGATATGCATGGGTATATTCACAATTATATATACCCAGATTTTGATTTCAAACTCAAATTGTGAAAATAATTCAAACCCATTTCAAGAACAAAAAATTATTTTCAAAAACAACAAAATGGGTTTTCAAAATCTAGTTCTAAAATAGAGTTTTCTTTGATTTTCATTCTATTTCTTGGTGTAAATTTCTTGTTTGGTTTCTATTTCCAAATCTAACTACAAGTTTGCAATTTGAGAGCATTCTAATGGATTTCCATTGAATCAAAACTATATTTTCAATCATTTAAATTCCATTCAAAATGAAACAAGAAGTAGAAGAAAGAATGATGAAACCTTGTGTTTTCTCCAAGCTTGAAAGTCCTTCAATGGAGGTTTGCCTTTTCTTTTCCAATTCAGCTTCACCAATTTTCAATCCTTCTTCCCCAATTTTCTTCAAGAATTCAATCCAAGTTTTTCTCTCCAAAATTCAAAATTTAAAATTTAAAATAAAATGAATTACCTTATGCAATTTTCTCCCCCAAATTTGTCAAACCCCTAATTTTGAACTCACCCACCAAAATTTATTGCTAAACTAGATATTTTATTTTTACAATTTAATAAAACAATTTTCATTTCCCATTGCAATTTGCCTAATATTAATTTTAAACGAAGATCTATTTTTTTGCAACCAAATGATAATTACATTTTTTTTTTTCACAAAATTGAATTTACCCATTTACATAAAAATCATTTTTAATTATATTTCAAAAGGGAATGCAAGGCAATTTCTATTTTTGATTTGATCTCAGTATTTAATAATGCTAACATAACATTTTAATTTAATTTATCAATAAATAAATCTAATCCATGATTAGATTATTTTATTGATTGAATTAAATTAACTAATTAATTAATAAGCACTCATTTATTTATTTTGACAAAGCAAATAAATAAAACAAACACCATTTATCTTGCAAATTTAAATACACAAGTAAGGAGGGAAGAGGCAACAAAGAAAATAACTTATCCCAACTAACAACCCGACGACACACTATGGCTAGGGTGATGTCACGACATAGAAAACCTAGCTACTATCTCCCAATCATTTTCCGTTGGACAAGGGACACGCTCAGACCTGTGGAACCAGGTCGAGTCGATGTCCTGTACCTGCATCTTGCACACAATACGATTGTTGAAACATGCATATATATATTAAAACACACTGTGAAGAGAAAATTGCGGGATCACAGGGCGCTCGCATGCAAGTGATGTGATTATGTCCCATTCACCAATACAATATCGCTAACTGACGCATCTAATCATCACTAATATAATCAAAGCATAAACATCAATAATTCACATACATGCTAATTTCATCCATAATATGAAATAATAATAACATCTAATTAAAGTGCCATCACATCAAAACATAATGTTTACATTGCTTAACAATTAGCAGAAAAAAGTAATTAAGTTTATATCCAACATGCTAACAAAGCAAAACATACATAACAAACATTGTTCGATCAAAAGAACAAAATGGAGGGGTGTTACAATAATTTACTTAAGCATACAACACACATACACGAGATGTGAAAAAAATAATTATTCAAGTGTGTCACTCGCACAAGATAAGTATACAATCTTTAACATAATATGGGAACAAGCTTGAGTGCATTACCCACACCAACTACAAAACAATCATAAGTGCATTCCTCACACCAACTACAAAACAATCATAAGTGCATTACTCACACAATATATATGCAAAGTGCATAACTCACATGATGCATTAGTCACACAAGTTGATATTTATAAATATCATTTAAATCTAGCATATAGGACTCATAAGGTCTCACAATATCTAAAACTCCTGCCTTGTCAATAAGGCTAACCATGATAACTTATCGAGAAATTTTTTTCCTAGGTCCATATCGAAGACCCTTAAGGTAGCATAACTGCATTCACTAAAGATCACATGGATCACTCACACATCCTAATTAGGAAAGAAAAGGAATTGCCTAAAAAAATCAGTTGTCTCATAATCAAATACCATTATCATTGCAATCATCCTTACCCTTAATACATCCTTCTTGGTTCTCTTCTTCCTTAAATAATCATCTAAAGTTTAAACCATTATTGGTGGTAGGTGATCATTATTTTACTTTAGCAATCTTGTACCTTATCCTTTTTATAACATATTCATTCACCCTTTATGTCCTTGAAGAGAGATCTCTTCTCTCATAATATTTCTTTATTATCACTTCACGGTTTCCATCATGTCCCATCTGTCTTGGCTTAGACAAAACAAGTCTTCTAAAACTATGATTGATTTCAATATAGAAGGTTATATAAATGCATATATTGCTATTTACGGTTGGAATATTAGGAAATTTTTGAATTACATAATTGTTGGATGCAAATTAATTTTAGACAACTTATCTTTCTTATAAATATTGATTCTTTTGCATTTGTAACCTAGAAGGACATGCGATAAGTAAAGAAAACATTAAAGTTAAATGTGTGTGTGTCCAAAAGAGCTTTCTATTTTGCGAATGCTTGAATCTTAAGAAAATTTATGAAGAGATTTATGTGAACTTGAAGATAAAACTGTACTAGAAAGAAATGAATGATTAGAAAATTATTGAAATATTACAAACTTGAGAAAAATTATGCTATATGTATTTCTTTTATGAAACCACTTCCAGGACATGATGCCGAATGTGGGCTTCCAGAGACGATAGTTTTCCTTTTCAAAATTATCATTTTTATTCTTTTATTTGCTTGGCCAAGCTAGATGCACCATTGAAAAAAATGGATTAAAAAGCCTAGAATTATATATATATATATATATATATATATATATATATATATATATATATATATATATATATATATATATATATATATATATATATATATGTCTCTGTCATGTCCTGATAGTGAGTTATATGTCATTCTAGTGTTAGGAATTGCATATAGGATATAGGCTTGCATCGAGAGTTCCCTCCTGCTTACACCATTCTGGTTGCTAGGATCCTCACGTAGGGTCAGAGTTTTCTTTGAGATAGGAAGAAATCTAGGGAAGTGTTAGTGCTTCATGGTTGGGAAAAAAAGGAACCTTAACCTCACTCTTAGCCTCAACTTGCGGAAGACCAACAAATTCATGGTGGTTGAGGATCAAGATGTCTTCATCATATGGATATATATTTCTTATACTTCTTTTGTATGGCTAGCATAGCCACTTTCTAATGTAAACATTTTATTATGGATGTAATTATTGATGCAAACTTATTTTGTAGCATTGAAATAGATGCTTTGTAACACCTTATTGGTGTATGTGATTGTAATTTGATATTGTAATTTCCATAGAGCATTTCTTCATATATCTTATTTAATATATTTTTCTTCATTATTCGTATTTGGAAATGTGCTTTGCTTTTCAAATTACTATGTTTAGTAAGTGGGATTGATGTCCATTGCATAGCTTCCTAATCTACTTCTAGCACTGGCATCTTATACCCTATCATTAGTTCTAGGAAATCATCACATTTAGCTAGGTGATCCATAATTCATGCGTGATTGGCCTCTAATTCAATTAAGGAATTCTCTAGAACTCCTTTTATGTACTCGCAATTGAGTAGCCATGCCTCGAGCAGCCAATGGTCTTCTTTTGGCAGGGCCAACTCCTTTTCCCAGATCTCGAGAGAGAGCTTGAGAATGCTCTCCAGCTTTGGGTATGTGATTTTGTAAAGTTTCAAAAACTCTTTACACACCTCAATCTCCTGCTCGACTTCCTTTTCTAAGACTTGATATTCATTATGCATTTTCTTTGTGCAGTGAATGCCCTTATTTCCCATGTCAACAACTCTTTTGAAACAATTCGAGGTGGAATTAGTCTAGTTCTTCATCTTTCCCATCTTATTGATTTCTTCCTTTGATAGTAAGGCAAGCACCAATGATTCCATGGGAGCTTCTTCTCCATATGTTGTCCACTATTGTATGTAGGCAGTTAATTCTACCTCATGTGCTTTCAGCTCCTCCTTTGTTGATTGATCTTTATTCATTTGTTTGAGGATAGTAGAAACATACCCTTAAATTCATCAATCTTTTGGGATCCAGAAGTAGGCCCAAATTAACGGTGGTCACTTGGTAGTCCTTGCCTTGTAGGGTATCTACATATTTATTTGTTGTTGGGGTTGCTACCTGTAATATCCTGGAATCAAAGGATTTTGTTGTGATATGTGACCTATTCTTCGACTTCTTCTTTTCTTGAGTCTTCACCTATGTTCCTATCAGTATTGCCTCCAGACAAGCTTTAGGGTCTGCAAGTACAGGAGTTGTGACTAAGGAATATCATAGTGGGTTGATTACACTTGATCCATGATGAATTGAAGCATAATTTAGCCACTAAGCCTCAATCTCAAACAAGATCATTCAAATTAAAGATAAACTAAACATTTATTGAAATGAAGCATTATAAATATAAAAACATTGAAATGTCCTTTCTACCCTATTTGAAACTTATCATGTTTTGGAATTGGTGTCATGTTGATGTGGAACAATGACCCTTTCCCAATCTCGTGATTACTGAGCTTGTTTCAATCGATTCTATTAAAGAGAATCAATGAAACAGTTGTGATAAATGGACGAAAACATGATTTATGATAAATTGAACATGATGCAAGATAAATTAACATGATTTTATACTAAAATTGATTTAAATATTGAATTGCTAAGCTAATCTAAGTGATATTTAAGCTGAAAGATTCAAACCCTAATTTATAAACAAGCTAAGATGGATGCATGGAAGCCATTAATGGAAGCTTAAAACTAATATGCAACTAAAAATGAACTAAAATATGCTATAAGTGAGTAAAATATGAGTGTGAGTGTGAGTGAATTCAACAACATAAGTTTGCAATTGAAAGATGGATACATTTGTCTCCAACTAGTGTTCTATTTATAGGAAAGCAAATGAGAAATGGAGGGTTGAGATCAAAAGGGTCAATCAATGGTCAAGGATGAAAGGAAGAAGAGTCATGGATCATGGATTCTCATCAACAGGTGAGAATGCAAGGATAAAATTTAATCAAGGGTTTTCATTTGTTCCAAACAAACACATTTTTGACTTGCACATACAAGTCACCAGGTGACTTGCTCAAGGGGTCATAAGTTTAGCTTGCTCAAGAAGTTAAGTGAGAATATCCCTTTTTCAAATGATTGGAGGAGAGAGAATATTCTTTGGAATATTCATGGGTGAGAAAATAGATATTTTTCTAATTAAAACAAAGTTTAATTGTGCAAAAGGGGAGGGAATATTCCCCTTTTGGAGGAAAATTAGATTAGTTGTTAATTAAACAAGATTTAATTACACAATTAGGGGATTTTTAGAGGAATAAAGTGATATTCATTAAATTAAATGATTTAATGAAGGGGGGAAAGGTGGGATGATATTTAATTAAATAACTTATGGTTATTTAATTAAATAAGATGGCTTAGGGAATTAAATTAAATAGTTTGATTTATTTAATTTAATGAGATGAATGTTAGCGTGAAAGGGGTGAATTAACCCGATTAAATGCATTAGGTTAATAGACAAAAATGATACAATTAATTAATTAGCTAGGCTAATTTAATCAATTAAGTGAAAAGAGGATGGGTTTCAAGAGGAAATGATGTTAGTATACTTGATTTGAGTGTATGATATCACTTAGGAGATTTTTTAGTGTCTATATTTTGCCCCTCTTTGAAGCGAGGTACATGCTGCTTTGATTCAAAGACTAATGTTGTTCGAGTTAAAAATGCTGCTTAAATCAAAAAATAAAAAAATTATGATTTTTTAGATGCCCTAGTGGAAGGATAAATTTGATTCCTTGCCCCCTTGAGAAATCAGGCATAAATTTTGAATTTTGGATTGATTTCTTGATAAAGGTGAAAAGCTGCTCCAGGGGTCAAGAGAGGCTCTAGGATGCAAGAATTATGCCAAAAATGCAAAAAAAATGATGCAAAATAAGCTCTAGTTTAAAAAAATTGGTGAAAATGATGATAAACCCTTTCTTTAAGGTGAAATTAGGGCCAAAAAACCCTAATTTTCTAGCATAAATAAGCTAAGAAGGGTCACTTTCAATTCATTTATGCATTCACACCTTAAGGAATTCTTGCGATTTTAGCTCTGAACCTCTAACAAAACGGTGTTACAAGAGCTCCCACAACACATTTTCAATTGAGTTCGAGAGTACTAGCGGATTCTAGGCTAAGGACCACCGGTATGTAACTCAAAACTCGATTTGAAATTTGACTTTTTGATGCATTTATTGCAAGTTGAAATTTAAACTTTGGTAGATGCCCATTTGAGAATCGATGACACAAATGATTTATAGCGGCACATGTTTTTGGTGACACAGTTCATGGTTTAAAATTAGGGTTTCCAATTTTAAATTATGATGCATATACATATATGGTGACACACTTCTCAATTTAAAGATTAGGGTTAGGGTTTCCAAAGTTTAAATCATGATGCATATTTCTTTACCAATGTGATTTGCAATTTGCAATTTGAAATGCCTTCAGGCGTCACAATTTGGAATTTGAAATATAGCAATGATATTGCAAATAGCAATGCTATTGTGATTTTTGAGCTGAAAATCCCAAATTGAGTCAATTTTTTTTACTTTTGATGTTGTGCACTTTGTAGGTGTAGGAGGTCATTCCACCATTGATGTCATGCAAGCATAGGCCCATAGTTTTGGAGAGACTAGATGGTTTATCCGAGTTGCGCTCGGATCACCTAGGAGAGATCAGGTTATGGTACATTGCGTATGTGCCCATTGTCCAAACTCATTTAGCCATGATGATTGTTTTGTGCAAGAGATGGCACAGTGAGACTTCATCTTTTCACCTTCCCACTGGCGAGGTGACAGTGACCTTAGAGGACATATGGAAAATTTTGTGTTTGCTGATACACAGCAGGAGAGTGATTTTTGATGTTGACGCCAAATATGATGCCTATCATGAGGTGATGGAGATGGGGACCATTGTTCTTATCACTTCTTAGATTTCCTTTGAGTCATATAGATGCTGTGTGCACACATTTTGATTGATCATTTCAACCATCATTTTAGGTTTGGTTGCTCCTAACTGACAGAGTAGAGGTTTCATCCTAGGATGGGGCTTAGCATGGCACATGATGCTCCATAGGACTCTCTTTGCATGGGGTCCAGTGATGTTGGCCTTTTTATATCATGACATGCACAACTTTGTCTATTGTGATGGTAGAGCCATTGGCGTAGGGGTGATCTTGCTTCATATTTGGGTATGGGAGCACATTGTTGTGCTTTGACCAATTGTACAAATGGTTGATGTTCAGCCAAATGATCTCATACATAGGTTCCATCACTTTATGGCACACTAAGTAGATTGGGATCTCGTACTAGTTGTGGGTACTGGACAACATGATAGCGTTCAAATGGAGACCTTGGCTACAAATGCCAGGGTGGTACGATGATGAAAAATAGTTATTTTTCACCAGATAGACCCAGTATATGTAGGGTTGGGAGCATATGATCATCGAGAGATACTTTCCAGATAGGGTGGCAAGGTAGTTCAACGAGCAACAGGACAAACTAGATGATGCTTATAGGGCCATTTTTACAAGGTCTAATCGAGAGGTTTCCACATGGGGACCCACTATTCTAGCTCTGCAGGCAGTGGAGGGTTTTAGACAATTAGTAGCTCAGCTATGGGCCTACGACTAGGGTTAAGAGGTCGCATAGATGATGCTTACTTATGATGCATGGTTTACACCTCCTCAGAGATTGAAGGGTCCAACAGGTGCTCCTCCCAAGGGCCTAGAGGGAGGGGAGTAGGAAAGGGAAAAGGACATGGATAGGGTGGTCAGGATGGTCAAGATGGAAAAATTATGGGGGCCTTGCTAGTTGTACAGTAGCATCCTCAATAGCCTGTTGTTTAGTAGCAACTTGTACAACCACCACCACTTGATGCCATAGATATTCAGATTCAACAACTACAACAATAGGTGTAGGTGCTTATAGGTGAGTGGGATTAGGCCTGCTACTAGATTTTGGCAATCACTGTTGAGCGAGACCAAGCCAAACAACAGGTGGTGGCCATTACAGGAAAGAGAGATTATGTCAGATAGCAGGTTTAGGCTATGACTGCTGAGAGGGACTAGGAGATCAAGAAACTACAACAGTTAGAGGCCCTTAAAGCAGCTACCCAGGGTAGGACTATATCTGTTAGATTGTACAGAGAGGTTGTGACAGAGGCATCATATTAGAGGATGCATTACCATTGTGATGTGTCAACTCCACTGAGACAACCTAATTATTCACATCAGAGTGATGTACAGCCTAGGGCTAAGGATCAACTAGAGAGGCAGGCCAGAGAGGGGAGCAACCATCAGGGCTAGCTCAATTGTATAAACACTTTTTTTATTTTGTTTCCCCATTCTTTGATATAGATATACATTCATGGGCTCCTTTTTGATAGCCTCATGGATATTGTATTTATGATCGATATACATACACTAATTGAGATTTTGTACCATGACATTCATTATATATATGATATGGATACAAGTTCGATATGATGTGTTCATCTTATTTGATGCTTATGATTGTATGGATGCACTTATTCTTATGCAATATGTGATGATGAGATGTAATGAGATGGATGCAATGTTATATTCTTTTTCATTATCTTTTCATGATATGCCATGTGATATGATATGATATGATATGCAGATGTATGCTATGCAAATGATATGCATGTACTTCTTTTTTGTGTATTTTCTTATGTAGTTTTTTGATGGGATGTATGCATATGGATGTATTGATGGATAATGCAGATGTTTATGCTTCATGATATGATATGCGATGTATGCTTATGATATATGATGCAACAATTTAAGATGTTTAGAATAAAAACTTTATATTATTCATTACAAGTTAAATGATAATGATGAGCAAGATGGATGTTTTATGATATGCTATGATTATGAGATGCATGTATGCTAATGATTTGTGGATGTAGGATGGATGCATTGATGATTTTTTTGTTGATTGTCATGATACTAGGTTAGCATGGAGAGAGGATAGAAGAAACAAGAATGATTGACCATTGACTGTGATGATTTCCTCAAAAGATCCAACAAGTCTATGATCCACTGATACTTTATTAGAGAGGATGATGAGAAATGCAAGATGATGATTTTCTCATTTCTTAGGAAATTGGGATTTTCTATTGTTTCTTATTGTTTGATATAACACATAGATGCAATGCATCGATGTATTAATAACCAGGATGACATTGTATCTAGTGTAATGGTATTTGACTATGCAAAAAGATAGGATAGTTCTTGTTCACACCTTGACATATGGAAACCTCGTCAGAATGTAAGTTAGAAGCCTAGAATACATTGGACCAAAGCATACACAATAGTCAACAACGTACTTCCAACAACTTCCCTACACACAACTAAGCAAGTATGCACCAAGATTATTTTACAAGAGTAGCCACAAGAACAATAAATGGAAGATAATGATCGATGGCCCATTCAATTCTCTCTAAATATTTTCAAATAAACATCATCGAGAGGTCCTCAGAATGGGTCATTATGATAAATCATAAGAAAAGATCAAAGACAAATAGTCGGTGTTATCTATACCTGTTGTTAGTTTAATTTTAGCTAAGGTGATTTATGATGCTAATATCCATTATAGGAAGGAGACATCCTAGGACATGTTGATCAGAGGTTGTTTGATATTAGGATGATGATGCTAATGATAAGTTGTTGATATAAACTTCACTAAAACATTTACCTATGATTTAGACCTTAGATTTTGACACTTAGGTTCTCACTTTATGACTTTCAATACTTGCTTTCTATTTGTTTCACCAAAAGGTGAAGGTGACGATTGATTTATTATGGGTGAAGGTTTATTGCAAGTGAAAGCAAAATGGGATGGATGGTTTTTGGATTTTCTGGAATATTTCATTGTTTTTGGTATTTTGAAATGTTTTGAGGCTGTTTTTGGTCTTTTTGAAAGTTTATGCGAATGTTTAAATTTTTTGAGATATTTGAGGCTATTTGGGTTTTTTGAATGTTTTCTAATATTTTTTTGGTTTTCAATTTTCAATTTTTTTTCTTTTTTGATATTTGGATGTTTTAGGGGTTTTCAAAATATTTGGATGTTTTTGTATTTTTTCTATATTTGAATATTTAGGGGTTTTCAAGAGTTTCAACCAAGAACCTAATCTAAAGACCTATCCTAGGGGTCTCGGGGGCTGATCAAAGATAAGCCTTGCCTACATTATACACATAGAGACCATGTAGTTCGACTAACTCGACTTATTGACAAGATGAGATATGAACATTTGAGAGATTGTTAATTTATTATGACAAACTCCTAAAGGACTAACCTAGGGTGTCTCGAAGGCACATCAATGATGGCCTTGCCTTTGTTCAAACTTAGAGACAATGTAGCTTGATGAGGGTACTGCTTTTTGGATTTTTGATGTTTGACCTTTTTAGGGATTTTGATGTGTTTTCGATTTTGACTTTACAATTTTATGAATGTTTTTGAATTTTAGCTGTACAGGATTTGAATGTTTTTGGGATTTTTTGATGAACTTTTTACAAATGTTTTTGGGATTTTTGATGAGATTTTATGAATGTTTTTGGTATTTTTGATGAGATTTTATGAATGTTTTTGGTATTTTTGATGATATTTTATGATTTGTTTTGGTATTTTTGATGATATTTTTGATAACCTTAAGATACACAAGAATCTGATATGATCCATAACGAATTGTCCCCAACATGACATGTCAGACTACTTCGATAAAGGCAAGACAAATTGACCTTTGGAATACGCCAAGTAGTACTAAAGGGATTACGATACTTCACAACATGAAGCTATGATAAGGATGCAAATAGGCGATGGATGAAGGGTGTGATGGATGGTGATGCAAAGAATGACAGGATAACGAGCCAAAGAATAGATGGAGGTGATTTATTTTTGCAAGGCACCTGTTTGCCAATTTTTCATGAAGTGGATAAGTGCCACTAAAGTGGTTTTCACTATAAGATGATCTTTTTCTTTACTTTTTCAATCCTTTTTTCTCTTTTATTTTTTGGATTTTGATCATTTTTTAATTTTTGTTGGTATTTTTAGATTTACACCCTTCAAGACTAGGCATAAAACTTCTTAAGATGTAAGCTGTTAGTTGGCTCTTGCAAAGGTTCACCTTCAGGGGTTGACAGTTGGTATGCTTTTGATCCATAGTTGTTGTGATGACAAAGGGACCAAACCAGTTAGGCTAAAAATTTCCTTTGCTATCCTAATCTAGCAGGTTCTTCTGATTCTTCTTTAGGACAAGATCCCCTACCTAGAAAGAACGACATTTGATTTTCTTGTTATAGTTGTATTTCAGTCAATTTTGATATACTTGCAAGTGATTGAGGGTGTCAAGATGACTCTCATCTAGGAATTCTAGCTCGTTCAACTGAGACACTTTGTATTCTTCATCGACGATCAGGTTCTTTAATGAAACTCACAATGATGGGAGCTCAACCTCAATAGGAAAGATGGATTCTAATTTGTAGACCAAGGAGAACGAGGTTGCACCTATAGGCATGCAAATACTGGTTTGATAAGCCCAAAGAGCGAGATTTGGCCGGCAGATGCCAGTCACAACCAACTTCATTGACTATTTTCCTTGGGGTTTTTAGGATAGTTTTATTTGTTGCCTCAACTTGGCCATTGCCTTGGGGATAATACAAGGTAGAGAATCAGTGTTGGATGTTGAATCTTTGGCACAACTCTTTCACATCCTGATTTTTAAAGGGGGTTCCATTATCTGAGATGAGAGCTTGTGGAACACCGTAATGATAGATTAGGTAGTTTAGGATAAATTTGGAAATTTTCTTTCCTATTATGTAGGTCATATGAATGGCTTCAACCCACTTGGTAAAGTACTCAGTGGCTGTTATGATAAATTTATGGCCGTTGGATGAGGTTGGGGTGATTTTTCCTATGAGGTCAAGTCCCTACTACAAGAAAGGCTAGGGTGTGATCATGGGTTGCAACTCTTGAGAAGGAGCATGAATTAGATCCTTATGCTATTGACATTAGACACACTTCTGCATGTATTGATGAGCTTCCTTTTCCATGGTTGGCCAATAATACCCCGTCCTCAATAGTTTCTTAGCTAACATCATACCGCTAAAATGGGACCCACTTATGCCATCGTATACCTTTGTTAAAGCAGTCAAGGCTTCCTCTTGGTTAAGACATTGTAGTAATGTCCCTTCGATGCTTTGAAAGTAAAGGGTATCACCTAAGATCATGAATCGAGATGCCTTTTTAACAAAGGTCTTTTTAAGGTTCTAGGTGATATAGGATGGGAAGGTTCATCTACTAAGATAGATAAATATGTCATGGTACCATAAGGATCCAAGACCAAAAATGAAACACACGAATTTTGATTTAGGGATCTCAAAAGTTGGTACGAGAATTTGTTCTACCAATAATTCACATTGGAGGATGTTATCAACATGTATAGTAATGGTCCAATTGTTACCATGGCGTTTGTTGCTTTGTTATTCATGCAAGGAATCTACTCAAAAGTTATGTCTATAAAAAGGTCCTTGAGATTTTCCACCATATTTTTTTAAGGAGTGAGCTTATCATCGGGTAAAAGCACAAAGTTGTGTCACACTTTATAAAGGAAACGACCAACATTGATCCAACTTTTAAACTTGAATCAGTAAAAAGTGGCATAGATGTTTTGAATTTTGAAATGATGTAAACTAGTAAAATATGCATTTTTTAGTATATTTTATGTTTGTTTTTAAAAAATAAAAATTAAAAAAGTTTATTTTAAACTAGTTTTTAATAAATTAACACTATAATTTAGTTGTTGATAAAATGCTGAAAAATGAAGTTGCATGGAACATCAAACTTTTTATAGTAAATTTTATTTTTTTTCTTTCAAATTTTTTGTGTGCATTTATAACTTGAAATTTTAGTGCATGGATATATTTTTTTCCAATTTTGATAAATATATATTTTTAAATAGATATTAAAATGTGCGTGAATTAAAAAATAGTTGTTTTCATCAAACATCAACTTTCATATTAAATATTTATCTAAAATAGAAAAAAATTTATACCATCTTGAAATAGATTCTTTTATCTAGTGCATCATATTTTTTTCAATTTTTTAATAAGTTTTAGTATTTTTCCTTGGCATAGTAATCAACCTAATATTTTGTGTTGATAACATACTTTTAGTAAAAATAAAAAATATAATATAAAAAATAATTAAACTATTAAGATAAATATATTTTTGAAAACTACACTTATGGATATACAAAAGGGTATTTTTATATCTTTTTTAAAATGTTATTTACATTAGTAGGAATTATTGAAACTTCAAGTTTTTCAAATAATTTTACTTTTTTGGTAAATTGGATTCAAAGTGGTGCTCCATATATTTTTAGCCAACAATTTTAGTTGAAAAAGTTGTGGAAGTATCTAACTTAGCTAGAATGAATCTTATTAGTTCATATGTTTGACCAAAATTGATTTTGATTTAAAAATACTTAAATTTAGTTGTGCTAATAAGTTGGCTAAAAGTGTGACATAATTTTGTGCTTTTACCCCATCCTTAGTTTGATAGTCATTGTTGAATTGGTTGATAATCAGCTGTGAGTCTCCATAGGCTTTCATTTCTTGAATCTTCCACTGAACCACTATCCTTAGACCTATGATTAGGGCTTCATACTCAACAATGTTGTTAGTACAAGGGAACGACAACTGGTATGAATTTGGAATGCAATCAGCTTGAGGGTGATGAAAAGAATGTGTGCTTCTAATCCATGTTGAGTGAACGATCCATCAAAATACATCTTCCACTGAGCTATGAGATTGATAAGGAACACTGATTCATCAGAGAAATCAGACATCAAAGGGTTCTCAACATAGATAGGTGCTTCTGCTAGTTGGTTTGTGATCACTTTTCCTTTGATAGCCTTGCGCTCTACATACTCTATGTCAAACTCCATTAAGATCATCACCCATTTGGCCATTCTTCCTATTAGAGTTGCTTTGGATAACAAGTATTTCAATGGGTCTATTTTGGCAATAAGTCTGATTTGATGTGACAACATGTAGTGCCTAAACTTTTGTGAATCAAAAACTACTACTAGGCATGCTTACTCAATAGGTGAATAGTTCATTTCATAGCCCACCAAAGTTCTGTTGATGTAGTAAATAGCTCTTTCCTTTCCATTTTCATCATGTTGTGCCAAAAGAGCTCCTAGTGCTGTTGGTGTTGTTGAGATATACAAGATCAGTGGTTTGCTCGGTATTGGTGGTGTGAGCACTAGAGGTGTTAGAAAATAGTCTTTGATCTGTTGGAAAGCTTTATCACACTTCTCATCCCACTTGTAGGTTATCCCTTAATGGAGAAGATGTGAAAAGTGGTGGATTTCATCTGATAGTTATGCTATTAACCTCCTGATGGATTGTAATCTTCCTTGTAACCCTCTCATCTGCTTTATTGTTTGTGGTGGTTCCATGTATACGATGGATTTTACCTTTTCTAGATCAATTGTATCCCTCTTTATGAGATGATGAAGCCAAGAAGTTTCCCTAATGTGACCCCAAAGAAACACTTTTTTGGATTTAGCCTTACTTTTTATTCTTCTAGTTTATCAAAGATGGGTCTAAGACTTGTATGTGCTCACTTATTTTCTTTGAATTTTCTAAAATATCATCCACATAATCTTTGACTGTTTTGTGGATCATGTCATGGAAGATGAGGGTCATTTCCCTTTGATAGGTCGCTCCTGCATTCTTTAACCCAAATGGCATGAAATTCTAGCAATAGGTTCCCCATGGACAAGTGAACGTAGTTTTGTGTTGATCTTCCTTGGTGATTATGATTTAATTATAGCCTGAAAAACTATCCATGAGTGATAGCATTTCATGCCTAGCTATTAAGTCTACAATGAGGTCAATATTAGGAAGAGGGAAACCATCCTTTGGACATGCCTTGTTTAAGTCTTTGAAATCAGTGTATATTTTGATGCCCCTAGTGGGTTTTGAGACAGGTGCTAGGTTTGAAACCCACTCAGGATAATCTATCAGTTAGATGAATCCAACATCAAGAAGCTTTTGTAACTCAAGTTTGACCAAGAGTTATATTTGAGGGTGCATCTTCCTTAATTTCTATTTGATTGGCTTAGCTTCAAGATAGACTGCTAAGTGATACACAACCACTTTTGGGTTGATCCCTGGCATATCTATGTATGACCATGTAAAGTTATCTTTGTGCTCTTTTAGGAATGCTGCTAGGTTTATTTTCTCTTCATCCAACAAGGATTTGGCATAGAAAGTAATCTTAGGTGCTTCTTCGGTACCCACATTGATTGGTGTGGCCTTTTTTTTTCTAGTATTGTTGACTTCTCTAGATGCATTGTACTAAGGGGGGGATTGAATCCCTCATCCTTGGGCACATCAGAGAGGTTTTCACCATCGGATGTGTCATTTGTTTTTAATTTTTTAGGATTAGAAAGTGCCACAGTGTGGTTTTCACTTAAAGATCTGCATGCTAGTTGTATTTCATCTATTTTTCTATTGAAGGATTCAATTGTCTCCCCATAGTGTGCCTCTATATCTAGCTCTATGTCAAAACTTGCTTTGTGATTTTCCCATGGTAATTTGTCATAAAGTCCCATGAATTATGAGATTGCTTCATCGTTTTTGAATAAATCAATAATTTGTGGTCCTTGTTGGTCCATGTCAATGAGTTGTGGGTATACTTGGCATATTTTAGTTGGCTGATTTCTTGGATAAAAGGATGTAATGGATATCATGATGAGGGAGTTATTTTCAAACGGGTCAATAACATCCAAGGGGAATTCATCTAAGATTATACTGTGCGATGTAGGTAACCAAGATGAAGCCTCAACTCATTTAGCAGAAGTACCTTTGCCAATAAGGGTGACCTTGCTAGTAGTACAACCTAGGCCAAGATTGTTTAAGCATTTCTCAAGAATGATAGGTTCTAGAAAACCATTGTCATTTTTCCCCAGTTTCTCATTCTTGTTGTATCCCCAATTCTGCAGGAGATGCAAGCCTTTGTTATCATCTTCCATGGGAAGAACAGGGACAAATAATTCATCTTGATAGAGGAGTTTAGAGATATCATCCTTATTGACATCTTCTTGATTCAAATCCCCCCACATGGTGAAGGTAGTAGCTGCATCTTGATAGCTTCCGGCTCTTTGCTATTAGTTGTAGGTTTCCCATGAGATTGAGGATAAGTAGGTAACTCTCCTAAGAAAAAGGTGTTCTTCATTATCTCGTAGTTCCCACAACCATCATCTTGAATTAATGCTTTGATATCAGGTATGTTTTGTACAATGGGTACCTTTGTTCCAAAAGTAGATGCAAGGGATGATGGGTCAACAAATGAGGTGGAAGGTGTAGGCCCTTTGTCATTCTTAGGTATTTGGGGGTTTCTATAGAACTTGGCTTCAAGAATTTTGCAGTAGTAAAAAGGCTCAGGATCTTCATGGATAGTAATCTCTCTGCCCTCAAAAGGAAACTTCACACATTGATGATAAGTTGAGGCTAAAAATTTTATAGCATGGATCCAGGGTTGACCAAATAGTATGTTGTAAGGAATATCAAGGTCCAACACTTGGCATGTAGTTTCTGCAATGAGAGGGCCTACTTGGATGGGAAGTGCAATGATACCTTGTGATACCCATTCTTGGTTGTCGTATGCCCTGATGGTGGTACCCTTTGTCCTCTCAATAGTATCCTCTAAATAGCCCAAATTTTTTATCAGCTAAAGGGAGCAAATGTTCAATCCAACACCTCAATCTACTAATCCTCTTTTGAACTTGTTTTTATGAATGATAACCTCAAGGTGTAAAGCACAGTTATGAGATGGTTGTGATAGAAGGTCTTGCTTGGAGAAGGTGAGAATATGGTTAGCGACATGCTCTACCATAGCTTGAAATTGATTAGTATCAATATCCTCAGGAATGGATGACTCAGATAAAGCTTTCTCCAAGATTTCCCTAGGTGCAGGTGATAGCCTCAATAGTTCTAGGATTGATATCTATGTAGGGGTCTTTTTGAGTTGTTCCAAGAGATTGTACTTGTTGGTACTTGTTGCTGGATGAGTAGGTTGTACCCTAGATTGGGGTGGGACTCCTTGGATGGTGACTTTATCACATCATGTGGTGACTCCACGTTCTGCACTATGCCCTTTGATGGTGATGATAGTGATGATGCTATCATAGGAAGCAACTAGATTGGAATAGGTATGTTGTACGTTCATGTAATCCTTAGCTTTTACCATGTTATTTTATTTTTTATGATCTGGAATAGGGTTCTTGTATATCTTAAGATCTTGTTCCTAGATGGTACCTCAATAGATATAGTATCGTTCTCTATGAGGTATTGGATAATGTTTTTGAGCCTCATGAAGTTTTTTGTTTTTTGTCCTTTGATCTTGTGAAAGTCACAAAGGTCCTTCTCATTGTACCAGGATAGTTTCTCTTGTGGTTCTTGGTAGTTTTCAAAGTTAGGAAGTTTGATAAGATTTGACTCTACCAACTTTTTCATGATAGTTTTGATGGGTTCAAATAGCTGTGTACTTGCATTTGAGGTAGTTGTTCTTGTTAGGGGTTTTCCTTTGTCGCATGTTAGTGTTGTTGATCTGTTTGTTTTGAGGAGGTGTTTCTTGTTGCATAGCTGGTTGGATGTTAGAAACTTGATTTTTTTTTGGCCTTGGAGAACTTAGGATTAACTTAGCATCTACCACACCATTGTTTGCCACATTCTTGTTCTTGGCCCAGACACGGGGCTTGTCATTTGAACTAGTTGATGGGCGGTTTTTTTTGTAAGCTTGAGTATTTCCCTATGAAATTAGAGCTCTCTCGATGTTAAGGGATCTAGGGACAAGATCATCATATGATGTGATGTATTGCATTTTTAAGTGGAAGGGTAGATTTGGATCTAAATTGGCGATGATGATTACCACTTTTTGTTCATCGGGAAGAGGCCACTTGCTCTTACTAGCTCCCTGTATCCACTGTTGTAAGAAATTAGTGAAATTTTATCCTTTTTTTTGCCTAAGAGTGTACAATTCCTCTAGACTGATATCCATGTCAAGATTGAAGGAGAAATGATCAATAAATTTATCAATAATTTCTTGAAAAGTTTTGATACTAGGAGGCAGATGATAAAACTAATCTATAGCAAGACTTGTTAAAATTTGAGGGAAAAGGCGCATCAAATATGAATCATTGTAAGCCATCTCCATGCACATGACATTAAATTCTTTGATATGGTCCACATGACTTCCTCTCCCTTTATATTTATCAAATATGGGTATTTCAAAACCAGGAGGGAATGGTACCATTGTGATGTTTTAGTTGAATGGATATGGACACAAGTTCTTTGTATGGGGCATCTTTGCCATGCCCATGCAAAGCTCCTCCATTTCTTGTGAGAGCGCATTAAATTGTGATGCTAGATCATCTTGCAGGTTGGGTGGAGGAACATATGGTGGGATGATGGATGAATTATAAGGGGTGTATGGTGGTGTAAGATTCAGTGAAGGTGATTGGGGTATTGATCTATATGTTCCTAATGTGTTTGGATTAATGATGTTCAATTGAGGATTATAATAGGAACCTTTTTGTTGTTGGCAATATTGTTGATCTAGTAAGGCTAGCAATTGAGCTTGTTTTATTTATTGCACCACTAGGGCTTGTTGTTGGGACCATTGTTGTTGTTGTGCTACTAAAGATGCTTGATGGGCTTGATGTTGTTGTGTCACTAAGGATTCTTTTTATTGTTGTTGTTGTGCCAAGGCTTATTGTTGTGCTACTAAGGCTAATTGTTGTTGTGCTGATAGGGCTTCTTCTTGTTGTTTTTGTTGTGCTAAGGATGCTTGTTGTGCTGCTACTTGTTGTTGCTATTGTTGTTGCTGCTGTTGTACTACTAGGTCTTGTTGATAGGCTTGTTGTGCTTGTTGTAAGGCTAAGGCGTGTGCTTGCAATGAGGGATCAAGTGGTTTTTGAGACATCGGTGGAGGATTATGGATATTGATTTTTTGAGTGGGTAATGGATTGGTGATGAGATGTTGGGGATTCCCTTGGTTCAAAATTCCTTGTAAGATAGTAGATTAGGGTGGAGGAAAGTATGTTTGAGATCCTGTTTGATTTGGCATAGTAAAGGGGACTGTGGTAAAATATGAAGATGGTGCCATTAGATTATGTGATGGAAATGACACACAAGGACCTTGAGTCCATTGATTAAAAAGGTTTCCTTGTCCCATGTCTTGAGGATTTCCTTTTGTTAGGGATGTAGATAATGTATTACATGTGTTGTCAAGACTTGTTACCAAGGGATTGCTTTGAGATGGGTTGATAGTGGATGGGATGTATGTGTTTTGCGAAACCAATTGGAGGACTGGGTAAGGATGTCCCTATTTTCTTTAAGGGTTGACTCTATGGTATGGTACTGATATACCCTTGTATGTTGTCTTAAGATACTTGATCCACACTGCTTTGCGTGATGGTAGGCATACTTGTGGTACTCATGGGTATGGATGAAGAGGGATGTCCCTAATATGTTGAAGTGGTTGTGTAATAATGAAGATCAAGAGGTGTGTATGGATGTTTAGGATCTTTGGGAATAGGAGGAGCACCAAAGCTAGGTGTCCAAGTTGTTGTGTGAGATGGGGGATTGGTTTCAATGGTACCCACAAGTGTGCTACTTTCAAATGAAAGAGCATGACCAAAGTCTTGGGAAATACTAGTTGTAGGACTAGGAGTGGATGCTTGATTTGGCCCTAGTGATGGAGTTGTGAAGCTTTATGTCAAGTTTTGTGCAAAAAATGATGGGGTTGAGCTAGGAGCTATGTTTTCAAAGGCTTGATGTTCCATGAGTTCTTCCCTAGTGAGTTCAAATGGATTGTTTGTGATATCTTTTATCTCATATGTTCCTAATGGAGATCAAGATTGTTTCAATGGTGTAACTTGACTTCTTAGATAAAATTCTAAAGGATTTGGATCACTTGAGGTAAATGTAACTTTGGTTTTCCCCATGATTCTCTTGTGTTGTGATCTTGTCTTTACCATAAACTTTGTGTCACCTTTGGGAGAGTTACATTGTGATTTGCAATGTTTGAACTCTCTAGTTGACTCAAATCTAGGTAAAAGGGACACTCTAAGTATTTTTGGAGCAATGATGATAATGGGGGATGAAAAGATGAGTGATGTGGAGAGTGATCTTTGCAAACATTTTGGTACAAAACTTTTGGCTTGAATTTGATGTTTTGATATTAGAATAAAGGATGTTTATGAACTTGTAAATATTTAGGGAAGAATCGTGACCTTGAAGATGAACTATTCCAAGGATGACAACCAACTTGTCTAAATAAACGGAAAATGATACATTTCTCATACAAAATAGCCAAGCTATGGGTTGGTTTGATAAATTTTTAAGTCAAAAATTGTTGGTGTATTCAATTTTTTTGCAAAGTTTGGTGAAGGGTGAAATTTGGATGGAGGGGTGGATGAGATGTTTGACCCAATGCCGACTTAAAATGAACCTCTATTTTGACAAGACCAAGGTAGTGAGAATGATGCTATACCTCTAAAGTTTTCAAATCCAAAAGAGTAATGTTGGTCTAAATGAGAGGATATATGTGGGTATGTAAACCTATTCAGTCCCTCCTAGCTTGAGCATAATAGTTTCTTAACAAGAGGTTATGATTGCAATAAAGTATTAAGGCCCACTTCCTAAAAAACTTGGAATTATGATACCTATGTCTTTAATGGTGACTTGTAGTTCTTACCCTATGGATTTTTATTTGTGATAGATCATTTAAAAGTAGTGAGAAACATGTTATACCATTAAAGTTTTCAACTCCTAATGATTTTAATGATTATTTGAGAAATTTAAAACGTTGGAAAAGACTAGGATTCTGATAGTAATAGAAGGAATACAATTTTGGATTGTTCCTTGAAGCGTGTTTGTAGAAGTTGTATACCAACCTAGTTTTGGTTTCATGAAGTGCCACAAGGTGTTTCTTGAGAGCTTTTGGACTGAGATTCCTAAGTTTGAAATTATAACCTATAGACCTTACTTTAGGGATCCTGACTTTGCGTGAGATCATTCAAAAAAAAATCAAGTTTATGGAAGAAAGGAAGATATTTGTTGCCACACGAGTGGTGGTAAGGTGGGCCTTCTAGCCTCAATATTAGCTTGTTCCTCTTGTTCATCTAAAATGGTTGCTGCATTTCTCCATTGGGTAGGTGTTTCTTTGGTTTCAAAAGTGAAGCTTCTCAAACTACTAATGAGATCGGTTTCTTCTCCATTAATGATTTCAAATTTTGGTTGAATTATAACACCTACAAGATCAGGTTGTTCAATGGGAGCAATCGATCTCCAAATAGTCATGTGGGGTTCATTTGTCAATTTATCATGCTTAAGTGAATTTATTTTACCACAATCACTCATCTTGATTAAGTTTTCAAACCAAATGTTTATGTCCAAAACATCATAACTTTCACAATGTCCATTTTTTGAAAACCATGAAGCCACAATTGCCTATTTTGTCTTTGGAAAATATGTATTTGAGATATAAGTCAAGATATTTAGAAATATCTAAGGATAGAATCCTTAGGACAAGCAGTAATATCAAGGCTTTTTTCAAAAGATGTCCATATTTAAGCCAAAGTGTTTGAAATTTTGAGGAAGATAGTGAATGTTTGTTTATAGCATTTTGGAACCAAGTAATGTATTAAACTAATTCACAATCATTTACAACCCTAGGTTTGAAATGGCTATACTTGTTGAGTCCCCACTCAGATTTCTCCAAACACTAAGAGATTGTGAATAGTTAGAGACTTGGCGACACTGGCACCCCTCCATGGCACACACTTCTTAGGACCAACAAATCTCAAAATCCTTAAAATCTAGAGATCAAAAGGATTTTTCTATTTCAACAATGAATAGTAAAAATGTGGGGTGGATTCAGAGTGACAGTTCTTGCACCAACAAGTATTAAGGATTTTGGATTCTAAACAATGGTTCGTAGTAAGGGCTTCTAGTTCAAGGAATACTATGATAGAATTCCTCAAGAGGTCTCCCAACCCTTAAAATAAGGGATTTTCACATCATAAAGATACTAGGGGAGAGCTATCATGTACTTCTTCTCATTGATTTCAATTTTCATCGCAACCACACATTTATATAACAGTTCAGAAGAGCTTGGCTTTAGCTCATTACTACTTGGGTCGTTCCCTCCTTTCGAAGTGTGGAGGAAAACCCTCTAAGGATAAATAATAGCAAGGAAGTACATCCATAGTTAGATCATCTCCATTCATATGAATAAAGAGAGAACACATTCCATGCCTTTTTCTCACACTCACAAGGGGTTCATTTTTAATCCAAATTGAAAGATGTAGGTGATTATGCAAAGTGTTAAGGAATGTTTTTGTTTCTGAAGGTCACCAAATGGCATGAGATAATTGCATACAAATTCAATACAAAAGTGTAAATCACAAAACATAGCAAAAAATTGTAAATTTTAACCCATAAGCTAAGATGACTTCATTTTATGCACCAAACAAAATATAAAGTTTCCTTGTTAAATTTTAAACCCAAAAGATAATTATGAGATGAGGGTTTAGATTTAGTCCCGTTTGAGCGTTCATTTTAAACCCAATTGAAATTTAGTGAGGTCCTAAAGCATAAAGTAGAAAACATAAAAATTTGGGTTATAATTTCCCCAAAAGCATCAAGCACTTGTTACAATCATAAAATTTCAAGATAAGAAGACTTTTTTCACTTTAGCTCCATGTCGTCCAACCTACAAAACCCTGTTAGTCTAACAACCAGAACAATGTTAGAAGTGCATTAGTGATCTAACAAATCAAGAAAATTAAAGAACATGTCAAAAAAATGGTTGTTAAACTTCTTACCAGAGTTGGGTGTCGCTGCACACGATAGCGTTGTGATTTGTCATTTGGGCATCGCTCTGGTGAATTTGGACGTCACTTTACAACAAAAATAGAGAACACAATAGCATCATAATTTTATGGAGTGTCACTCTAGTGAATTTGGGACGTCACCATTTGAAATCTTAGGTACCTCAATATTAAATTAGCATAACCATTTTTTAAATCAGCATCAGTGCATTTAATATGCATTATTGTTTCAGATTGGGATAGCATCGCTATATGCGATGATTTGCAAAGTGTGTCACTATAATTGATTTGGGTGTCGTTTCTTGCAAAAAAGAAAAAAAAACAATTTTTTTGATAGAAACTTGTTAAATTATCAGTTTTCCCTCTGTCTAGCACTAGAATGTTACCGGGGATTATCGATGTGGGTCAATTATGCTTGATCCATGATGAATCGAAGCATAATTTAGCCACTAAACCTCAACCTCAAACAAGATCATTCAAATTAAAGATAAACTAAACATTTATTGAAATGAAACATTCTAAATATAAAAAACATTGAAATGTCTATTCTACCCCATTTGAAACTTATCCTATTTTGGAATTGGTGTCATGTTGATGTGAAATAATTTCCCAATGTCGTGATCAGTGAGCTTGTTTCAATCAATTGTATTGAAGAGAATAAATGAAACCATTGTGATAAATGGATGAAAACATGATTTATGCTAAATTGAACATGATGCAAGCTAAATTAACATGATATTATGCTAAAATTGATCTAAATATTGAATTGCTAAGCTAATCTAAGTGATATTTAAGCTGAAAGATTCAAACCCTAATTTATAAACATGCTAAGATGGATGCATGGAGGCCATTAATGGAAGATTAAAACTAATATGCAACTAAAAATGAACTAAAATATGCTATAAGTGAGTAAAATATGAGTGTGAGTGTGAGTGAATTCAACAACATAAGTTTGCAATTGAAAGATAGATACATTTGTCTCCAACTAGTGTTCTATTTATAGGAAAGAAAATGAGAAATGGAGGGTTGAGATCAAAAGGGTCAATCAATGGTCAAGGATGAAAGGAAGAAGAGGCATGGATCATGGATTCTCATCAACAAATGAGAATGCAAGATGATAATTTAATCAAGGGTTCTCATTTGTTCCAAACAAACACACTTTTGACTTGCACACATAGGTCACTAGGTGACTTTCTTAAGAAGTCAAGTGAGAATATCCCATTTTCAAATGATTGGAGAGAGAATATTCTTTGGAATATTCATGGGTAAGGAAATAAATATTTTGCTAATTAAAACAAAGTTTAATTGTACAAAAGGGGAGGGAATATTCCCCTTTTGGAGGAAAATTAGATTAATTGCTAATTAAACTAGGTTTAATTACACAATTAGGGGATTTTTAGAGGAATAAAGTGATATTCATTAAATTAAATGATTTAATGAAAGGGGGAAAGGTGAGATGATATTTAATTAAATATCATAGGGTTATTTAATTAAATAAGATGGCTTAGGGAATTAAATTAAATAATTTGATTTATTTAATTTAATGAGATGAAATGTTAGTGTGAAAGGGGGTGAATTAACCCGATTAAATTTGTTAGGTTAATAGATGAAAATGATGAAATTAATTAATTAGCTAGGATAATTTAATCAATTAAGAAAAAAGAGGATGGGTTTCGAGAGGAAATGATGTAACTAGTATACTTGATTCGAGTGTATGATATCAGTTAGGACATTTTTCAATGTCTACAAGAGCTTTCCTCTTCAATTGCTACTCCATCCATGAAGGGACTCCTGTTTGATGATCCAATGATGTAGTGTTGAATTCATTATTCTCTCCTTCCTCCTGATTTTTTGAAGGCTCTTCTTCTCCATGCCTAGGAGCATCTTCAATTTTTTCCTCTCCTTTGTCTTGCTCCTCTTCTTGCAATATTTCCTTTCCCTTGTCAAGCTCAATAGATTCCACATTTTTCTCATCAATATTTTCTTCTTGTGCTGCCCCTCTAATTGTTTCATGCTTAATCTCAACACCTTTATTGGGCTCAACATCTCTTTCTTCTATATCCTCTTCTTCTTCTTTATCCTGCTCTCCTTTTGAAGGCACTTCTTCATGTGTCAAACCCTTATCTTTGTTGGTTCCTGGAAGCTCATCAAATTTTTCCACATCAAAATCTATATCAAATTTTCCTTCCTCGAAATGATGCTCCTTTGGGTTCACTTCTTCATCCTTATGTTCCTTAGGTTGCTCTCCCTCAGGTTCCTGATCAAAAGTTTCAACATCGTAGTAAGCATCAAAATTACTTGATCTCCATCCTCTATCGTTTGTTTCCTTTCCTCATTAGAGGCCACCTCATCCAAATAAATTGTTAAACCCTCCTCTATGTGCTTATAGTAATCATCGCAGTCAGAGTCCTCAGGCTCTTCAGTGACACCCACAACTATTTCTTTTAGTTTCTCCCCACTTAACCTCTCCATCTATTTAGAGATCTGCATTGTGGCCTCCATTTTAGGTAGTTTGGTAGGAGGTGGAGGGAGAGACAAGACAACAACAAGTTAGGCCACAATAATTTTAACTTGAGGATTTAGAATAACCTTGAGAGCTAAGGTGGCACATTTTGCAAATGTGAGACAAAAGTCTCAGGCAAGGTGAGAGGTGCCATAGAGGTTGTGGAAAATGAAGGTGGCAGGGTGGAAATAGTTTGCAAGGGAGGCATGAGTGAGGAAGACGATAATGGGGAAGTGGTAGAAGAGGAAGATTCAAGTAAAACCATGAGAATGATTAGAGAAGTGGATGTGATGTGGGTAGATATTTCCATAGTGGGCAGAGATGAGATGGGAAGTGATTGAGGAGTAGAGTCAGATGGGGCAGTGATAGTGACTAACAAGAGCATGGAGGTAGTGGGTGGTGGTGACCGTGGTTGCTCATCTTCCTCCTCATTGTGAGGTGGAGATCCCTCTTCTTGGATAGCTGGCACATCAATAACAAAGACTCCCATTCTCTTGGGCTTCTTTGGCAGCCTCTGTCCTTCAACAGTCTTTTTGGTATACACCTTTTTTTTGGCTACTACTCTAATGTGTCTTTTCTTTTCCTGGACTTGGTGATAGGTGGAGACTTAGGAGCCTTACCTAAAGGACCTGAAATAGTGCCACTTTTAGTTTCACTCTCAATTTCTTCCTCCAATTTCTTGTATGTCAGTTCTACACCCTGTTGTTGCAATCGGGTTATTTGATCATCCAACCATTCTCTAGTTCTCTATTCTACTAGGTGAGTGACAATATTCAAATTTGGGACTTCCAACTCGAACCAATCAATAACATGCAATAGCACATTGACTAGAGCATTATACCTCTCATCAAAAAAATTGTCATCTTCAACAATTTGATCAGGAACTAGATACAAATTGATGGATTTCACAAATTTGACAGTCATTCTCATGTAATGTCACCTTCGAACCTCACATTCATCATCGCAGTTGACCCATAAATATTCAATGTGTGGCCTATGGGCATACTATCTTCCAACACATTTCTTTAATTTTCCAAGAGGATCTAAGCCTCCTCTCTTTGTATGCAACTCAAGGTTGTATTCCACAAGCTCTTTCTCTGAGTACTTTGTGCATGAGGTAGCAGGGCGGAAATACATAACCTATCCAAATGCAATGAGGTATGGGACCCCAAAATGATGCTTGTTGTGCAATAAGGTATGGGAAGTTTGCAATTTCCAAGTGAGTTCCAACAAGATGATTCTATCATTGGAGTAATGGGGTAGTTGGTATGGGAATCCTAATAATCTCTCAACTCTTATTTATGTGAACTTAGGAAACTAGATGAGCTAGTACCCGAAACCTTTTACCACCACCTTGGCACTGTGGGAAATCCTTCTATGATAATCTCCTGCCAAGGTTTGGATGATGTGCATGATGAAGGCATCGTTGACCCTCTTGTAATCATTCTTGAAATTTCTATATTGGAGTTGTGGGTAGCAATCATATACATGATTTTTCCCCTTCCTTAGTCCCAAGGTGCGAACATAGTTCAATCCTTTATATGTGAATTTCACTACTAGTAGGTACATAGGATAGGAGGTCATGTAGAACTCTTGAGTTTCCTTCACTGCAATAAATTGATTATGTAGATTTTCACTAGTGAGATTTTCCTAGTGAAATTTGGTCTCTCCTCTGAGAATCTCCTCTATGAAATAGAACATCCACTCCTCGAAGAGTGAGGAAGTGGGAAGACCCATTACTTTGCTCAAGAGTGTTACTAGGTCATTGGTATCTTCCATGAAGTCACTTCTGTACAAATTTTGGGGCACATTATTAGAACACCCCTTGATCAACCATGTTTGGTTGATAGTTCTCTTACACTCAATGGGGCCTTCTTTTGAAACATTTAGGGTGTACTCCTTGATTTCTTCCATTTTATCAAACAAGGAAATGCCAAATGTCTTTCCAATTGACATGGGAGTTAGATCGACTAGCACTCTCTTGTCTATGGTGATTATTCTCCTATACTGTGCATGGTAACACTCTCAACACATGAAGACCAAATCTAGAGCTATTAGGGTAGGAGGGAAGCTTGTTGCCTATGCAAGTCCACTTTTCTTTATCATTCCATAAATCATGTACACAAAGCATGTAGTAAGTGCTTCGTTAAATGAAGAGGGAGAAACAATAATGAAATCATGTTAGTATTTCATTAAATGCATCCAAATACCCTAAGAAAGATCATAACATTCATCAAATTTTACCATTTTGAGTTCATTCATGAAGTTTGCAGAAATGCAGGTTTGGCAATGCGGGTTTCTATCTAGCTGAAGCCGCCAAGGTAAATGCCATTAGGAATGGCCCTAGGAGGATGGAGTTCTGCAAGAAGAGTTCCAAGGATGAATTCCCGCAAGGTCCAATCATCAAGCGAATTTAGTGTAAAATCATTAAGCACATGAACAAACTCATGTTGGAAGCACTTGGAGTTATTTCCCTTTGTTAAATAATATTTTTAAGCTGATGCAGAGAATTAGGGTGCGGAAGTCATCAATGGTAATTTTTGTTTGAGTTCCACTATAAGAGACAACCTAAGGAAGGTGGCATTCTACAAGCAGAGTTTCGCGAAGAAAAACTCACAATGGTGTTTTACCTGATCATTTCATTTTAATCTCTTTTGGTGCACATGGGAAATCATGTTTGGTCATTCTACTCATGAAGACTTATCCATGGAACAAATAGGAATGTGTAGAAAATCAAGCCCTTTGAATAGGCCAAGCACAACCATCGCTTAAGGACTAAACAACACCCTTAGCAAAACATGGGTTAGAAAAACAAGTGAAGGCGAAGCAAAGAAAAATAGAAAGAAAAATACCTACTCTAACTATATACAAGGGTGAACCAAAACAACGTAGACAACGAAATAATGCTTCAAGTATTGTTTGTTGACTGGGAACGAGACATCTTCTCTATTGAGTGTTTTTACATGGAAGGCATTATCTCCCAAGATTTTAGAAATTTGAAAGGGTCCAAGCCAAAGCTTGTCAAATTTTTCATGTCCCCCTTTCTTCTGATGGGCCTTATCCCAATACAACACTAGGTCAGCAATTTTAAAGGCCTTGACTTTGGATTTGTGATTAAACCATCTTTTGACTATGCCCTAATGTTTGGAAAATTTTTTTACAGCGTCATCACACTTTTCTTCTAAGTGGAGTAGCTCAGCCAAGCGGGCTTCAAGACATTATCCCTCCTCATAATAGGTGGTGGGTAAGTGCATGGATCTGTGACATAATTTTGTTGCCAAATTGCAAAAATAACCCGTAACAAGCCATATTGTGCACGTCAAATTGGAGAGTGCCAAATTTTGTGCTTGCCAAATGTAATTCATGACTTTTGGAATGCATTTTTCTAAGATCTTTCATTTTATTTCTTTGCTAGGGACACTATATACATGAAATAAACATATAAGTTGACATTTACATATGGAAATTTAATTTCTTATACTTTAAGTTATATTTCATGTATATAGGCAAGATGTTTGAGAGTGGTTTTAGATCTCTAGGAGTTATAATGAAAATTTTAGTTTTTGGAAGATCTTAAAAATTTTAGACTTAGTCAAATTTTAGTAATCAGCATGTCAAATTTTAGTAATCAGGAGGTCAAATTTTAGTAGTTAGAAAGTTGTATCTTTCTCTCTAACTCTCCTCTCCACTCTCTATCTCTCCACTCCCTCCCTCCCTCTCTCTCCCTCTCTCTCTCTCTCTCTCTCTCTCTCCTTTCCTCCCTCTCTCCCCTCTCTCTCACACACACACCCCTCTATCTCCTCCCTACATCTTCCTCGCTCCCTCCCTCCCTCCCCTCTCTACTTCTCTCTATCTCTTCTCTATCTCTTCTCTATCTCTCTACATATCCTTCCCTCTCTACTTATCTTTATCTCCCATCCCTCTCTCTTTACCTACCTCTCCCTCCATCACTTTGTATCTCACCTGTCTCCCTCCCTACCTCTTTCCCTCTCTACTCTCTATCTCTCCTCTCCCTCCCTCTACCTACATCTCTCTCTCTCCTCTCTATCCCTCTCTTCCCCCTCTTTCTCTCTAACTCTCTCCTCTTTATCTCATAATTCTCTCTCCCTCCCTCTCACTCTCTCCTCTCTATCTCACCACTCTCTCTCTATCTCTTTCTCTCACACAAACCTCTATCTCCCTTCCTAACACTCCCTCCCTCCCTCCTTCCCTCTCTACTTCTCTCTATCTCTCCTCTCCCTCCCTCTTGACCTCACCCTCCCTCCCCTTATTTTTGTCTCTCCTCCCAATCTCTATCATTGTTGTCCCTCCCTCCTCCCCTCTTTCTCTCTCAATTTCTCTATCTCTCTCACTCACACACACACCTCTATCTCCCTCCCTACCTCTCCCTCCCTCCCTCCCCTAGCTACTCTCTATCTCTCCTATCTCTTTCCCTCTCTATACCTACCTCTCCCTTTATCACTCTCTCTCCATCCCTCTCTATCTCACCTATTCTCCTTCCTTACTTCTTTCACTCTCTACTCTCTATCTCACCTCTCCCTTCCTCTACCTACCTCTCTCTCTATCTCTCCATCCCTCTCTTTCTCTCTCACTCTCTCCTTCTCTCTATCTCACCATTATCTCTATCCCTACCTCTCACTCCTTCCTCTCTAAATCACCATTCTCTCTCTATCCCACTTTCCCCCCTTCCCTCTCTCTATCTCACCTATCCCTTTCTACCTCTCCCTCCCTCCAACCCCCCTCTCTCTCTTTATCTATCTTTCTCATTCTCTCCTTACCTCTCTACTCTCTATCTCATCACTCTCTCTCCATCTCACTATCCCTCCTTTCCTCTCTCCCTCCTATCCCTCCCTCTCTCCTTCCCTCTCTACCTACCTCTCCCTCCACTACCTACCACTCTCTCTACCTCTCTCTCCCTCCCCCCTCTTTCTCTCTTACTATCTCCTTCCCTCTCTATTCTCTATCTTTCATCCCTATTGGTTTTGTTTTACAATGTAACCAGGTTGGTCTTCTAATCTACCTATGGAATTTCCAATTCCAATCAAGGGTAGCTAAAAGGGCCTAGACCAATTGATAAGGAATTTCAAAAGCTTCCTACACTTGGGGCTCTAGAAGACCCAGGATGGTGATCCCTTAATGTGTTTACAACCTCTGCACCATTATTATAAACAACATTAACAATAATAGATTCATCTCACTTAATAGCTCAACATGATAAGATAATATTGAATAGAATTGGCTATTCATTGATAATATCAACTATATGGAGCATGAGATAACTACAACACAATCCATAGTATACGATAGTCATTGATTTGCAATTTGTAGCAAGCTCTAGGAAAATACAAACAAATAATGAAGTATACAAAAAAGTAAAACTTAGATCAGTGTCATATATCCATTGTAGGAGTCAAATTCATAAG
The DNA here is from genome assembly GCA_007258455.2 of Sequoia sempervirens. Lineage (NCBI taxonomy): Eukaryota > Viridiplantae > Streptophyta > Pinopsida > Cupressales > Cupressaceae > Sequoia > Sequoia sempervirens. The sequence goes on along the minus strand of VDFB02271358.1, from coordinate 928,658,146 downwards.
CATCTAAAGGCAAATGACATATTCAATACATAACATATAAGATCCCTAAAAATATTGCATTACAAATTTATCAATATGCATTCTAACCCAATACTACTTATCAAATCCTTATATAGAACATATCTGCCTATAATCCCATTCAAGCATTTTAATTAATTCCTTGAATTAAAGCTAAAATGAGGATCACACACACCACAATAGTGAGATGAATTAACAAGCCCTTAGTCATCTTATTCAAAATTCAGATATGCATGTACAGTGGAGAGACATGAGTTTGAATTTATCATTTCAACTCAAATGCTAGTACTGTTATACAACATTAAATCCCCATGAACTCAAAACCTAAATTGCATTTCTCTCTATAACCATCGAACTTTACAATTTTCTCTACAACTTCACCTAGACTCGACAAAAATTATCTAACTTGCTAACCCGTACTTCTGGCCTTGAAATCCTTCTTATAGAAAATGAAGGATCAAACAAGCATCAAGCTAGAAAGTACACATGCCACTAGTCAATTTGCACACCTGGTGATAGTCCAAAATTTGTTACAACAGACATCACCTTGAAGAATATTCTCATTCATCATGTCAGCTGAGGAAAAGTTGATGCAACAACAAAAAACCATAAGAAACCCACACCGAGAATGCCATCAACGCAAAAATGGAAACGTTGTAACTACAACATCTAATTTACCACCCGTTAGTAGTCCACTATTTTATTCTTCCTCTGTCAAATATTTAGTTATTGATTTCTGGTATTCTTCATCAGTCGACCAGTAAAAATTAATTACCTCATTCACCTTGGCATTATAAGGTGTGTACTTTACTGCTACCTGATTTGCATCCCTTTCAAAAGATTCCAAAAATGAGTTGGTACTAATAATCTTATCCATACAACTCACCAACAAATCATAATCTAAGTCATCACAAATTAATTTAATCTAAACATTGATGACCTCACTTGCTTGATCCTGCCATTGTTGGAGTGACCTGATTTTCCCCTACTCATCAATTATATCAGGTAACAATTTGTTACCCCAATCATTGAATTTTTTTACCAATTCCCTAATCTTCCTACCCAAATCATCTAGTAGGGTTTGAAAACCGTAGAATGACTTAACTAATACTTGAGTAGGCTTTAATGATTGGGGCCTATTATTTGTATCAAACCTTGAGGCCTTATACATGACATCCAAATCACTGGCCCTAGGGATCCAATTTTCAATCAATGGTATCACTACCTCCTGATCCCTATCAATATTCTTTATTGCATCTAACAACAAATAATATAAAGAATGTATAGAAAGAAATTTACTATCAACCTTTTCATTTAAATGCCTCAAGACGGCAGTAACAATTTCCTTTTGCTTTGAAAGAGATCCCTCCTCACTTACATTTAATGATGTCTATAATTCATCAATTCTTTGCAAGAGATGCTTCTTTGTAGGATCAACAAAGCACTCTATTTCTTCATCAATTTTTTCTAAAGGAGGGGTGAGGGAAAGGTTCTGACTGGGAGACCCTGGTGTGGAAAAAAATTGAGAAGTAGGAGGCATTGACCCTGCTGTGGAAGGTAATGTACTGGTCCCCGAAGCACTTGATGTCTCCCCAATCTATTTATACTTAAACCTTCCCACCTCAGTCTGCAACTCAACATTCCTCTTTTGCATCTTGTTGTATTCCTCAATCAAGAGGTTATATTTCTCCATTAGATTCTTCTTTTCAGCCTCCTCCCTTTCAGTAGTCTTTTGGGCCAATTTGGCCACATTCACAGTCAAAATAGTGGCCTCGGTGGTTGAGGTTTGTGAAGCTCTCTTTATTATTAATCCCCCTCTAAAATTTGGATTAATATTTGTAACATTTGGCTTTCTTCCCTAAGGGGCCAATTCCTATATTGCCAAGGTTTCATACTATTCACTGAAAGCAGAGTCTTGCAGTGCTGCCTTGACTTCCTCTTCAGAGTCTTGCAAAGGATGCTTGGACTTTAGAATATCATTAAATGCTACAACATCTGCAATGTCCCATTCAGGTAGAATCAATACACCAGCCTGACTCACCAATTTTCTTCCTTCTTCAGGAGTGATGTTCTTAAATTCTTCCATTAATTCAACTTTTACCTCCTCATCATTCTCCTGGTCTAACCTGTCATGTTTCAGTTCTCTTCTCTTCTTACATTTATCTTGATACTCTTCAAATTTCATCCTCCATACCAATTGCAAGAATACAAGAGTTTTTACAAATGTATTGTCATCTAGAAACTACTTATATGCTTCCATTCTTGCATCTTGTAAACTTTTTCCTTTCATATCTAAATCAGATAAAACCAATTCAGCTGGTCTAGGAGGGGAAGGCATACCAACATGCATGTCCTGATCAGTACAAATAATTTCATCCATCAGATCCTCATGTGGTTGATCAATTCTTTGTCTTTTAGGGGTTGGCTCGGATGGTGGTGATGAGGGACTATCTTCTGGTGATGATTCTAAATCAATGATTTTTATTGGCCCAGGCACTTTGAATTTTGGACCTGGTTGTGAAGGCAACTTCATTATTTGCTTTCCTTTTCTATCCACTTCTTCTTCATCACTATTGCTATCCTTTTTCATCCTATAAATAGGCCACCTTTTTGTAGGTTGGTACGATGGCCTTGTTTCAACTGGTCTAGCACCTTGTTCCTGTACACCCAAACTCAGTTCTAAATTTACCTTTTTGGTTCTCAAAGTGCCCATAATCTCTTTGAAGTTTTCCATCAGAAAAACAATTTTCTTATGGTATGGAGTGAACTCCAATAATGGATCATACTTTGGATCTATTTTGTGCACAATGTCTAATAGCTTATCATAAGCTATCCATTTTTCCTTGTTCAACTCCTACCTATTTAGATCAAATTCATTTATGATCAAATCCTTAGGAAAGTTGAACTCATGCACAAATTTTCTAGCCTTTATTCTTTTTTCTGAAAAGAGCAAAGAAACCCTTAGGATCATGCTGCTGCTTTGGACCACACCCCAAATGCTAATCATCAAAGAATTTATCAAAATGCACCCAACCTCCTTTTAAAAAGGAAAAATCAGACACCACTGTATAATCAAGGAAAAATGTTCCCTTACCCTTCCCAGTGAGGTTGTCCTCATGGATACAACCTATTTTCCACATAACTTCTAAAAACCCCACTCTTGGTGGCACCTTGTATGGCAATATATGGCGGGTTCCTTGAAAATCATATACTCTCAAAACAGTGTTGATTGGGTATGGGATAATGTCACCCCAGTTATGGAAAACTTTCAATTCTGGCTTCCTCCCCTTTGGCCTGAGGAAATCATGCAATTCCTCAAGGATCCTGGGTACATTTACGATCAATCTAACCCTCAATCTAGATGAAAATCAATTATCAAATTCCACATAACTAGTGCTTTCTTTATTACAAGATAAATCTGCAACCCATATATGTACTAGCAATCTTTCTCCATCAACCGATTGCCTTAATTTCATCTTTTCAGAGAAGAAGTCAGCATCCTTGAATAAGAACATATGCATCAACATAGAATACCAAAAGAATTGAGTGTTGGTATCATTTTTCTGTAACTTTGACAGCCCTTCATGTATCCTCTAAGCCAAGAAAGAAGCAAAGTCATAGGTCATAGAGAAGTTAGGGTGTTGTATTTGCATCCCGATGAACATGTATACAATGGGCATCACCGCACCAAGACTAAAACCCAAAATATGACACAATGAATAGAAAGTGGCTAGGAAATGATTTGCAAAACAATTTAATCTAAAAGGTTCATGGTCATTGAGGCTGATATTAAATCTTGAACCCCTTGCGCTAGCCATATGAAGTGGAAGCAACTTAGCTCTAAAAAGAGACTTCAACTTTACATATTCCTACTTCATTTCCTCAAGATATTTAGGAACCAAGTCTTCACTCGACTCACTCAAGTCAAAAATCTATTGGATTTCTTCTATATTAATACTTAATAAAACCCTTCCATCATTATCCCTAATCACCCATGTGACAGGTCATACCTTGTGGCCACTGCCCTAAGCAGGTCTACATCAAGAACACATTTGGTATAACTAGCTTCCCCATATCATACATCTAGCTATTTGAAAAAGGGTGAGGCAAATTCCTCTTTCCATACCATAATTTGAACATTTCCAAACCTATGAGGGGAACCCTAGTATTAGGTATGTTGGAGAAATTATATACTAACCCTTCCCCCAGGATTTTCCCTCGCATCAAAACCAATCCCTTCTTTCTATCATTCGTTGACAAGGGCAATTGATCTAGGAAATCATCATACAGGTTTCTTCTTAAATAGGTAATCTGGCTAGAATTTTGCTTAGGTGGTGCCATCTCAGATAAACTAGGGCCTCTTTACAATGTTACATTTCAAATAGCTAGGACTAACCAGAGATAGGAAATTACAGAACAAGACACTACAATTTCTCACAACTGTAATTAAACTATAGCCCTGACACGTTTATCAATAAGCTCAATGACAAATTCAAGTGTAGAATGATTGGGAGGCATAGAAATTAATTCATGACTTTGTTTGCAGAATTCCCAAATTCAGGCTGCCAGGACTCAAAACTTTGCTTTTGGCTCTAAGACTGCTTCACAAAATACTTGAATGCTTTGTGATACAAATAAAGTAGGAGGATTGATTTTATGTTGATCAAATCATGCCAATAGGTGTCTCATTTGCCATTAAAGCTCACACGCGTGCTGCACAAACTACTTCAACCATATTTGATACAGATTTAAATTCTGGCCATTGATCCTTTAGTTAGATCAAATGATCGAGTGACCATCTTCAAAATAAGTTGACACAATTCCCAACATGGAAAATAAGGGGCCCACCATACCATACGCTGCTAGGGAAATCCATGTTGCGATTGCCTGTGATATCACAATTAGTAAAGATCCTATAGATTCGGATCACGCAATGGAAGGAAACCGTAGATCTTGAGCATTAGTGATCTCATTCATTCAATATAGTTGCCAGCCTTATCATTAACCATCAAGTAACTTTCCCACCTAGATTATAATAGATCCATTGATTTAAAACATGTGCACCTTAAGAGAACTTTAGTAACCCGCCTTTTAATGTATTTAAGGCCAGATTAATGTACCATAGTATTCCCTTTATTCCTCCAGCTTCATCAGATGAGACACATGGCAGTCGTCTGTGATATCACGATCATTAAAAACCTTGTAACTTTAGATCACATGATGGCGGGAAACCATTGATCTTGACAATATTTGATCGAGGGTCACTCAAAATTTACCCCCTTCAGCCTCTCTAGAAAAGGACACGTGGCGCTCGCCCGTGATATCATGATCAACCAAAGCAGTGTGGTGGGGTCATCGCGGGATGGCGGGGAGCGACTGAGATCAAAAGACAACACATCAATGGTCGCATAAGTTTCATCCTTCAGAAAGGGCACGTAGTGCCCGTCTATGATATCACAATCAATAAAGATCCTGCAATTCCTGATCATGTGATGGCGGGCAACTGTTGATATTTGAAGACAATTGATCAATGGTAGCTCAAATTTGATCCCTCTGTAAAATAAAACATTTATTAAAAGGAAAAGGGGACATCACTAAGCGGATGGTAAACAACGACATAAGTTGTTTTTAAAAGATGAAACACGGGGCCAACCAAGACTTAGGAAAATAAAACGCAATGGAGGAAATAAAATATTTGAGACCAAAGGGACCTAGCCTAGATAGAACGATAGGACATAAGTCATTTTAAAAACCCTAAAAAAAGTAACAGCAGAATAGATCCCGACCAAGGCATAAAATAAACACAAGGGTTTTATATGAAAATAAAATTAAACCTCAACCCAAGGAAAAATTTCCAACACCATGAAAGACCAGTAAAGATAAGGCAGGGCAGGAATGGAACACAAGGAGCAAAAATTTGAAGTTCCATCAGAATCTTAGGTGGAGTAGACCAAGATGTAGAGACGACCAAAAAGGGACTGTTCGAACAAAACAACCCAAACTATGTACAAAATATATACAAAATATACAAACCTATGCTACTGTTCATGGAAAAGATCACTTCAAGTGAAGTATAACTTCAAGAACTATCCATGAACTGGCAGTTCAAGAATATCCCCTGTCATATCTTGGAGGAAGTACGAATCTTCACCCCACTTACCATTAATAAAAAATGGACCCAACCAGATTGCATCAAATTTCCCATGTTTCCCTTTATCTTCCAGTCTGGCATTCCACATTAAAACCAAATCTCCATCTTTGAAACTCCTTGTAGTTTCCCTCTTGTCATACAAATTCTTTACTTGCAATTGCAACTTTGCATTTCTCTTTTGAGCCTCCCTCCTGGTTTCATCTAATTCTATAAGAGCTTCCACTCTCAATTGCATCTCATCATCAATTTCATTATCATACATTTGGAAAAACTTATACATTTCCATTAAGTTATTTTGGGGAAACCTGACATTTATCCCATAAACCAAGTCAAATGGGGCACAACCTATCGCCTTCTTCATAGTTACCCTATCTTCCCTAACTGCTAATCTTAGCATAGAATCCCAAGCCTTTTTATTTTGATCCAGGATTCTTTTAATGATATTCATCAAGATTTTATTGCTTGATTCTACCTATCCATTTTCTTGTGGGTGGTATGGTGATGAATAAGAAATTTGGATGCCATGCTTCTCACAGAATTCTATGTATTCCTCAAATCTAAAACACATTGCATTATCTAATACAAACCTTTTTGGACACCCAAATCTAGTCAATATGTTGCTCATCAGGAAGTCAATTACTACTTTACTAGTGGCTTTCTTTGTTGGAATTGCTTCCACCAACTTGGTAAAATAATCAGTAGCCACCAATATCCATGAGTGGCCTCCACTAGATTTACATGCTATCTCTCCTACAAAATCAATACCCCATTGTTGGAATGAAGCTTGTACTATAACTGGTTTTAGAGGCAAGTTACCAGAAAACTTTAACTTATCAGAGAAACGTTGACAAGCATCACATGTCTTCACTAGTTGGTGTACATCCTTAAAAATGTAGGCCACCAAAATCCATCCCTCATTACCTTATGTGTAGTTGTTTTATTCATATAATGTCCTCCACAAACTCCATCGTGCATCTCACTCAAAAGTTCTTTTGCCTGATCTTGGTCAACACAATCTAAACCTCAATATTGAATTCCTAAATCCTATTTATCCATCTACACCTTCTTCTTGACACTTGTTGTGTGAAGATGTCCTTCAAAATAACACTAGGCACATAGGTAATTACAGTAGCTCCCATCAAATAACGCCTAAAATACTTTACTTCTTTTACCAGTGCATATCCCTGTTTCTCATTTATATCATACTTAATTTCTGCAGCTTGTAAAGATTTGCTGAAAAAGGCTACAGGCTGTTCAAAACCTTCTGTATTCTTTTGTAACAACACAACTGCAGTTGTGTGGAAAGAAGCAAATGAAAAAATCTATAAAGGTTTGGAAAAATTAGGGGTTCTTAACACAGGAGCCTTAATTGCTTGCTTAATGTCCTAGAAATCTTGTATAGACTCCTCATCCCATTCGACCTTGGCTCCTTTCTTGAGCATTTTGGAAATAGGGAAAACAATCTCAGCAAAATTTGTCACAAACCTCCTTAAGAAGTTTATTTGTCCAAAGAAAGATTGTATTCCTTTGACATTTCAGGGTTGTGGAACTTTATTAATTGCAATTACCCTCTCTGGATCAATTTTTACTCCATCCTTGGAAACAATATTTCCCAATAATTTTCCCTCTAGTACTTCGAACACACATTTCTTTGGATACAAAGAAATACCATACTCCAAAGCTCTAATGAATATCTTCTCCAGATGCTCAAAATGATCCTCTTCCTTTTTAGAATATGTTGTCAAGTCATCTTGTTAGATCACCAAAAACAAGTTAATGAAATCTAAAAACACCACATCCATGGCTCTTTGAAAAGTAGCCCTTGCATTTGTTAGACCAAATGGAATTCTTACATAAACATATGTTCCCCATGGTGTAGTGAAAGTTGTCTTAAACTGCTCAGACTCTTTGACCATGAGCTTGTTATAACTAGAAAAACCATCCATCATAGACATTAATTCACAGTCTGTCACCCTTTGCAACATGGCTTCCATATTGGGTAATGGATAGTTGTATTTTAATGAGGACACATTCAAATTTCTGAAATCTACACATAACTTGATGTCTCCATTTTTCTTCCATAATAATACCAAGTTTGATACCTAGGATGAATGTTTGATTGGCTTCATGATTCCTGCATCCCTTAGTTTCATTAATTCTTCTTACCTTTTGGGGGCTAAAGTGGGATTAATAGGCCTTTGATTTTGTCTGAATGGCTTGGCATCATCACACAAAGGAATCTCATGTTGGAAAAGATCCTCCTTGTATTCCTTAAGGTCATCATAGGACCATGCAAACACATGCATGAACTTCCTTAATAAGTCAATTAGCATCCTTCTCACCTTTGGTGACAGTTTCTTTCCAATATACACCTTCTTTGGGGATGCTTCTATTCCAAGATTTATCTCTTCCAAGTCATCATGATTGGAAGCAGTGTGATTAGCCTTTGTCTTATCTTGATTATCAAACACTCTATCTAGTACAACTAGACCCTTGGGAATTATGTTTGTCTTTAACTAAATGACCTCATTTCCAAATATAGTATCCTTACCATCAATATTTTCAACAAAATCTCCAAAGTCAATTTCCTTATTTTCATACTCTCCCACACAATTCAAAAACCTTAATATATCATCATCATTATCAAAAACCTGCCAATTTTTTATGTTATCAGGAATAGATGGCCCGATTTGCACCTCAACCTTTGAAATTCCAGCATAAGACATATCATCTGGTTTTACTACAATATTAGCTAATAAATATGCCACTTTATTTTGACCTCTCTCCATCCATCCTATGCCAAATGCATCAAAGCTCTCCAATTCATCCCCAAAAAATTCCTATACTGTTTCAACCTCTTTTTCTTTGATACATACTTGGATCTAACTTGGGAAACCACAAGCTCAGAATCCCCAATTTCCTTGAGCTTCTTGATCCCATGTTTTTTAGCCAATCTCAACCCTAATAACAAGGCTTCATACTCTACCACATTATTTGTGCATTCAAATAACAAAGTGAAAGAGAACCTGAATGTCTTTCCACTTGGTGATCGTAACAAAACACCTGCACTAGAGCCTTCTTTTGAATTTGCACCATCAAAATACATAGTCCACAAGTCATCAAATTCTGACAATTGTTTTATTTCTATATCAATCAATGCATTAGGCTTATCACAATCATTAGAAAATTCCTCAACCCTGAATTCATCTATACCACTATCAATAAAACATGTCATATTTTCAATCGGGCCATGCTCAATCATACGAGGTACTTTTGATTCTCTTTCAATTTTGACATCCTTACCATCAATGGAGAAAGTAGCAAATGACAAATCGCATTGCATGTTACCCCCCATTGATGTACTCTATTTTCTTAATAAAAGCATTCCAAAATGAGGTGGGATGTCTGCAACTAATACAGTCATGACTAAATCCTTGTCAGGGTATTGAGTCAATTTATAAGGAAATGCTCTAATAGTTCCAATAACTGAAACTTCTCTTGAATCCATAGCATAAAATTTACCTTGAGCAGTATCTACTATCAAGTCCATTGCCTCCATTATTTTGACTGGCATAACATTATTTGATGCCCCTGAATCTATCATACAATTCCTTAAAGTTTTCCCAGCTATATCCACACTTAAGAAAAAAGCGGTTATATTTTCAAGGCACATGTTAATAGAATTTCCTAAATATACAGGAGGTATTTGTGACACAATTCCCTCCACTTTATTTTCTTTCTCTTTATCTTTCACTTCTTTACCACTTCCTTGCTTAGTCTTATTACCAACAACATCTGTGATCAAGGCTATTGTCTTTTCTTTGTGTTCATTTATTCTCATAATTTCTAACAAAGGTATGGTTACTTTAACCTGAGAAAGCACATGAAATATATCTAGAGGTGTATATTTAGGCAAATTAGACATCATACCTTCATCATTTTCCTTTTTCTCTTGTTGATTACTTCCTCCTGGCTTCTTTTGCTTCTTATCTTTTTCAACAAGTTCAACTACCTTTGTAATCACCTTGGTCTTCACTAGTGGTGAAGTCACATCTTCTTGAGGCTTTGGGGCTTCATTCTTTTTAGTCCAAACCTTATCATTCTTAACCTCTTTGACTTTTACAACATCTTTTTTGTTGTCAACCTTAATACATTTGTTTTTTTCCTTTTGTTCTTTAATAAACAGGCTAGCAGGTTTACCCTGTTCACCACCCACAGTTCTATTTCTCAATTGAAGTGAACTTCTCATTTGAGCAGCCATTTCTTCAGTCAATCTTGCAATCTCTTCTTATGACGGTCTCCTTAAGGACACTGAATCTTCAACCTATTCCATATTGCAAGCATTATGATCAAAATCACCTTCCTCATCAGAAAAGATCTGTTGATGATACATCTCACTTCTCTGCCTCTGATTATTCACATCAACTTCCTGTATTTCATCATCAGAAGAAAATTCTGCCTCATCAATGTATGATCTAGCCATACAAACATCTACATCATCCTGCTCATATTCTAATGTTTGATCATGAACATCCTCTTCCACTTCCTTAGCAACAAGCAATTGAGCAACACCACAATAATTTTGATCATTTGGATGTTCACACACTTCACACCATGGTCTATTTGGTACTATATTCACTAAATGTTTCTACAAGGGGTCTGGTGTATACTGATCATTTTTAGGCTTCTGGCTAGGAAAAATTGGTTTTCCATCTTTCCAATTTGTATTATAAGGATAATTTTTCAATCTGAGTGGCCTATCATTTTTATTATAAGATTGCCTTGCATTTCCTATACCCTTATCTTGATTAGCAATAGTTTGCTTTATGTCTTTTAGAGTATTGTAAACCTTTTCCCACTTTTCATCATCCTTAGGCTTTGTAACCAGAATCTTCTTAGTCTTATTCTTAGTATTTTTTAAAAAGTGTAGGTTCTTCTCTCCTACCATACTTCCCAAAAGCTCTTTTGTTACTCTCAATATTTATAGTTACCCTAAATGCATCCCTCATAGTCCAAGGGTCCTTATCTCTGAGGATATATGCCATTTTAGCATCAAAAGCATTGAAATATGTAGTTAAACAAACATTTTCATCAAGCCTCAAAACCTGAAACAATTTATACATTGCTTTCTAAAACCTTAAATTAAACTCTATCACATGCTCATTCAATGACTTGTTGATGTTATTAAATTCATTTAACATAAAAATAGCATTAGTTTTATCACCATACTGCTCCTTGAAAAACTTTTCAAACTCATCGCATGAACCAATACTAGCATTAGGTAAACCTCTATACCAATCCCTCACATCTTCTACCAAAGATTGTACAAAAAATTTCATTACAACATCTTCATGTTCTACCTCATAATCATTTAGCTTATCCATAAAAGCTTTCAAGTGTTCCTCTGCTGTCACAACACTATTGCCAGCAAAATTATTCATCTTTTCTCTCAAGTCAGCAGGGATGGGATTTTGATAACCAAGGATACCATCAAAGAATAATGGCCTATAACTTTCCAACTGTATAGGTCGTTATTGAAATAATCCTTCATTTACCTGAGGATCAACACTAGACCCTAAATCTTGCACTCTAGAACCATCCTGATTTGGATTTATAGACCTATTTGAATGAGTGTTATGCTAGAATTATTTATGGTGGAGTTTGGATTATGTTTAGGAGTGTCCTTTAAAACATCTTGGTGACTTGATGAGGTTGCAGCTTGTGTAGCCTCATCCATGTTTGACATCTTTAGGAAACTTATTTTCCTCTTCATTTCTGCATTTATAGCCTCAATCTTTGTTCTCTCCAACTCTTCTACCAGAGCTTCACTCTCCATTTTATCCTTTTCTAAGGAAGATTTTGTTTGAAATGAAAAATGTGGCTAGAGATCTTGTTGAGTGAAATGGGGAGTCACTTTCTCATTTATTTTAATCCCCTCATCCTTTTGCTTTCCCTTATCCAAGAAAAGCTTACTTGGTTGAGACTTAACATGATTTGAGGGTTTTGGGTCAGGAGGTTTGGGTTGGACATCGATGTGGCCTACTGGGTTTTCTTTAGACACAGGTTTTGTTCCCTTATTAGCAATCTTTTGTACAACCAAACCCTCAACACTTGGTTTTGGTTCTTCTTGGTTCAGGGACTTCATGCTTGCCAACTATCTCATCAACCTATCCCTTTCAATCATAACATTCCTCAATTCTGCTTCCATCTCTTTTTCTCTTTTCAACCTAAGCTCAGCTTTCTTTTTGATTTCCCGCCTCAAAGAATTAATGTCTCCAAAAACATCGACAGGGTCAGGAAAAGTCACATTAGAACATGATGTATCATATAGGTCTATTAGATTGAACTCTTCCAATACATGTTTAGACAATAAAGGGTTTACATCATTTTCAGTAGGAGGAGGAGGCACATAACTTGTGCATTCTCTATGATGGTTTCAACTTCTACTCCTTCCTCTTCTCTTTTTAGCATATTTGACACTAACAAGCCCTTTATTTTGACATGTCACATCTTCTTGAACTGGTGTATTAAATAATGCATCAAAAAATCCACAACTATTTGAATTTGAATTTCTAGACACCTCTTCAAGATTTTCAGGGATAGGGTGTACAATCTTACTTTTACCTTAGTGTACAAGGTCCTGTGACACAGGAGCAACATTACTAGATTCTAGTCTTTTCTTTATCCAGTCCTTCTTCATTTTGGGAAGTTCACCTTCTAATTTCTATTCTGAACGATTCTTCATGAATGACCTGTTGTTCTTCATTCTTCGTACTTGTCCAATAGTTCTTTCCACTTATAATAAACCTTTCGAAACAAAATGCACACTTGTGCATAAACTTAAGAGTTTCCTCTTGGGAATACCAAATACCTAAAGACACGTGGTGGAGAATGAAAACCTTTGGAACCTCGTACTGACAACACACAAAAGTGCTTTACAACATAACTCTTAATGCTTATGAAAATAGAAGAAGTGGACAAACCTAACATAGAATTTTAGGCTCAACCTTCAAATCACATAAATACTATGACAAATCTATGTAAAATGGACAATTGACATACTGACAAGAAATATTAAAATTAGCCTCCCCAGTAGAGTCGCCATTTTGTTGGTTATGTTTTACAATGTAACCAGGTTGGTCTTTTAATCTACCTATGGAATTGCCAATTCCAATCAAGCGTAGCTCAAATGGCCTGGACCAACTGACGAGGACTTTAGAAAGCCTCCTACACTTCGGGCTTTGCAAGACCCAAGAGGGTGATCCATTAATGTGTTTACAACCTCTGCACCATTATTATAAACAACATTAACAATAACAAATTCATCTCACTTAATAGCTCAACATGATAAGATAATATCGAATATAATTGTCTATTCATCGATAATATCAACTATCTGGGGATTGAGATAACTACAACACAATCCATAGTATAAGATAGTCATTGATTTGCAATTTGTAGCAAGCTCTAGGAAAAGACAAACAAATACTGAAGTATACAAACAAGTACAACTTAGATTAGTGCCATATATCCATTGTAGGAGTCAAATTCATAAGCATCTAAAGGCATATGATCGATTCAATACATAACATATAAGATCCCTGATAATATTGCATTACAAATTTATCAATACGCATTCTAACCCAATACTACTTATCAAATCCTTATATAGAACATATCTACCTATAATCCCATTCAATCATTTTAATTAATTCCTTGAATTAAAGCTAAAATTAGGGTCACACACACCACAATAGTGAGATGAATGAAACAACCCTTAGTCATCTTATTCAAAATTCAGATATGCATGTACAGTGGAGATACATGAGTTTGAATTTATCATTTCAACTCAAATGCTAGTACTGTTATACAACATTAAATCCCCATGAACTCAAAACTTGTTACAGAATTACTCAAAACCTAAATTGCATTTCTCTCTAAAACCATCAAAATTTACAATTTTCTATACAACTTCACCTAGACTCGACAAAAATTATCTAACTTGCTAACCCGTACTTCTGGCCTTGAAATCCTTCTTATAGAAAATGAAAGAGAAAACAAGCATCATGCCAGAAAGTACACCAACCAATTTTTACACCTGCTGATATTCCAAAACTTGTTACAACATCCATCACCCTAGAGAATATTCTCATTCATCATGTCAGCTAAGGAAAAGTTGATGCAACAACAAAAAACCACAAGAAACCCATGCTGAGAATGCCATCAATGCAAAACTGGAACCGTTGTAACCGCAACATATAATTTACCACCCGTTAGTAGTCCACTCTTTTATTCTTCCTCAGTCAAATATTTAGTTACCCATTTCTGGTTTTCTTCATTAGTCAGCCAGTCAAAATTAATTACCTCATTCACCTTGGCATTATAAGGTGTGTAATTTACCGCTACCTAATTTGCATCCCTTTCAAAAGATTCCAAAAATGAGCTGGTACTAATAATCTTATCCATACAACTCACCAACAAATCATAATCTAAGTCATCACAAATTAATTTAATCTGATCATTGATGACCTCACTTGCTTGATCCTACCATTGTTGGAGTGACCTGATTTTCCCTTACTCATCAATTATATCAGGTAACAATTTGTTACCCCAATCATTGAAATTATTCACCAATTCCCTAATCTTCCTACTCAAATCATCTGGTAGGGTCTGAAAACCCTGCAATGACTTAACTAATACTGGAGTAGGCTTTAATGATTGGGGCCTATTATTTGTATCAAACCTTGAGGCTTTATACATGACATCCAAATCACTAGCCCTAGGGATCCAATTTTCAATCAATAGCATCACTACCTCCTGATCCCTATCAATATTCTTTATTGCATCTAACAAAAAAGAATATAAAGAATGTATAGATAGCAATTTAATATCAACCTTTTCATTTAAATTCCTCAAGACATCAGTAACAATTTCCTTTTGCTTTGAAAGAGATCCCTCCTCACTTACCTTTAATGATGTCTGTAATTCATCAATTCTTTGCAAAAGCTGCTTCTTTGTAGGATCAACAGAGCACTTTGTTTCTTCATCAATTTTTTCTAAAGAAGGGGTGAGGGAAAGGTTCTGACTGTGAGACTTTGGTGTGGAAACAATTTGAGAAGTAGGAGGTACTGACCCTGCTGTGGAAGGTAATGTACTAGTCCCTGGAGCACTTGATGTCTCCCCAATTTGTTTATACTTAAACCTTCCCACCTCAATCTACAGCTCAACATTCCTTTGCTGCATCTTGTTGTACTCCTCAATCAAGAGGTTATACTTCTCCATTAGACTCTTCTTTTCAGCCTCCTCCCTTTCAGCAGTCTTTTGGGCCAATTTGTCCACATTAACAATCAAATTAGTGGCCTCATTGGTTAAGGTCTATGAAGCACTCTTTATTATTAATCCCCCTCTAAAATTTGGATTAATATCTATAACATTTGGCTTTCTTCCCTAAGGGGCCAATGCCCAAATTGCCAAGGTTTCATACTCTTCACTGAAAGCAGAGTCTTACAGTGCTTCCTTGAATTCCTCTTCAGAGTCTTGCAAAGGATGCTTGGACTTTAGAATAGCATTAAATGCTACATCATCTGCAATGTCCCATTTAGGAAGAATCAATACACCAGCTTGACTCACCAGTTTTCTTCCTTCTTCAGCAGTGATGTTCTTAAATTCTTCCATTAATTCAGCTTTCACCTCCTCATCGTTCTCCTAGTCTAACCTATCAAGTCTCAGTTCTCTTCTCTTCTTACATTTATCTTGATACTCTTCAAATTTCATCCTCTATACCAATTGCAAGAATACAAGATTTTTTACAAATGTATTTTCATCTAGAAACTACTTACATGCTTCCATTCTTGCATCTTGTACACTTTTTCCTTTCATATCTAAATCAGATAAAACCAATTTAGCTGGTCTAGGAGGGGAAGGCATACCAACTTGCATGTCCTGATCAGTAAGAATAATTTCATCGATCAGATCCTCCTCTAGTTGATCAATTATTTGTCTTTTAGGGCTTGGCTCGGATGGTGGTGATGAGGGACTATCTTCTAGTGATGATTCTAAATCAATGATTTTGATTGCCCTAGGCACTTTGAATTTTGGACCTAGTTGTGAAGGAAAATTCATTATTTGCTTTCCTTTTTTGTCCACTTCTTCTTCATCACTGTTGCTATCCTTTTTCCTCCTATAAATAGGCCACCTTTCTGTAGGTTGGTATGATGGCCTTGTTTCAACTGGTCTGACACCTTGTTCCTGTACACCCAAACTCAGTTCTAAATTTACCTTTTTGGTTCTCAAAGTGCCCATAATCTCTTTGAAGTTCTCCATTAGAAAATCAATTTTGTCATGGTATGGATTGAACTCCAATAATGGATCATACTTTGGATCCATTTTGTGCATAATATCTAATAGCTTATCATAAGCTATCCATTTCTCCTTGTTCAACTCCTACCTATTTAGATCGAATTCATTTATGATCAAATCTGCATGAAAGTTGAACTCATGCACAAATTTGCGAGCCTTTACTCTTTTTCTTAAAAGAGAAAAGAAACCCTCAGGATCATATTGCCACTTTGGACCACACCTCAAATCCTAATCATCAAAGAATTTATCAAAATGCACCCAACCTCCTTTTGAAAATGCAAAATCAAACACCACTACATAATTAGGGAAAAATGTTCCCTTACCCTTCCCAGTGAGGTTGTCCTCATGGGTACAACCTATTTTCCACATAACATCTGCAAACCCCACTCTTGGTAGCACTTTGTATGGCAATATATGGGGGGTTCCTTGAAAACCGTATACTCTCAAAATAGTGCTGACTGGGTATGGGACAATGTCACCCCAGTTATGGAAAACTTTCAATTCTAGCTTCCTCCCCTTTGGCCTGAGGAAATCATGCAATTGCTCAGGAATCCTAGGTACATTTACCATCAGTCTAGCCCTCAATCTAGAGGCAAAGCAATTATCAAATTGCACATAATTGGTGCTTTCTTTTTTACAAGATAAATTTGCAACCCATATCTATACTAGCAATCTTTCTCCATCAACCGGTTGCCTTAATTTCATCTTTTCAGAGAAGAAGTCAACGTTCTTGAACAATAACATATACATCAGCATAGAATGCCAAAAGAATTGAGTGTCGATATCATTTTTCTACAAGCTTGACAACCCTTCATGTATCCTCTCAACCAAGAAAGAAGCAAATTCATAGGTCATAGAGAAGTTAGGGTGTTGTATTTGCACCCCCATGAACATGTATGCAATGTGCATCACCGCACCAGGACTGAAACCCAAAATATGACATAATGAATAGAAAGTGGCTAGGAAATGATTTGCAAAACAATTTAATCTGAAATGTTCCTGGTCACTAAGGCTGATATGAAATCTTGAACCCCCCTACCTTAGCCAGATGAGGTGTAAGCAACTCAGCTCTAAAAAGGGACTTCAAATTTTCATATGCCTGCTTCATTTCCTCAAGATTGATAGGAACCAAGTCTTCACTCAACTCACTCAAGTCAAAAATCTATTGGATTTATTCTCTGTTAATACTTTAGAAAACCTTTCCATCATTATCCCTAATCACCCATGTGATAGGGTCTACATCAAAGAACACATTTGTTACCACTAGCTTCCCAATATCATACATCCAGCCATTTGAAAAAGGGTGAGGAAAATTCCTCTATCCATACCATAATTTGAACATTTCCAAACCTGTAATGGGAACCATAGCATCAACTATGTTGGACCAATTATATACTAACCCTTCCCCCAGGATTTTCCCTTGCATCAAAATCAATCCCTTCTTTCTATCATTCGTTGACAAGGGCAATTGATTCAGGAAATCATCATACAGGTTTCTTCTTAAATAGTAAATTTGGCTAGAATGTTGCTTGGGTGGTGCCATCTTGGACAAACTAGGGCCTCTTTACAACGTTACACTTTAAATACCTGGGACTAACCAGAGATAGGAAATTACAGAACAAGACACAATTTCTCACAACTATAATTAAACTATATCCCTAACACATTTATCAACAATCTCAATGACAAGCACAACTAATATTTTCCCAAATTCAAGTGCAGAATGACTAGGAGGCACATAAATTAACTCACGGCTTTGTTTGCAGAAGTCCCAAATTTAGGCTGCCAGGAATCGCAACTTTGCTTTCAGCTCTGAGACTGCTTCATGAAATACTTGAATGCTTTGTGATACAAATAAAGCAGGAGGATTGATTTTATGTCGATCAAATCATGCCAGTAGGTGTCTCATCCGCCATTAAAGCTCACTCACACGTTGCATTCATGAACGACTCTAACCATATTTGATGTAGATTTAAATTCTAGCTGTCGATCCTTCAATTAGATCAAATGATCGAATGACCATCTTCAAAATAAGCTGACACAACTGCCAACATGGTAAATAAGGGGCCCACCATACTATACGCTACTAAGGAAGTCCACATGGTAGTCACCCGTGATATCACAACAAGTAAAGATCCTACAACTTTGGATCACGTGATGGCAAGCAACCGTAGATCTTGAGCATCAGTGATCTCATTCGTTCAACATAGTCACCAGCCTTATCATTAACCATCGAGCTACTTTCCCACTTATATTATAACAGATCCGTCAATTTAAAACACGTGCACCTTAAGAGAACTTTAGTAACCCACCTTTTAATGTATTTAAGCTTGGATTAATGAACCATAGTATTTCCTTTATTCCTCCAGCTTCATCAAATGAGACACGTGGCAGTCGCCCACAATATTGCAATCCATAAAACCTTGTAACTTTCAATCACGCAATGGCGGGAAACCATTGATCTTGACAATATTTGATTGACGGTCACTCAAACTTTACCCCCTTCGACGTCTCCAGAAAAGGACACATGGCACCTGTCTGCTATATCATGATCAACCAAAGCAGTGTGGTGGGGTCATCGTGGGATGGTGGGGAGTGGCTGAGATCAAAAGACAACACATCAATGATTGAATAAATTTCATCCTTCACTAAGGGCACATGGCACCTGCCTATGATATTGCTATCAATAAAGATCTTGCAATTCCCAATCACGTGATGGCAAGCAGCCATTGATATCTAAAGGTAATTGATCAATGATAGTGTGAATTTGATCCCTCTGCAAAATAAAACATTTATTAAAAGGACAAGAGGACATCACTAGGCGGATGGTAAACAAAAACATAAGTTTTTTTTAAACGATGAAACACAAGGCCAACCAAGACTTAGGAAAATAAAACCCAGCAGAGGAAATAAAATATTTGAGACCAAAGGGACCCAACCTAGATGGAATGATAAGACATGAGTCATTTTAAAACCCCTGAAAAAAGTAACAGCGAAATAGATCCCGACCAAGGCGTAAAATAAACACAAGGTTTTTACATGAAAATAAAATTAAACCTCAACCCAAGGAAAAATTTCCAACACCATGAAAGAATAGTAAACATAAGGCAAGGCAGGAATGGAACACAAGGAGCAAAAATTTGAAGTTCCACCATTCCCTTCCCTCTCTACTCTCTTTCTCTCTCCCCCTTTTCTCTCTCCCAATTCCTCTCTCCCCTAATTTTCTCTCCTATCACTCTCTCTCCCTCTCACACACACTCACCTATATCCCCTCCTTTCCTCTCCCTCCATCCCTCCACTCTCTACTTCTCTCTATCTATCATCTCTCTCTAAATCTCCTTCCCTCTCTATTTATCTTTATCTCACCTCTCCCTCCATCACTCTATATCTCAACTGTGTCTCCTCCCTACCTCTTTTTCTCTCTACTCTCTATCTCTCTTCTCCCTCTCTCTACCTCTCTCTCTACTCCTTCCCTCTCTACTCTCTCTCTCTCTCTCACAAATTCACCTCTATCTCCTTCCTACCTATCCCTCCCTCCTCTCTCTACTTCTCTCTATCTCTCCTTTCTCTATGTGTCCTTCCCTCTCTACCTATATTTATCTCCCCACTCCCTCTATTTACCTCTCTCCCTTTATCACTCTATATCTCACCTATGTTTCCCTACCTACCTAGGGTTGAGGGATTAAGGGTTGACGGTTGAGAATTCAGGGTTGAGGGTTTAATGTATATGTTATAGCATAGATGGTAGAGGATAAAGGGTTTAAGCATTGAGGGTTTAAGGGTTGAGGGTTGAGGGTTTAAGGTTGAGGGTAGAGGGTAGAGGGTTGAGGGTTGAGGGTATAGGGTTAAGGGATTAGGCTTGAGGGTCCAATGTATAGGGTAGAGGGTATAAGGGTTGAGGGTAAAGGGTTGAGGGTTGAGGGTTTAAAGTTTGATAGATTAAGGGTTGAGGGTTGAGGGATTAGTGTAGAGATTTTACTTGGGTTTAAGGGTTTAAGTGTTGAGGGTATAGGGTTGAGGGTA
>VDFB02271358.1:928399538-928636688 GCA_007258455.2 Sequoia sempervirens | reverse complement strand
TGTCTAGTTTATCCACGTCAAGTTTCAGAAATCCGCATGAAGAGTTGATCGAGTTATTGTGATTTTCATTCTGACAGTTTTTTTGTCACTTTAGTTAGTGTTCCTGATTGAAGATTCTGAGATTTCAGTACGCTCAGTTGCTGTGGATGATTCTTTGGTGTTTCATTATGCTTTTTGATGATTCTAGTTCATTCTCTATCTTTGTGGCATGTCTGCATTGATCATTGTGCTCGTGATCTGAGATTTTCTCTTGCGTGTTCATGTTTTTCATGTTCTTGGCCGACAAGGTGTTGAAGCGTGTTGTGGATCTTCGAGGATAAATTAATTGAAGTGTTTTCATGTTGGAGATGTTTTTTTCAGTCTTCACTATGTTATGGCTAACCTTGGTTGATTCACATGAATAATCTTTATTTATTTTGGGTCGACTATTTGTAATTATTTTATTATCTTTTTGTGGCTGACTTATAGCAATGTAATTTCTTGTTGTGGATATATAAGAGTGATTGTTTGAAGTGTGGAAGTAATGTGAATGTGAAGTGTGTGAGTCTTATGTGTGAATAAAGTTCAAATCATTCGAAGGCAGAGCAGAGAGTGAAGAAGAGTGAAGAAGTGTTCATGTGCTTAACTGGAACTATAGCCAAGCATTAACATATGCTATTTTCTCAGTTCAAATCCAGATGGTTTTAATCCGAATCTTTCTGTAAGAGAGCATGTCTTCCTTGGGTAGTAAGCCTTGTTGTATTTGAGCAATGAGGTCTAGGCAGTGTGCCTAAATGCATGTGCATTCACCATTCATATTTCCTTATACTTTTAACAGGGTATAATCTTGTGGATTGATCTCCACTGTGGTTTTTCCCCTAACAGGGTTTCCACATAAAAAATCATGGTGTTATGTGTGCTTCTGATGTGTTGTTCATTTATGCTTTCATGATTAATGATCATATCTAAAACTAAGGTTAATAAGTTGAAAAAGTTTGATATTTGGTGGCAAATGATTCACCCCCTCTCAGTTGTGTGTCCTTGAGTTGCCAACAATTGGTATCAGAGCTTGTGATTCCTTGGAAGAAGTTTAACAGCTTGAGGTGATTTGAGATGGTGACTTATAAGAAGGATAGTCCTATATTTGATGGAAAAAATTATTCTTTATGGAAAGCTTGAATGGAGTGCCATCTGAGATACATTGGTGAACCCTACTATAGCATTACATGTAATAGGTATGTTATACCTTTGAATAGTGCTTATGCTGAATTTAATATCAGGGCTAGGGAAGCATTGTTGAGTGCTTTGACTGATACTAAGATGAAAAATGTGATGGATCTGAAGACTGCTTATGAGATATGGAAGAAGTTGGAGACCTTGTATGAAGGTGTTGCAAATGTGAAGATTATTAAGCTACAAAGTCTAAAAGGAAAATATGAAAAGTTGAAAATGGGTGATGATGAAAATGTTACTACTTTCATGCAAAGAGTAAATGAACTTGTGTGCATTATTAGATGTGTTGGTGGACAAATAGATGAATAAGATATTATTGCTAAAGTGTTTAGATCTTTGCCTAATTCTTAAAAAGTCAAGGCTAGTGCTAGTAAAGAAATCTGAACTGTGACAAATGTTACCAAAGATATGTTGATTGGTAAGCTTATTGCTTTTGAGTTGAGTGAATTTGGTGATGCCCTTCCTAAGGTTGAATCTACATTTAAGGCTACTACTTATGGAGGAGATAGGAAAAGCTATGATCCATGTGAAAGTTCATCAAGAAAGACATTCAAGTATGAGGATGAAATGAAACAGCTAGATGAAGAAGAAAGAGAGCTTGAAGAACTTGAAGCATTGATTGTGAAAAGAGAAGCCAGAGGACAAGGTAAGTATAAGGGAAATTTTTCTATTAAATGTTTCTCTTGCAATAAGATAGGTCATTTTACATCAAGGTGTCCTAGGAGAGTTTCCAAGCCAAGATTTAACAAGCCTAAATTCCAAAAGAAGTGTTACTATGCTACTGATGAAGGTGTAATAGATGATGAATATGACAGAGGAAATGCAAGTGAAGATGAATTTGTTTTTATTGCTATCAAGGAAAAGAATCATGTGTCTACTAAATATGCTGGTTGTACAAATGTGGAGAAAGCCCTAGCTGCTCGAGTTGAAGAGAAAGATGAATGCATAATTGACAGTGGTTGTTCTCATCATATGACAGGAGATAAAAGTAAGTTTGTGAATTTGGAGAAGTATGATGGTGGTATTGTGAGATTTGGTGATAACACAACTAGTGTGATCCATGGAAGAGGATGCATTTCTCTTAATGGTAAGCATAACACTGATGATGTCTTTTATGTTGAAGGTTTGAAGCATAATCTTTTGAGTGTTGGTCAAATGGTTGATAAGGGATACAATCTTCAGTTCATGGATGGTAAGTGCAAAATATTGGGAAATTCTGGAAATGTGATTGTGATTTTCGTACACAAACAAATGTACATTTTCATTTGAATGTCAAGTAGTAAAATTTGTTTGATTGCCCGTTGATGAGAGTTGTTATAATAGGAGAATGTGTCATGTTAACTTTGATAACATTGTCAAGATAAGTTCCACTAAGGTTGTGAGAGATCTTCCTAAGCTGATGAAACCTACTAATGCCATATGCAAAGAATATTAGTTAGGAAAGCAAACAAGAATTTCATTTCGAAGTAAATAGGAAAATTCAAATGGATTGTTGGAACTTGTGCATACTGATTTGTGTAGTCCTACTAGAAGTAGAAGTTTACAAGGTTAAAAATACTTCATGTTGCTTATTGATGATTATTCAAGGATGATGTGGGATACTTTCTTAAGGGAGAAATATGAAGCTCTGGAAAAGTTCAAGATCTTTAAGGTTATGGTTGAGATAGATACTGATTTGAAGATTAAGTGTCTGAGATGGGATAGAGGTGGTGAATTCACTTTCGGTGAGTTTGATTCTTTTTGTGAAGAGCATGGAATAAAGAGATAGTTATCTACACTGTAGACTCCTCAACATAATGGAGTTGTGGAAAGGAAGAAAAAAATAGTTCTAGATGCAGCTAGAACCATGATGTTGGAAGGAAATATGCCTCATATCTACTGGAGAGAAGCTATGAGTACTGTTGTGTACACACTTAACTAGGTACAAATCAAAGGTGATACTAGTAAGACTCCTTTTGAACTATGGATTGGTCAGAAGCCTATAGTTAGATATTTAAAAATATTTGGAAGAAAGTGTTATATGAAAAGAGATGAAGATATAGGAAAGTTTGATGCTAGGGGTGATGAAGGAATCTTTCTGGGTTACACTACTAAAAGTAAGGCCTACCGGTGTTACAACAAAATATTGAATAAAATGGTTGAAAGTTCAAATGTTAAGGTTGATGAAGACATACCTACACTATCTAGAACCTATGGATATGATTTTGATGATCAAAATGATAGTACAAGCAAAGGAAAGCAAGTTTAGACTGCAAGTCAAGTTCAAATCATTCTGGTGAATCAAGAAAATCAAGAAGGAGAAACTGATGGAACAACAAAATAGATTAGAAGAGCCTGAAGTTGAAGAACATTCTAAGAATACTTTGAGGTATGCGAGATTGAATCATTCAGAGAATCAAATCATAGGTGATAAGAACAAAGGTGTCTAGACTAGGAGAAAAATTTCAGAAGAGTATTGTTTGATTTCAAAGACTGAGCCTAACAATGTGAATGAAGCATACAAAAATTAGCATTGGGTTGAAGCAATGAAAGAGGAACTACAACAAATTGAGAAAAATGATACATGGATTCTTGTTCCCAGACCGAAGGATAAGAATCTAATTGGAACTAAATGGGTCTTTAGAAACAAACTAAATGAACAAGGTGAAGTGGTTAGAAAAAAAGAAAGATTGGTTTGTAAGGGATATTCTCAAATGGAAGGTATTGATTTTGAAGAAACCTTTGCCTCTGTTGCTAGAATTGAAGCTGTGAGATTGTTTCTTGCTTATGCTGCTTATAAAGACTACAAGGTTTATCAAATGGATGTCAAGTCTGCTTTTCTAAATGGTGGATCAGAAGAAGAGGTATATGTTGAGCAACCTGATGGATTCCAGTTGATTGATCAGGAAGATATGGTGTTTCAACTGAAGAAAGCATTGTATGGTCTTAAGCAACCCCCTAGAGCATGGTATGCCAGATTGGATAAGTACTTGGTGAAAATTGAATATAAAAAAGGTACTAATGATAGTAATTTGTATTTCAAGAATGATGATAAAGATTGGATTATGGAAGTTTTTGTTGATGATATCATATTTGATGGAGATGATAGATTGTGCATGAAGTTTGCTAATGAGATGCAAAATGAATTTGAAATGTCAATGATTGGAGAGATGCAATTCTTCTTGGGATTGCAAATTACTCAGTTAGATAAAGGGATTTTTATATCTCAGTCCAAGTATGTGAAGGAATTGGTAAATAAATTCGGTATGGAAGATTCAAAGCTTGTTGGTACACCCATGGTGACCGGATGTAATTTGACAACTGAGATGATTCTCCAAAAGAAAATTAGACAAGATATAGATCAATGATTGGTGGATTGCTTTATTTAACTCAAACTAGGCCTGATATCATGAAAGCTGTATGTATTGTTGCTAGATTCCAAGCTGATCCTAAAGAATCTCATGTGGCTACTCTGAAGAGAATTTTCAGATACTTGAAAGGGATAGTTGATTTTGGTCTATGGTATCCTAAACATGATGATCTTACTTTGAGTTCCTTTATTGATGTTAATTGGGCTGGAGATGTGAATGACAAGAAAAGTACTAGTGGTGGAGAAATTTTCTTGGGAAAGAAGCTGTTTTCATGGTTGAGTAAGAATCAAAACGCTATTTCTATGTCTACTACAAAGGAAAAATACATTTTTGCTGCTAATAATTGTACTGAAGTACTGTGGATGAAACAAATGTTGAAGGATATCAAAGTTGTGTATGATGAGCCTATTGCTATATTCTATGATAACTAGTGTGTGATTAAAATTTCTAAGAATATGGTGCTACATTCAAAGACCAAGCATATATCTATAAAATTTTGCTTTTTGAGAGAGAAGGTAAATGAAAAAGAAGATTGGAGTATGTTCTTACTAAGGAGCAGATTGTAGATATCTTTACAAAGCTATTACCTAAGGATACTTTTGAGTATCTCAGAGGGAAGTTAGGGGTGATTACCCCTCCTAATCAAAACTAAGGATGCATTGCATTGCATCAATCCACACATTTCATTATCACATTTTGATCCATATTGATGTTGTGGTCGCTACTACTCAAAGGGAGTAGTCGGATGTTTAGATGTTCAAAAGTTTAGATATGTGGTTCAGATCTTGTATTAAAGAGATATTTGTCATTGACATCAAAGGGGGATAAGAATGTGAAAAAAAAACTATTAATTATCTAGGGAGAAGATCCTTGTGGGGAGAAGAGTTGAGGAAAGAAAATTCAAAACTTAAAGGAGGAGCAAGCGCAGTTGTGTTGATGGTATTTTTCACATCATGTGTTTCCATAAATGCCAAAGGGGGAGATTGTTGGATGTTCTGGTTGTGTTGCTGATATGTGGTTGTCATTAATGTCAACACTATTAGCATTGTTGCATTAGAAGTTGTATATGTTGAGGATATTGAGAAAATTGTAATAAGAAGTGCTACAAGTTGTTAGTGGTGAAGTGAAGTTCCTTCTGTTGGTGTGTTCAGTATGTTGTTGTTTTGAGGTTGTGGACTAAAGGGTTTCTTGTTGAGTATGTCTAGTTTATCCACATTGAATTTTAGAGATCTGCATGAAGAGTTGATTGAGTTGTGGTGATTTTCATTTTAACAATTTTTCTATCGCTTCAGTTAGTGTTCCTGATTGAAGATTTTGAGATTTTAGTATGTTCAGTTACTATAGTTCTCTAGTGTTTCATGATGCTTTTGGATGATTCTAGTTCATTCTCTATCTTTGTGGCATGTCTACATTGAACATTGTGCTTGTGATCCATTATTTTCTCTTGTGTGTTCATGTTTTTCATGTTCTTGGCTGACAAGGAGTTGAAGTGTGTTGTGGATATTCAAGGAGAAATTAATTGAACTATTTTCATGTTGGAGATGTTTTCAGTCTTCACTATGTTATGGCCAACCTTGGTTTATTTGCATGAATAATTTTTTTTTTTGGGTCGATTGTTTGTAATTATTTTATTATCTTTTTGTGGCTGACTTATAGCGATGTAATTTCTTGTTGCAGATATATAAGAGCAACTATTTGAAGTGTGGAAGCAGTGTGAATGTGAAGTGTGTGAGTCCTATGTGTGAATAAAGTTTATATCATTTGAAAGTAGACCAAAGAGTGAAGAAAAGTGAAGAAGTGTTCATGTGCTTAACCAAAACTATATCTAGGCATTAGCAGATGCTATTTTCTGAGTTCAAATCTAGACAGTTTTAATCTGAATCTTTCTGTAAGATAGTGTGTCTTGCTTGGGAAGTAAGCCTTGTTGTATTTGATTAGTGAGCTCTAGGAAGTGTGCCTGAATGCATGTGCATTCACCATTCATATTTACTTATAATTTTAATAGGGTATAATCTTGTGGATTGATCTCCACCATGGTTTTTCCCCTAACAGGGTTTCCACATAAAAAATCTTGTTGTTATGTGTGATTTTTATGTGTTGTTCATTTATGCTTTCATGATTAATGATCAAATCTGAAATCAAGGTTAATAAGTTGAATAATTTTGAGATTCGGTGACAATTGATTAACCCCACCCTCTTAGTTGTCAGCCCTTGAGTTGCCAATAGGAGAGAGAAAGAGGTAGGTAGAGAGAGGGAGGGGAGATCTAGAGAAGTAGAGAGGGAAGGAGAGATGGATGGAGAGGTAGGGATAGAGGGAGAGATAAGGATTTAGAGAGAGGTAGGTAAGGAGAGGGAGGGAGAGATAAAAGAGAAATAGATATGAAAGGAGAGATAGAGGGAGACGTAGGGATGGAGAGAGAGGTGAGACCAAAATAGAGAGAGGTCTAGGTAGATAGAGGGAGGAGGAGATAAAGGGAAGTATAGAGGGAAGGAGAGATGGAGGAAGAGGTGGGGAGGGAGGGAGAGAGGTGAGAGAGATAAGAGAGAGGAGGGAGGGATAGGTAGGGAGAGACAGTAGAGAGGGAAGGGGAGAGAGAAGTGAGATAGGTGATAGAGATGTGTGATGGGGAGAGAAGTAGAGAGGTAAGGAGGAAGGTGGAGAGATTGAGAGGGAAGGAGGGGGGAGAGAGAAAGAGGTATAGAGGGATAGGTTAGATAGTGAGAAGTAGATAGAAAAGGTGGGTGAAAGGAAGAGAGAGAGGGATAGAGAGAGGGAGAGAAAGAGAGGTGAGATTGAGAGAAGTAGAAAGGGAAGGAGAGAGAGGGGAGATAGAGAAAATTAGAGAGGGAGGGAGGGAAGGAGAGAGAGGTGAGATAGAGAGAGAAATAGAGAGGGAAAGAGAGAGAGAATGGCAAGATAGAGAGTATAGAGGGAAGCAGAGAGAGAGAAAGAGGGGAGAGAGAGGGAGAGAGGGATAGGTAGGTATAGAGAGAGGTGATATAGAGAGTAGAGAGAGATATATAGAGATAAAAGGAGAGGGAGGGGAGATAGAGAAATGTAGAGAGGGAAGGAGGGAGGGAGGGAGATAGATATTAGAGAGGGAAGGAGAGAGAGATGGACATGTAGACGTAGTTCTTGAGCTCAAGGGAGAGAGTTCCAAATAAAGGGATGGAGATAGTGAGAGAGAGAGGTCTAGAGAATAAGAGATGAAAATGAGTGAGATAGAGAGAGAAAGATGAAATTTGACCTCCTGATTACTGAAATTTGACATGCTGATTACTAAAATTTGGCTAAGTCTAATTTTTTTTAAAATCTTTCAAAAACTAGAATTTGCATTATAACTCAAATCCAAAACCACTCTCAAACATCCTACCGATATACATGAATTATAAATTAAAGTATAAGAAAGTAAATTTCCATATGTAAATGTCAACTTATACTTAAATGTTTATTTCATGTATATAGTTTCCCCGGTAGAGAGCGAAAACCAAAGAGTTTAGAGAAATGCATTTCAAAAGTCATGAATTACATTTGGCGAGCACCAAATTTGGTGCTAAGGAAATGAAGCAACCCATTTGACGCACTCCAAATTTGGTGTGCACCAAATAGGTTGCATTTGGAAGTACCAACCCAATGGGTTGGATTTTGCATTGGGCATCTGACCCAAAAGTTTGGACAACCCTTTCATGCCAAAGACATGATTTTCTAAAAGGGTGCCAAATTTCCTCATATTTTTGTTTGTGCTCCCCATCTCATTTGTACGTCTTTCAATGCAAGTTTATAAGAAAACTGTGATTAACCTCTCTCTTAGCTATCTTTATATATATATATAAACTCATTTTGATTTAGTTAAGGTTTTGATCAATAGCTTCTATTATAAATGCCCCCATTTTTCGTCCAAAACCAACATGTTCTAGTTTTAGAATAGATTTTTACCCATTCATTGAAATGCAAAAAAAATTTACATTTTTTGAAACTAGACTCCATTCTACACATGATGAAAAAATTCAATTTTTCGATTAGTTTTCAAAAAATTTAGGGGGCAGCACACTCAAATTTCAGCTTTTCAGGATGTGTCCACTTTGAAAATTCGTAAAATATTATATATTCATTAAAAAAATTATTCAAAAGGAGGATAAACTACATGGTGTTAGATAATTTCTCACCGATGGGATTTTTTAAATTCTAAAAAAAGGTTAATCAAAAGGGAGCCCTCAGGCGCTATGCTATTTTTTTTTATAAAAATAGGAACTATTTTGGGCCCCCCCCTTTTTGAGACCCTTAATCTTCATTAATTTCAAAAAGAATTAGTAACTTAGAAATTCAACTTGGAGCACTTCAACTTTTGTTCTTGCTACATCTTAAAATTCTGAGTGTAACTATCTTCATTTTCTTGTGCAAATAAGATTTTACTGATTTTAGAAAAAAAAAGTGGCATCTTAAGAGCCAAAATTGTGTCACAGATCCACTTACCCTGTTGATAAACTACAGTGTGGGAATCTTGAGGTGAATTTAGAAAATAGGTTCTAAACCATAAACTAGGTGATGGGTAATTTCCTAAGGTTGCTTTATGTCGAGTACAATTTTCCCATAAAGCAAACTGCAACTAGGTGTGCTAGTCCTTTGGATTATTATCTAGCAGCTTATATATGACAGTCAATATTTCTAAACATTAGGGTAGCACAATGTAACATCCTTCAAGGGGTACTCATGAAGGCAATAGGATGCTCACTCCATCATCTTTCTGTGTTAGCATTCTGCCACAAGAATGATCTGAAGCAAATGAATATATATAGAATGGCTTGGAGTAGTCAGGGTTGACTAGCATAGGAGCATCTTAAATGGATCTCTTTATCTCTGCAAAGGATTTCTTGGCCTTTGGAATCCGTTCAACCTTAACGTCTTGTTTGAGCATAGCATTAAGAGGTTTCACAATTTCTGCAAACCCAGTGATGAACTTCCTGACAAAATTAATCTTTCCAAAGAAGGATTTCATTTATTTTTTGCTTCATATTGGCTAAATCTTTAGGATGGCTTGAATGCATTCTAGATCAATTGATATACCCCTTTTTGAAATCACATGTCCTATAAATTTTCCCTCAGTTACCCCAAAGATGCACTTCTTCGAGTTCAGTGAGATGTCAAACTCTCTACATTTCTGGAACACCTTGCATAAGTTAGATACATGGCACCCCCTCCTCTTTGAAAACACCATGAGGTCATCCATATAGATGATAATGCATTTACCAGTGAGGTCTTTGAAAGCGATATCAATGGCACGCTAAAATGTTACACTTGTGTTGATCAAACCGAATGACATCCTTTTGTATGCAAATGTACCCCACTTTGTGGTGAAAGCCATCTTGTTTCTATATTTGTACTACACCATCACTTGGTTGTATCTTGAATAGCCATTGAGAAAGGACATCGTTTGTGAACCATTAGCAATTTGTAGCACTTCATCTAGTGAAGGCACCAAATAATTATCCTTTTCAGACACTCAGTTCAAATTCCTAAAATCTACACACAACCTGATCTCCCCATTCTTCTTTTTGAATGGGACCAAATTGGCCACCCATATGGAATTTTGGACAAGAAAGATAATACATGCTGACAACTTCTACACCTCCTTGAAAATAATAGGTTCCAACGACATATTAATCAAGTGTTTTCATAGCCTGAACGACTTCACATTTGGCTTGAGGGGAATGGTATGAGTGATGATCGAAGTATCATATGTTTTGAGGTCCTCATATCCCCAAGATATCACATCATGGTTGTATGTAATGCATCAATGATCCCTTTTCTTTCTTTTGGAGTGTAGACTTTTCCAATAAAAACATTCTTTATATCCTTTGTAGTGCCTATATTATGTGCATCACATTGATTATATATAGAGTCCTTCTTAGTTTGCTGGTCCTAACCCCTTATGTGGCCAAGGTGAAATATTATTTCTAACTAAACCATAGCCATGGGTATTGTATTTTTTTTTAGATTGATAACCCCTTCTATATCAAGTTTCACTTCTTCAAGCTCTACTTCATCTATAATTTGAGAAGAAAACACATCTGATCTGGTGATGAAGTCTAGGACATGTTTATCATCTTTGAACACTTGGAAGTTGGTTACATTGTTGGGCATTGATTGGGTGGGAGTGATTTCTACTATAAATTTATTCAAGCCAGTTAATGAAAAAGGCTACAGGATGTTGGCTGCTTGGGCCAATGCATCAATGGTTTGGTTTTTACCTCAGGGAATTAATTGGATATTAAATGCATTGGATCCCTCTATAAGGTCCCATACTCTATGGATATAGTTAGCTAGCCTTCGATCATGGAATGAGTACAATTTTCTAACCTACTTGATAACATACTCAAATTCCCCAAATAATTGTAGCATTTTAACCCTTTTTCTCAGTTCCATAAGCAACCCATGAACTAATGCCTTATACTCAACTACATTATAGGTGTAATAAAATTTCAATCTATGAGCAAAAAAGTAAGTCTTACCCAAGGGGTTGATCAGTTCGAAGCCCACCCCAACTCCTTGCTTGGATTTGGATCAATCAAAGCACAACATCCAAAACTTAGAAGGGCACCTCCCCTTGGAGCCAAATGAGCAGAGCCCACTTCCCAACGGTGCACCCAATCCTTCACCCTCTTGTTGTTTGCATTCACATGGATTTTTTTGTTGTTTTTCCTTTGAAGCCTCTTCCAAGGTGAGCTTCCTTTTAACATGGTCTACTATTGTTTAGAATAGGAAGCACTCAAACTTGGAATGGGATGCATCATGGATTCTACACCATCTAGGTAGAATAACTCCTTGAAATCTATTTTAGCTCCTACGCTAAGTTGATCCTAGACACACTTCTACATGAAATCTTGGAAACCATCAAATAACACAAGGTTACCATCCTCCTAAAAATTTTCATTATTAGACTCAATCAATTCCTTCATGTTGTTAGGAAGGGTAGTCAAATTGGTAGAGGCATGACACAGCACAAGGACTTCTTCCAACTCCTCTTTCGAGACTTCACATGCAAAGGGGGGATAGTTTCCTAATTTTTCTTCAGCATAGTACTTCATTTTTATTATTTAATTTTGTTATCATGAATCTCATTTGAGGCTCATATTCAATTCAAATTTGATTGGGAAGCACTTTCCAAGGTAGCCACATATGTGAGTAATCTATTGAAGTATACCCATTAAGGGCTTGGGTAAAGTCTTCCCAATATAATACCATAAGTGTCGGGAATTTCTACAACTTGGATGTCAATAACTTGTTGCACCCTTGGGTCAGCTACAATTTGCATTGGAATTCTGTTTAACTCCCCTACCACATTGAGTTTAGTATTTTTCTAGTTGATACACTTTCTTTTTGGATGGGGTTGGGGTTATGCCTAATGCTTGGTAGACTGTAAATGGCATGGCATTAGTAGAAGCTCTAGACTCAAGTAGGCAGTTATGTAGACTCTTTGCAAACATGCAAATAGTCATCAGGAAAGGAGGGGTCTCCATCCTTCCTTGGAACAAACCCATAGAGACATTAGCTTGGGCTACCTAAGCCTTGTATTTTTCATTACTTTTATCCTTTGTTTGCATCACATTTTGTTCCTTGGTTGGCTTCTTATCTAATTGTTGATTAGGTTTCTTTCCTATGATTTCCTTGACCACTGGTTCACTACTAGAGGTATCAAATGAGACTTTCTTTGCAGCTACCTCTTGAGCTGATTTTGATGGAGTAGTCCTGTTCAATGATCAGAAGAAGGTGTTCCTAATGGTAGGTACTCCTAATAGCTCAAAAGATGATAAGACTACTTTTACCTTCCTCAATTCCTCTACTATGTATTCACCCATCTTTTCAACATCTACTTTAGATGAATTTCCTAGGGTGAGATTAGCAAGTATTTATTTAGCTAGATTAGGCTACCTATTCCTATTAAAGTATTGAGTTGGTACCCTAGGGTAAGGTGGGTTGTTAATAGCATTTGGATCTAGCGGCATATTGAAGTTGTTGGGCAGTATAGAGGTTGTAAACAAACCACCACCTTGCCTATTTATCAAGTTATAAGGGGTTACACATTGGTGAAACATATGAACCTCTTCCTTTTGTTGTTCTTCCTCATTCTCAAGACCATTATCTACTAAATCAAATATTTGAGATAGGGTTTCTTCATTACTTACCTCTTTTGGTTTGCTTCCCTTTTATGTGGCCTCTTTCTTGGGCTCGTTCTTGTCACTTTGGGGGAAGGGTTCCTAGTTGACAACCAAGATCGAATCATATGGATCTAAGGGGACTATCTCTCTACAACTTGAAATATCAATGAAATTATGCATCTCTACTTGAAATATTGCAACAACGGTCTGAAACTCCAGACATTATAACTCAAATTCCTTTTAGTTTGATGAATCCTATACCATTTGGATATGGCTACCTAAGCCAAATAGACTCTGCTTTTTGGTTTATCTATGCAACTAGGTGGATTGAGCAACATAGGAACACCTCCAATTTTAGGTCTGGTATTCCATGTCCTATTCTACCTTTGGGGCTACTTTCTTTCAAAACTCTATTTAGAATGTTGACCTCGTTCATAGTTTTGGCTTGAAGATGAGCCTAAATCATGATTAGCTCTACGGAGATTGGCCTGGATGCTTCTTTGAGATGCTTGTAGCTGATTGTTTTGATTCCTTAGATGAGTGACCTTAGTGGAAAGCTTCTTCACTTGCTCAACCAATTCGTCAATCCACTCCTTGTCTAGATTGCTTTGTGTTGGTATTGAATTTTGGAGGAAAATGGGATGTGATGTAGGCAAGTTCTGCTTTGCAACTGAAGCTTCAGAGTTCTACAAGTATGAACGTACTTCGGGCTATTGTTGATAAGCTTGTTGATTCAAAGTTTGTAGGTAATTTGGAAATGATGGAGCTTGGTTTAGTGGAGGTCGTGGGTGTGACACTATGGGTAGTTGTGGGATCTAATTCATCAAGGGAGTTTGATGGTCCAAGGCATGAGTGAGTCCGTGAATTTTTCCAATGTTAGTAATAGGTCTGAATGAAGGTAATGAACCTACTACATGTTGTCCCAAACCAGTGCTTGCTTTTACTACCTCTACATACGCTTCTACCATACTTGTAGGTGGTTGATGCATATGTTTTACCAAGGTGGATGTGAGATTGTCCAAAACAACATAATATATGTCAGTGTAACTAATTATTTATTACACTAGCATAAGTTAACTTAGGTCATGCATTAATTTAGTTCTAGGTTACATTTTAATAAATCATTTAATAATGGGGTAATGTCCCCTTCGATGTTTCTAGGAGATAAGATTCCTTCTAGAAGATGTGTTGTCCTTCTAGAACTTATCTCTATCTTTTATCATTTCCTAGGTAGGGTTCACATGTTGTCACATGTTGTTAGATCATGACACATGGCAACATCATATTGCATCTTGCATCTCTCTCATGCCTATATATTCAAGGCATTTGTACATTTGTCATCATCTAATATCTCATATTCTAGATCAATAGCAATCTCTATTTGCATGCCCTTAGTTGCAACACTTTCTGTGTGGTTGAATTTCTCCTTGGAAAAGGTCCTCTTGAAGGCTACAGCTTCAGGGACATTGTGAATCCATCATTTCAACATGGTATCTAGATTGCCCCCCCAAAATGAAGTGTCCTCAAAACCACTCAAAGAAGTTTGAAGCAACAAATGTTTCCAAACCACATTGTGTCACCACTGGAAAGTAGAGGAAATGGCTTTGATACCATTGTACAAATAATTTGGTGCAACCAGAGTATATGAAATATAAAGAAGTCTTCGACCAAAAGTCATTTTGATTTATTTGTTTTTTTAATATTTCCAGATCAGCAATTAAAAAGTTGCTTCAGATTTTCTACTTGTACTTCAAAGAAAAATTTCATGGCCTAAGGCCAAATTTTGAGTAGTACGAATTGGAGATATTTGAAGGCATCAATTGGAGCTTGGAATTGAAGACATATTTGTGGTGAAAGTCTTCATCTACTAGGGTTGACTTGCAGGGATTTCATTTAGATATTAGAACATTTTTTTACTAGACATGCTGGAAAGCTTCCAGGAACCACGACTTTGGTCAAGGAAGCCTTTGTGTGCATCAATTGGAGTTTGTTGATAATTTGATGTTGTTGATATAATATATCAAATATATCTACACATTGGAGTGAGCCACAATTTTTCTTATTACACTTGCAACTTGCCACGACTTAGCCTTACATCATAGGTGCATCATTTGAGGAGTAGTGGAGATCATTTTGTTACTATTTGGAGGCTTAAGGAGCTTGATATTATTTTATATTTTCATACTAGTGCAAAACAGCAGCAACACTTGTGGAGCTTTGATTTTGGCTTGGAGAGTCATCTTATTGATTGATATTGCTTGCTTCTTCACTCCTTGGTCAAGGCGACTTCTTTAATTAGGTTCTCATAGTATTTTCAATTGAATATTTGCATATGCAATTTTCATAAAAGGGTTGTAGTTGTACTCAGAAAATATCATTGGAAAATCATATGTGCAATGCCAAGAGTCTTCGCAATTTGTGAAGAATAATGTAAGGCTCCATTTGATAGCAATAAAAGGGAGAATAGTTGTTGGTTTGAGATTTAGTTATTTGCATTTGAAGTTAACATTGATAGTATGCATGGAAAGTGTTTGACATAATGTCTACTTGCTGTAGTTGCACATTGCATTCCTAGTTTCTCATGTTATTGCATTTGAAAAGCAAAAAAGAAGTTCATATTGCATCTTCATTTGAGTATAGTCATTATAAAATCATTTTTGTAAGCATTCTATTACTTAGTTATTCATTCCTTTCAAGCAACAACAAGCTAAAAACATCATATCAGCAAGTGAAGACTTAGGACACCAACTATTTGACAAAATTATGAGCTAGAAAATTGAAGTGTTTCAAATCAGATTTAAGTAGGGGCATTACAATGGTATTAGAGCTTTGATCCTGCCATCCTGGAGGGTTAAAGTTCTTTATGCAGCCACGAGAAGTTGGACCACATCGGTATTACAATCGTCAATGAGAAAATCAACAAAGAAATCAGATTGTAGATACATTCGCAATAGGAAAAGCAGTATAAGGGTTTGAAGAAACAATTGAAAACATGGCAGACAATAATAGGTGGAACATAGATGAAAGAGAAGATCAAATGGAAAAAAAAATTGATGGGATGATTGACATGATGTCATGCTTGCTAGCAAGAATGGACCAGAAAGTACCTCAAAATAAGAATCATATCCACAATCATACAGGAGAGAATAGTGGTATTAACAACAATAATACAGAGGTCAATGGGAGAGATAGAGTAACTAATACTAGAGGATCAGCCTCTAGACCTCTCTTCCCTAATTCACACCAAGAGAAGAACAACAAGTGGAGGTTGTAGTACTTTTTGTAGATGTTGCTAGGCAAGCATATATGGAGTATGCTACATTACCTCCTAACCTCAGAGAGTAGTGGACCTTTGATCAATTCATGAATCAAAGGAATAGAAGAAAGATGGAAGAAATGAATACCATCCTCTTGTCGCTCCAAGGACTGACTTTCAACAAGCTCTTGGGAAGGTAACATTGGATCCTTTTGATGGAAGTGGAAAATGTACAACAAGGTAATATGTACAAAATCTAGATAACTACCTCTCTTTGTGACCAATGCCTGAAGAAGACGCCATCAAATTTGCTACACTTCATTTGGCAGGAACTGCTCACGAATGGTGGTACCACAGTTTGGTCACTCTTGGCCATAATCTTATCAATACTTATGAGGATTTCACTAATAGATTGATAGATAGATTTGATGTCAAGGATCTTGAGGTGACATTCAGAGGGCTAGCTCAGTTGAAGAAACATGGAACCTTAGAAGCATATGTTGTTGATTTTCAAAGGTTGTCAATGATGGTGCCCAATATCAATGAAAGGAGGTTGGTAGTCTTGTTTACTGAAGGATTGTTGGAACCATTGAAGGGATGGTTGAAAGATTTTGATTCTCCAACTCTACAAGAAGCCATGAGGAAATCTAGAAGCATGGAGTTCACAGCCCCAAAAAGAAAGAGTTCACACAAGGAGGTTCCTTCTACTAGAAATAAGAGTCCTCAACACATTGTTGATATGAAAAATAAATTAGCGCCCATGATTGATGAGGAGACACGAGAAGAGTAGAGGAAGAAAAAATGATTTGATTAGTGTAAGGAGCCTTACAACAAGGATCATGATTTCCCTTTGAGACCTAAGGGTAAGGAAAATTATTTTAAGTGAGAATACTTTGAGGACTCTGATTCTGATGATGTGGACCAATAGGTTGCTTCAGGAGTTGATCAGGATGAGAAGACATCTGCTCCTATGGTGTTTCTTGCAAATGTTCAAGATGACACTACATTCAGATTCTGAGGGTCAGTTGATGGACAGTGTTGCATTGTTGTGCTTGATATTGGTGCAACACATAATTTTATCAATGGGGATTTTGTAGCTAGGTGCAGACTCTAGGTCAAGGATTTTGATGGATTTAGAGTTTGAGTTGTTGATGGATATACCCTTGCTTGCACTAGGCAGATTACTAATCTCACTTTGATGTTGAACAGTTATGAGTTACATTATGATTTCATTGTGGTCAACATGGGTGAGATGGATATGGTTTTGGGGATGAAACAACTCTAGGACTTTGGAATATTTACCCTTGATGTACCTAAGATGGATATGTTCTTTGAGGTTGATGGCAGGAAACATGTGTTGAGGTGAATTACAGGTGGGGGCTTGCATTCTATCCCTTTTTGTAGAGGGCTAGACAAAAAGAGAAAAGAGATGGCAATTCAGGAGAGACATGAGATGACCTTCAATCCATTGTTCGAGGTTGAGGCTACTTGGTCATATGATAGTCCACTTTATGATTTTGATGTTGCTCACTCTCTTGATTCCAATCTTGAGATGAGCATTGATGGTAGCAGTTGTGATCCTTCCAATGCATCAGGATCGCAAACAAAATTTAGAGAGAGAGAGGAGATTTTAGAGGTGTACATGGTGAGGAGTGCGTAAAACTTCACTTTTGATCCTCATGTGCATGACTTATTTCAAATGCATGGTTTAGCAGTGCATGTGTTGGACAGGTTGGATGACATCTTATCTTGCGCCAAGTTTGGAGGCAAGGATAGTCAGTCTCTTGGGTTGCTTCCTCTTGGGGCTTATACTTTCGCGACACTTGATGATGGTATTGAATTGGTACAATAGATTTGGTTAGAGCGAGTGTTGCAGGAGCTTTTTGGTGATGATAAGGACATTATTTTGTTCTTCTTGTGGGATCCAGGTGGTGAATTGTTTGAGGATAAGAAATTTTAGGAGGGGTGGACTGTAATGTCCCCATTTTGGATGTAGTTTGATTTAATTAATTTAATTAATTAAGTTGTTCAAAATAATGATTATTTTATGAGGATGACTAATTAGTTATTTTAATTAAATTAAAAGTGGTATTAAGTTAATTATTTATAAGGTTATCAAATAAATTAATATTATGAGGTGACCTTATATTTAATTGATTTTAATAAAGTGACTTGAATTTTAAAATATATTATAAAGTCGCTTAATAAAAATAAAAATAATATTCTAGAAGCTTCTAGAGGAATTGGAGAAAAAGAATAAATAGATGGGTTGTCCAAACTTCTAGGCATCCAGATTTGAAGTTGATATTTGATAATTCATCTTGTGGAGCCAAGGGGTTTCTGCATATTGCTTCTTATCATAGGAAACATAAAATTCCTATTGATAGCATAACTGAGGGAGTGAAATATCTCTTGAAGGGTTGCAAAGTTGAGAAAGTTGCTTCAAACTTTCTACTTGTACTTCAAAGCAAAATTTCATGGCCCATGGCCAAATTTTGAGTAGTGTGAATTGGAGATATTTGAAGGTATCAATTGGAGCTTGGAATTGAAGACATATTTGTGGTGAAATTCTTCATCTACTAGGATCGACTTGTAGGCTTTTCGTTTATATATTAGAATCTATTTTTAGAAGACATGCTGGCAAGCTTCTAGGGACCACGACTTTGGTCAAGGAAGCCTTTGTGTGCATCAAATGGACTCCCCAACTGTAGCGCCAGTTTGAAGGTACATGGGTGATGAGTTTAAGAGCTAGAAGGACATCTTTATAGCAGCACATAATTTCTAATTTGCAGTAGTAGGGGCGGTTGAGATAAAGATGTGATTTTTAGTTTGGAGGATAGATAAATTCCAATATAATTCAAGGAGTATTGCTGGGTGATAGAGATGTTGGGGGCCACTTTCTAGATGAAAAATACATCAAGAGAAGAGAGAATCAAACTTAATGCCTAGACATCCATCTAATGTCTAGGTTCTTATTAGTCATTGTGTTGCTTCAGTTTTGGCACTTCAATAGTGAATTTAGCATTCTATCTTTCAAAGGAAATATAGTAGCATTACACTAATCATAGTTTCAGCTGTAGGAGTTATTTCCATTAGATTTGTCATTGCTTCATATCACATTGTGTGTCAAGAGTCTTGGCCAAAATATTATATCATTGTATTGAAATATTGTGTTCAATTAAGGAGTTAGACATTGCATATCACTTGTTTGATGAAATGTCAATGTTAGAAGAACTATATTCAGTATATTAGGATGTATGTCAATTGTTTGAAATAACGTCACTTGGCTGTAGGAGACTGATTTGCATTTAGAAATTATATATATGCATGATGAAGGTTTAAAAAGAAGTCATCTATGCATTGAGATTATAGCTTAGAAATTATAGAAATCATTTGTAAACATTTCCTATACATTTGTCTTCAATTACAAGCATTTATATCAGACTGATAACTTAGACCAACAAGCTGGAAGTTTGCATATGAATTGTTTGGAAAAATACCTTAAGCTTTTTATCAACATTTTGAGGTTAGATTTGAGCAGGTTCATACACCAAAAGTGATTTCGATTTATTTGCTTTTTAATATTGCTAGATTAGCAATTAAAAAGTTGCTTCTGACTTTCTACTTGTACTTCAAAGCAAAATTTCATGGCCCATGGCCAAATTTTGAGTAGTGTGAATTGGAGATATTTGAAGGCATCAATTGGTATCAGAGCCATTTCAACATGGTATCAGAGCCATTCCATTCTAGAAAGAGAATTTCCTCTACTTTCCAGTGGTGAAATCTATTCTACAAAATTTTGCTGCCATCAAAATCTACAGTCAACTAAATTCAACCCTTCATTCTATACTCAACAGCTCATATCTTCGCAACTGTTTATCAAATTTTGGTGATTCTAGTAGCATCAGGAAGGTAATTTAGAGCTCTTTTCATCAGTCCAGTTACTTTGATCAGTTTTAGCTCCAGGTACTCTTGCATTTGTTTTGTTGAATTTAGTGCACTTGTTCAATAACTTGGATATCCTGAAGCTTGGGAAAATAATATTTGATCTGGGTGACATCACTTCAGTTGTACATCATCTTTGGAAGTCTCTATTTGTTGTTGAAGGTCATTGTCATTGTGTTTTTGGAGAAATTTGATTGTACATTATGGGGATTGCATATTATCCTTCTCTAACTAGGCTGCATAAGGGTAACTATAAAAAATGGTGAGATGGGATTATAAACCATCTCTGATCACTTGATTTATTGCCACATCTCTATGGTATAGTTCCCCATCCAAGCAAAGGAATTCATGAATTTTCTTGGAGTTGCAGTAGATTCACTGTCTTGGAGATCATTGCTATGCAAGTTGATTGTGATGTTTTGAATTCTATTGATCATTGTGATTGTCCTCATATCCTTTGGACTAAGCTTTGGGAGATATATGGAGGATCATACACTCCACCCTTCCTCAATGGTCATGATTCAGAATGTCATTCCTCATATCAAGTACCCCATGATGATATTGTTGAGCAAGAGTATTTTGGATGCTAAATCATCTAGTGAAGCTATACACACTTCAAAGGATCTTGGCAAGAGAAATTCAGACCACTCAGAATCATTTGCAGGTAGGGCACATGCAAATGGAGATTTCTATTGATAAAGAAAATTATATTGCATCTTGCATCTCTCTCATGCCTATATATTCAAGGAATTTGTACATTTTTAATCATCTAATATCTCATTTTCTAGATCAATAGAAATCTCCATTTGCATGCCCTTAGTTGCAACACTTTCCGTGTGGTTGAATTTTTCTTGGAGTCCTTTTGAAGGTTGCAGCTTCAGGGACATTGTGCATCCATAATTTCAAATTAATTACACTAACACCCCCCCATGAGTTCAACTTAGGGAGAAAAATGCAATGATGATGGGATGGTACCAACTACGAGGCCATGTTAGGTACCCATTTACATGATGAAAAAGAAAGATGCAAAAAATCTCTCACAACTAGAGAAAAAGGGGAAATCCCAGTGGGAACAAAACCCCTCTCCAAAAAGGAGATGTAAATGTAGAAAAAAGAGAAAGGATGGGAAGGATGGAGGACTCCCAAATACCCACCAAGTACAACATCCATCATATGGATATAATACAATAAATAGCCCCCCCATAGGGAGGAAATAGAGAGACTATATAGCCCCCCCAAAATATGTGATCACCTGGAAAAATGGTCAGTGTATGAAGACAAAACAAGATCCAATGTTGACAAACAACTTGTCTCCCTTTTAGAAGAAACAAAACCAAGTGCAAGTGTAGAGATGCTTCCCATTTCAGATAGGAATTGAAGGAAGGAAGGATGATGTTGGATGATGATGATGTCTCTGAACTTTTCTCATGTGTCTCCTTTCCTAATGAAGATGCCACAATCAATGAAGAGGGTGACAAATTAGGATGATGTGGAAACTGATGTTGAACAATATCCAAAGATGGTGATATGATGAATGTGATGGAGACTATATTTCCCCCCCATAATGAATTGTCCTCAAAACCATTGAGAGAAGTTTGAAGCAACAAATGTGTCCAAAACACGTCTCCCGCTAGAAAGAGGAAAATCTAATGGTTGATGTTGAAGAAACTCCAAATCTTGAATGAAATGACAGGGAAGAAGTCTCATACATGAAATCTCAAAAGAGAAAACAAGTTCCTCTAAGATAGTCTCAAGATCCCCAATCAAGGTTGAGACAAAAGGATGAGGAGATTCAAGAAAACTCTCTAAAGTGGAATCTGAATAGAGGAGTGATATCCCCTCAAGAATGTCCTCCAAACCTATAGAAGTAGCCAAGTCAGTGATACCTGAAACAAAGCCATCTTGTGATGTCAAGTATGGAAAACAAAATGTGTCCTAATGGATGATGGAAGCCTCAATCAATGAATCTAGACAAGGAATCACTAAATGTGAAGGGATACCAACTATCTCTGATGGAGAAGAAGCATCTTAGGAAACCTTTTCAACCTCTTCGGAAGATTCAAGGCAATCAACCTCTTAACCTTAGAGAGCAGTGGACCTTTGATCAATTCATGAATCAAAGGAATACAAGAAATGGTGGAAGGAATGAATACCATCCTCCTGTTGCACCAAGGACTGACTTCCAACAAGCTCTTGGGAAGGTGACATTGGCCCCTTTTGATGGAAGTGGCAAATGTACAACAAGGTGATGGGTTAAAAAGCTAGATAACTACCATCATCATCATCATCCACCCTCATCCTTAAATTCCTATCTAGAATGGGAAGCATATCTACACTTGCACTTGGTTTTGTGTCTTCTGAAAGGGAGACAAGTTGTTTTTTGACATTGGATCTTGTTTTGTCTTCATACACTTACCATTTTTATAGGTGATCACATATTCTGGGGGGGCTATATAGTCTCTCTATTTCCCTCCTGTGGGGGGGGCATTGATTGTATTATATCCATGTGACCAATGGTGTCCTTGGGGGGTATTTGGGAGTCCTCCATCCTTCCCATCCTTTCTTCTTTGTATTTCATCTCCTTTTTGGAGAGGGGTTTTGTTCCCATTGGGTTTTCCCCTTTTCTCCAGTTGTGGGATATTTTTCGCATCTTCATCATGTAAATGGGTACCTAACATGGCCTCATAGCTAGGACCCATCATCATTGCATTTCCTCCCTAAGTTGCACTTATGGGGGGGTGTTAGTGTAAATAATTATTCATTACACTAGCATAAGTTAAATTAGCTCATGCATTAATTTAGTCCTAGGTTACAATTTAATAAATCATTTAATAATGGGGTAATGTTCCCTTCCATGTTTGTAGGAGATAAGATTCCTTCTATAAGATGTGTTGTCCTTCTAGAACTTATCTCTATCTTTTATCATTTCCTAGGTAGGGTTCACATGTTGTCACATGTTGTTAGATCATGACACATGGCAACATCATATTGCATCTTGCATCTCTCTCATGCCTATATATTCAAAGAATTTGTACATTTTTAATCATCTAATATCTCATATTATAGATCAATAGAAATATCTATTTGCATGCCCATAGTTCAACACTTTCTGTGTGGTTGAGTTTCTCCTTGGCAAAGGTCCTCTTGAAGGCTGCAGCTTCAAGGACATTGTGCATCCATCATTTCAACAATATATTTCTTTTGTTGATGCACCATCAACTACATAAGGTGGTTTCAAATTCATGTATTCTCAATGAAATCTATTATTGAATGAGTTGATTGGATCATTAACTTCCCTTCTTACTAACATGAATTGTTGATACAAATCTGTGGGGCTGATTGGGACTTTAAATTTCTGCAAGAACGTGTTCTTCATGAGGTCCCAAGGAGTGATGGAGCTTGTAGGTAAATGTATGTAACAATAGAATGCTTCATCTCCCAACAAATAAGGGAAGATTTTTCATGCAACATCTTCATGCTCAATTTGCATATCCTTGAGGGTTGTATGGAAAATCTTGATGTGTTCTTCAGCTGTCCTTTGAGAATCATTTGGATGGAACTTAGAGTAGAAGCCCTTTGGGTTCTTGGGAATATCATGGTAATAGTTGAAGGATAATGGTGATGGATTGTTTCCCAACCAAGCCATTGGTGGAAGTGGGGGTGGTAATGACTGAGTTGCAACAACCTATGGCTAAGGTATGATAGTTGTAAAAGTGTTTTGGATGTGGCTAGTCAATGGGGAAAAGGTTGGTTGAAGTGAAGGATAAGATGGAGGTGAAGGGGTTGGGGTGATGAAGGTTTAATGGGTGTTGTTTATGTTGAAGCTTCCCCTTTCTTGGCTCTTGTAGCTCTAGTAAGGGTCCTTAAATCTTGAAATTCTCCCTTGTCTAGTGTGGATCTGGTTACCTTGTGAAATCTTTGGGAGAGAGAATGAAACAATCCAATCCAAATTTTTCAAGCACCCTCCTTCTAATGCCAGTTCTATTGATGGGTTTTTTTGCAGTTATCAACACAAACAAAACATGAATGTCGTATCTCTCTTGAATGGTGAAAATCTACAACTGATTTTCAGAAAATCACCCCAAGGTCTCTTGGGTGGTAGGTCATGACTATGTAAAAACAACATAGTTTTTGATGTGTGATTTGTTGATAATCACAAGGGGGCCTTTATGGTTCACAAAGCTTGGATGTGCTGGGTCTGAAAATTAAGTTTCAAAGTTTTGGAAATGATGAACATGGGTTGTAAATTCATAACAACAAGATGAAACTTATTTCAATCATCATATTTGACAGTATGGTGATGCTTGGAATCCTAAACTAATTTTAGATTTAAAATAAATATCAAAAGGTTGAAGGGTTTAGAAGTTATCATAAATCTAAAAATATGATGAACAGTAACAATGGTTGATGTTGTAGTAGACAGACTCCCCAAACTAAGTTTTTCTTAACCAAGAACAACCTACAG
Source organism: Sequoia sempervirens (assembly GCA_007258455.2). Classification (NCBI taxonomy): domain Eukaryota; kingdom Viridiplantae; phylum Streptophyta; class Pinopsida; order Cupressales; family Cupressaceae; genus Sequoia; species Sequoia sempervirens. The sequence continues at coordinate 928,612,303 of VDFB02271358.1, read as the reverse complement.
TGTCAAAAAACTAGTGCAATCTTCTAAGGCTCTTTGTAGATTTTTAGATTTTAACATTCACCTATTTACATGAACATACAATTGAACTAAAGTGCATCAAGAAAAATAGTTTAGAATAACTTTACATAGCAATTTATCATCAACAAAATACCAAAAGTATGAGTTGGAAGTGCATCAAATACTACAACATACATCCACCATTAAAGTTGAACATGAACTACTAGCTAAAAATGAGCTTAAACAAAAATGAACAATGTTGAAATAAACATTTGGAGGTTGAATCATCCACACATAATGAACAATACATAAAAAACCATCAACTTTGATGCTTCTCTTATATATCGTTGTAGAATTCTTTTACACAATAACTCGTCTCTCTCTTTGAAAATGAGAGGATGCTCCTATTTATAGTTTTCAAAGAGTAGAATGAATGGTCAAGATCACTTTACAAGAATGGGCTAGATTCATTCTATTTTAGGGTTTTCAGATCACCCAATATGAGTACAAAATTTACAATATAAAATAGGCTACTTTTTCTTTTCTCTATTTTTTCCTCGATCCTATTTTGTCTCGTAGCTTAATTTGTCTTTTAGCTACTTTAACAAATACTCATCATCTATTATGGGATTTCTAGCTTCCTTCTGCAAGGTAGCATATTCGAAAAATTTGTTGATGGTAGCCAAAATATTACTTCCCTTAGAGAAGTCATATTTTCAGATTTGGAAGGCGACCCTCTTGAATCCTTCCACCATTTGATCATGATGCTTTATACACGTTTCTCTTGCCTTGAACATTTTCTCTGATTCTAAGAAGGCCCACGTAGCGAAATCCATGCAATTTTTTGACAAAGTGTCGAAAGCTCCTTGCTCCATTCTCTTATGGAATTCACACTTTATAGATTCTCGGTCTACTTCCAGCATTGGCATCTTATACCCTATCATCATTTCTAGGAAATCATTAGATTCAACCAAGTAATCCATAATTCAGGTGTGATTGGCCTCTAATTCAATTAAGGAATTCTCCAAAACTCATTTTCTATACTCGCAATTGAGTAGCCATACCTTGAGAAACTAGTGGTCTTCTTTTGGCAGGGCCAATTCCTTTTCCCAGATCGCTCAAGAGAGCTTGAGAATGCTCTCTAGCTTTGGGTATGTGATTCAATAGAGTTAAGAAAACTCTTTACACATCTCGATCTCCTACTTGACTTCCTTTTTCAAGACCCAATATTCATTATGCATTTTTGTTGTGTAGTGAATGCACTTATTTCCCATGTCGACAACTCTTTTGAACTAGTCCAAGGTGGACTTAGTCCAGTTCTTCATCTTTTCCATCTTATTGATTTATTCATTTCATAGTAAGGTGGGTGTCAATGATTCCATGTGAGCTTCTTCTCCAGATGTTGTCCACTATTGTATGTAGGTAGTTAATTCTACCACCTATGCTTTCAGCTCCTCCTTTGTTGATTAATCTTTATTCTTTTGCTGGAGGAAGGTAGAAATAGACCGTTGAAATTTATCAATATTTTTGGCTTGAAAATCGGGCCCAAATTAATGGTGGTCACTTGGTAGTCCTTGCTTTGCAAGGTATCTGCATCTTTACTTTCCATTGGGGTCGCTACCTATAATATCCTAGAACCAGAGGTGTCTGTTGTGATATGTGACCTAATCTTTAACTTCTTATTTCTCGAGTCTTCACCTCCATTCCTGCTAGTATTTCCTCTAGGTGAGCTTTAGATTCTGCAAGTACATGAGCTTATCTCTTCAATTACTGCTCCAACCATGTAGGGACTTGCATTTGATGGTATGGGGATGTAATGTTGAATTCATTATGCTCCCCTTCCTCTTGATCCTATGAAGGCTATTCTTCTCCATTCTTGGGAGCATCTTCAATGTTCTCCTCTCCTTTTTCTTGCTCCTCTTCTTGCAATATTACCTTTCCCTTGTTAGGATCAATAGATTGCACATTTTACTCATCAATATTTTCTTCTTGTGATGCCCCTTTGATTGTTTCATGCTCAGTCTCAACACCTTTGTTAGGTTCAACATCTCTTTCTTCTATATTCTCTTCTTCTTTATCCTGCTCTCATTCTGGAGGCACTTCTTCATGTGGAAAGCCCTTATCTTTGCTAGTTCATGGGTGTGATGAGTCTAGTTTATCATCTCATTTTTGGGTAGAATTTGTGATCTAGTTGTTAAAGTTATCATGGAATTTGACATTAAGTGTTGATACTTTTATGATATTTTCCTCAAACTATAGACATTGGGCTTAATCTTATTTCTACAAACCTTTAATGATAATGGCATGTTAAATGGACTGTCTATATTAATTTTGCATGTGGTTAATGAATGTTTCTTAAGGTGGTTACAAATATGCAATTATTGTGCATACTAACATTTCCATGCAGATTTAATTTGAGGATGATAAATTAAGGAAGTCACCGCTAGCTAGGCATGCACCATAACGTATAGCAAGGGAATCATTCAAAGGTCAAAGGAGGAAAGTGAAAAGAGATTCCTCATGCAAACCAAATGTAACCACCTTGTAGTGTTCATTATTGATGTTGAGAAAATGTCCACATTACTGCAACACTAAATCTATGGTTGGACATGCATGGATAACTGTCACCCCACTTTCTTTGTTTTCCCTAAATGGCATCCTCCCAATTCATGGAGTTGACTGCCTTGTTTAGTTGATAGTATAAATAAATATTTGATCCTCCTTCTCAAGAGGTTGCATAATTTGATATTGTACTTTCATTTTTGAGTTAGTAATATAGATATATTACTCTTTTGTACTCATGATTTACAGTGAATAAAATAAAGTTCTGAGTTTGAGCATATGATTTCTCCTTAGTTTTAGAGGATACTTGGTGTAGGAGCACCTAGGAAACACTAGGCAATTAGGAAGTCTAGGATGAAATTTTGTTTTTGATGTGTTACCATGAAGGTCATGTTGACCATTGAGATAGAGTTAGAGGTTTAAGAGTATGTCTTGCTCAGTAGTGATTAGTAGGTTAAGGAGTGGAAAGGGTGGATGAGTTTAGAAACTCATTTTATTGATGAGTTTAAAAATTCATTTTACTAGAAATTGGCAAAATTTGCAAACTGGTGCATTTTGCAACTTTGCCACAATGTAACTGACATGTTTGACTAAGGGAAGGCATAACTAATTTTTTTGACCTATATAGGGTGTGCCTCGACCTGAGAGTAGGGTTGGAAGCTTTTGCATTATTGGAAACTTATGAATACAAGAGAAGACATTGATAAGTTGGTGTAAATATTCTGGTTTTTGTTTTTGCTTTGAATTGCGTGTTAATGGAGTGATCCTGACACTCTGTAATGTGTAGGAAGTAGTGAATTTATCTTCCAATCATTGTGTGGAATAGTAGGTAGCTATTTTAATCATTTCAAGCAATCTTGTGTAATTAGTTTATTTCTTTTAGTTGTTGTTCTGACTAGCAGGCTGTGAAAAATGAAGGTTTAGTTCACATTTCCACTGTACCTAGTGTACGGGCTTTTGGGGATTGTGGCTAGACTCCATTATTGTAAATATGGTAGGTTTAGGAGTCTTTAGTAGATAGGGTATCACTGTGAGAGTCTTCTCCTAGGCGAGCTAAGAAGAGTTTGGCTAGGGAAAACTAGAAGTGCAGAGCACTTATGTTGCAGGGGTGTTCATCTCCTAGAAAAACACGGTGTGGAGAGGGAAAACATGACGTTGAAAAGGTATTGAATTTAGGAGGGAGATCCATCTAACCTTCTGGTGTTATTAATCTCTAACAGTTGCAGGAAGGACAGGAAAATGGCTTAAAAAGACCTAATTATTGCCAAATTGTGGTTTAGGTCTGTGTACGGTCAGTTGAGGGTTAAGACCTTTAAAATATTCAAGTGGTAGGCATAAGGACCAAGAAGCCAAAGGAAAGATTTTGTGTTCTTTGGGAAAGTTAGGAGAGACAACCTGTTTTCTCGAAAGTGGAGACCTAATTGGGGCTCCTAGGCTAGTAGCCTTTTTAACCCTAAATGAGGGTTTGGTGGAAGCGATGAAAAGATGGAGTTAGGTGGATCTTTCTGAGCCTTAATAGGGTGGAATGAAGTCAGTAGAAGCATCTCCACACCCTTGCAAAACTAAGCTTTAGTTCTTGGGGAATGTTAGTCTTTAGGGTAGATTAAGGGCTAAGGAAGAGTTAGAGATATTGCACCAAGATTGACTTGGTAGGTTGAATTGTGATGGTAGTGGGGTTGGCCAGGAGAACCAGGGGTACCTAAACATGAGGAAGGTCCTAAAGGTTAAGGTGGTGAAGTAAGACACCAAGGAGGTCTTGCAAGCAAGACCCAGAGCAGGAATCAGTGAGTGATTCCTCCAACCCCTCCCTATCAATACTTATCCAAGGGGGGGGGCACTTAGTGAGTAATCCTTCCTTTAGTTTAGTATTAGTTTAGTATTACTTGTTGTTTAGTAATTAGTTAAAAATTTGACACTGACTATTCCTACAACCAAAGTAGATAGAGTAGTGCCCTATTTTTTGCTCAAATTTCCATTTATGTCATGCATTTTATCTTGGTGTAATTTTTGATTGATGGTTAGCATTCATGTTATTCCTTCGTAAGCAATTTACTTTCAACATTATTTATTTCTTAGCTATAGAATGAAAATGGCTACTTTGGGAACCTAGTGCACATATTGTGCTATCCCATTTCAAGTTCACATCCTTGGGTTGACAAGTTCAATTCACCTTCATGATGATTGAAATAGCTATTCATGTTAGATGTCCAATCTATGAATCACAATTGTGAAGGCCTAGTTGTTGAATCATTGTAGGAGGTAGACATTTTTGGCATCATTTCCCAGGATGGTGTCAAACTAGGGAGTTCTTTTGAGTCATTGGTAGTTTTTCTTGTTGTAGTGTTTCTGGAAGTTGCTCTTAGTATACCCTCATTTAGGAAGTAATGACCCCCCTTATTCTTTACTAGTTGTTTGTGTGAGCTAGTTGATAGTGAGTGATATTGCATGCATAGACAAAGGAGAAGGGATGCTTATGGGATATTCCTTCCTAACAATCCTAATCCATTCTAGCTAGTTGAATATCAGAACCTACCAGGAGAAGAACAAGAAGATCCACACCCCTTTGCTGATGCATTTCCTGATCTAACTAGCTCTGAAGTCTCCTCTGAAGGCCAAAATTAGCTTGAGAATCACTTTTCTTTGGAACTACATCAAGTAGGCATGGGTGATGCAAATAGGAATAGACCTAACCAACCAGCTTTTCCTTTCCCCATTACCCATCATAATGAAGTTGAAAACATAAAAAAAATTCCTACTTCAACACTCCCCAAGTTATATGGACTTGTCATAGAAGATCCTGATACCTTTTTGTTTGAGTTTGACATACTCTATAGGAGTTATGATTATACCACCAATGCCCATAGGCTTAAGTTATTTCATACCACTTTGAAAGAAGCTGCATTAAGATGGTTCATGAGCCTAGGAAAAGATATTGTGGAAAATAGGGAAGACATGAAGACAAAATTCCTCGAGAAATAGAAGGAATTTGTAGGGGTAGTGACATGAGAGGAGGTGACATTTTCAGGATGCAATAAAAGGAGGATGAGAGCCTAGAGGATTATATTGCAAGGTTTTTATTTTTCCTATAAAAATCTCCACACCATACACTCAATGAAGATGCACAAACGTTGCTTTTCGTGAGAGGAATCAATGATAGCTACACTGATGTCTTGGACCTGATGGGAGGAGGAGATATCTCCCAAGTTCCTTAGGAAGATGTAAGAAAATATGTCAGAACTACTCTAGGGAAGCTTCAAAGAAAGGGAGAGCTTACCAATCTTCCTTGGATAAGCCAATTACTGATGGAGTTTCAAGAATGGAGATTACTCATTTGTTGGAAAACTTCAAGCAAGAAATTATAAACAATCTAGCTACTCAACTAGATACACTTCAGGCCAAGAAGAAGTAAGAGGAGGCAAAGGCAATGTTGGCAAAGTATTGCCCCCATTACAGACAGAAGAAGGAGTGCAAATTTAAGATGGTAGCCAATATTGAAGGAAAGCATATTGCACCTAAGTTCAAGCCAATCCATATTGAAGAAGATCAAGTCTACTATGTTGCACAAAGGAGTTCTTGGTCTCCAAGACAAGGTATGCCACCAAATCCACTCTCTTATGTTGGGCCATATTTCAATTCCTATTCATCCAAAAACCAATGGCAACCCCCATATCCATCACACTATGGAGGATATCCACCATAACCTATGAGTAACCCTCCAAATGCTTGGCCCAATCATAAAAACTCTCCACCCCAGTGGCAGTAACCTCAAGGGCATTGGCAGCCACCTCTAGGAAATTAGCAACAAACAAATCAATGAAGTGGAGGACAACAATGACATACCCAGACAACCAGTTACATGCAACCACCTTCTCAGCCACAATAGCTTGTTATATTGCCTCCACCTGTTAATTCAAGTTCAAATGTACCTAAACCTACTCAACTACTAGCCTAGCCCATACCCAATCCAAATAACAAACCACAACCACAACCTGCATACTCTATTGATTCAAATCAATTCCATGCATATGTTGTGAGTGTAAGTGACATCCACTTGCATTCAAGAACTACTCTACCAACCCCTTCCAAGCCTATTATCACTGAGCTTCTTATGGAAGAGGAGGAGGAATCTTTGAATGATCCCATTTAGCAAAGCACACCTAAAAATCCTGAACCAGTCCGAGTCAAGCAGACTAAACAAGAACCACCATTTCCTTAGAGATTGGAAGTTTCCAAGAAGAAGGAAGAAAAAGAGGATACAACATTTGATATCTTGGATCAGCTGAAGCATATATGTGTTGAGATCACTCTATTCCAGGCCATAAAGGATGTTCCAATTTATGGAAAGGAAATTAAGGAAGCATGCCTCAAGAAGCCAGGTAGGAAGAAGAAAGACCTAACTACAATTCATGTAGTGGGACAACTAGCTGTCATCATGCTTGGAAAAGTGACTATCCCTAAGTACGATGACCTAGGTAGTCCTGTGGTAGAAGTTGTTAATTATAAATGGGATCCAAATTAAGAATGCTCTGATTAATTTAGGGGCAACAATAAATATAATGACCATGGACATCTTGCAACAACTAAATGTTGCAATCATGAGATCTAATCCTATTGCCCTGCAACTTGTTGATAGTTCTATTATTAAGCCTGATGGTATAGTGGAGGATCTTGTGGTAGTTTTAGACTCCTGGGAGTACCCAACAAACTTCATGATTCTTTCTCCTAAAGCTACACTAGGCGAGTATCCCATTATTCTTGGAAGGCCATGGTTAGCAACGACAGATGCATAAATTTGATGAAAATTAGGTGATATGATTATGTCAGATGGGAAGAGCACTAAATTTTTTGTTCTTTATCCTCTTGCTCAGCCATCTCATGATGAGGATAATCCCATATGGCCACATGTTGGTGAAGAGGTCGAGGAAGCTAATTTTGTAGTGCAACTTATGATGTTAGGTAGAAGCTCTTTCATTCAGCTTCAAGATGAGGATGACGCATTGGCTAACATCATTCAGAACCATTGTGAAGTGGAGGAAGCATCATATTCTCATTCTGTTACTCGAATCAAGACACTTCTACCTACTCTTCCTATAGCCACTGTTCCTACAGACGTTCTTCCTACAACCACTCTTCCTATAGACAAACTTCCTACAACAATAAGTATGTCCATTACATTTCTACCATATGAACTAAAGGTACCATGTGTTAATGAAGAAGCCATGATAGAGTTGATGACACAAGTACAAGTGTCAGAAGGAAAGTATTTGAATGTTAACAACAAACTGAGTGAAGAACAACAATTGTTATTGTAAAACTTATTAAGGACCCATCAACATGCATTTACGTGGGATTATCATGATATGAAGGGATTGGAACCTAAAATTTTTACACATAGACTTTATATCAAACATGATTGTACCCCAGTGAGGTAGCCACAAAGAAGAATTAACCATGAACTAAGAGAAATTGTAAAAGGGGAACTGTTGAAATTGATAGATGCAAGATTTATCTATCCCATTTCAGATAGCTAATGGGTGTCTCCATTAGTGATTATCCCCAAGAAAGGAGGGAAACAGTGAGTTTGTGTTGATTACAGAGAACTTAATGTAGCCACCAAGGACCATTTTCCCTTACCTTTCATCGATCAAGTTTTGGACACACTTGTAGGAAAGCAATATTTTTCTTTTCTAGATGGATTCAACGGCTACAACCAGATCCAAATTGCACTAGAGGACCAAGAGAAGACCACATTTACCTATCGATGGAGGACCTATGCCTACTTGGTACTCCCATTTGGCTTATGCAATGCACCTACAATCTTTTAGAGGGAAATCATTAGCATATTTTCAGACATTTTTCATGATTGCATGGAAATTTATATGGATGACTTTACCACTCATGGTGCTGATTTTAATCAAGCATTGGAAAATCTCAGGAGAGTCTTATAGAGATGTGAAGACCAAAAATTGTCCTTAAATAGTGAAAATCTCTTCATGATGATGCAGGAAGGTGTAGTTCTTGGCCACTACATCTCCCATAAGGGAATTCAAGTAGATCTTGCCAAGATTGAGGTGATCACAAATCTTCCCACACCTACAAAATAGAAGGATGTTAAGAGTTTCTTAGGCCATGTAGGATATTATAGGCATTTCATCAAGGATTTCAAGAAGGCAGTATCACCATTGTATACTCTTCTCACTAAAGATGTTGAATTCCAGTGGATTAAAGCTTGTGACAAGGCATTTTTTGACTTAAAGGTAGCTTTGACTCATGCTCTTATAGTCAAGGGACCTAATTGGGAGCTTCCTTTTCGCATCCATACTTATACATCAAATTATGCCATAGGAGTAGTCTTAGCATAGAAAGAAGGAGCTATTGAAAATGCCATTTATTTTGTGAGAAAACATTTGCAAGGAGCTTAATTCAATTATACAATGACAAAAAAGGAAATGCTAGCAGTGATTTACGCCCTGAACAAATTCAAACATTACATAACAGGTTACCAAATCTTTGTGCACACTAATCATGAAGCCATTAGGTATCTCATGAATAAACCGTTGATCACAGGTAGACTGGAAAGATGATTATTATTGATGCAGGAGTTTGATATAACCATTGTGGATAAGCCAGGGAAGGCCAAAGTTGTTGCAGATTTTCTTTCAAGGCTGAATACATCAAAAGATAATCAAGCCATAGATGATTCTTTTCCTAATGAGCATCTATTCTCCATTAGTGTACAAACACCATGGTATGTTGACATAGCTAACTATCTGTTCACATGTAGAGTTCCACCTCACTTCTCCCCGAAAGAGAAGGGAACTCATTGAAAAATATTTTATTTTCTCTTGGATTGTTGGATGTTTGTTTTATATTGGACCAAACCATGTCATCAAGATATTTGTGAGAGAAGATGGGACATATGAAAATTTTCATGCATGCCACAATGAACCATGTGGAGGACATTTTGCAGCCAAGAGGACAATAATAAAGATTTTGAATATGGGATATTACTAGCCAACACTCCACAAGGATGCAGGAAGGTATACAAAAAAATGTGACAGATGCCAAAGAATGGGTAGGCCAACCAAACCTAATGAGATGCCACTTTATCCTTAGGTAGTAATCACTCCCTTTGACAAGTGGGGATTGGATTTTGTAGTACCCATTGACCCTCCATCAAATGGTAAGTCTTATATCTTGGTATGTACTGATTATGTAACAAAGTGGGTAGAAGTTAAGGCCATGAAGCATGCAAGAGATAACAAGGTTGCAAAATTTCTTTATGAGGAGATTTTCACAAGATATGGAGTTCCATGAGAGATAGTGACTGATCAAGGGGCTTAATTCACATCAACCCTTGTTGTAGTACTAGTCAATGAGTACAAAATAAGGCATAGAAAGTCTACTCCTTATCACCCCTAGGATAATGGAAAAGTTGAGGTGACCAATAGGGAAATTGAAGCTACTCTAACCAAGATAGTAGCTATCCATAGAAAGGATTGGGAAAATAGATTACTAGAAGTTGTTTGGGCCTACATAACTACTTGGAAAACAACCACAGGCTTCACTCCAATTGATTTTTTGTATGGAAAGATAGCTATGATGCCCATTGAATTTGAACACAAGACTCTTAGGACTGTAGTAGATTTGGGGATGGATCTCTGAGGCACAGAGAGAAAGAATCATGCAGCTAAATGCTTTGGATGAGATGAGAAGAGCGGCCCTGTATCACATAGAGGTAGTGAAAAATCAGAGAATCAAGTGGCATGAAAAATTCATCAAGGAAAAGAAATTCCAACCAAGATATTGGACCCTGCTCTATGATTCAAGATATTAGGACAATGCAGGAAAATTGTAGACAAGATGGCTAGGATCATATGAGGTTGCTGAAGTATTCCCTAATGGTGTTGTACAACTCATTACTATTGACCTAGTCAGATTTAAGTTGCTTGTCAATGGTCATCACCTCAAATTGTATCACAAGACAACTTCCAAGGAGGAGTTCCTGCAACAATTCACTCAGCATGCAACATCTAAGCTTCCTGCAACCAAAGGAAGTGAACCTAGTTTCCCTCCTAGCTAATTAAAGTATGTACTTGTCATAATAAAGAGTTCCACTTCCATTGGAGTCCATTTCTTCACCCATCCACCCATCCATTTCCACCTTTCTCTCTTCCATCACTTCACTCCACTTCATTCCACCTCATCTTCATTAATTGCTCAATTTATTTCCTAAAAAGGTGAATAGTACTTTCTCCAAGATCTTTGTAACAAATCCTCCACACATTCAGGTATGTGCGCATTAATTGCTATATCTTAATTATCTTGAAGTGAATTCATTTAATTATTGTACATTAGTATGGACATTCACCATAGCATGCCAATATTCCCTACCATATAAAATCATCATTCCACATGTGTGGATGCATGCCCAAATTTATGTTGGGGGGAATGAAAAAGATATGAATATTTTTCCCATGTGTCAGTCCATGGTGGTCTATGTCAGTAAAATTTAAATTGAGGTGATTTGAAATCTGAGTGAGAGGATGACTCACATGTGTGAAGTGGCACCAAATCCTGCCACCATTTCTCTTCACTATAGCTTTCCTTTATTACTCCTTCCTTTCCATTATTGACCTTGTCATATCTCAAGTTGCATTGCGAACAAAAGGAAAGTTAGAAAAGGGAAAATTCAATCGACATTAGCATTGGAAAGTTAGCAAGTATTGTAGGAAGGTGAATTTGATTTTTAGATGGAAGTGTAAGAAGGAAACCACAAAGTGTTTGTTTGATTGCAGACAATGGGAGGTGGGTTAATTCAGAATGAACCCACAGTGCATGATGTAATATTGTAGGATGCACCCTGCCTAGCTAAATTCAAAAACTGTAGGTGGATTGACTACTTCCTTAAGCTAGATGATTTTGATGAAGACATTGCACTAGAGTTCACCTAGAAATTGTCTGAAGGAAAGGCCACAGTAAAAGGGTTGGAGGTCATAGCAACAGAAGAAATAATTGTAGAAGTTACAGGGTTACCTACTGATGGTGAAAATTACCCTGCTTCCAGAGATTCCAGATCAACTAGGGCCAAATTTACAAATCTGAATGACCCTCCATTGAGCATAGATAAACAAGGTGTGAAGAGAATGTCTCTGATAGAGCCATGGAAGCAGATAGTTGTTTATGCCATAAAATACATCACCTATGAAGGTTTCCAATCGAATTTGCATTCTGCACACTTCAAGCTTCTAAATCACATGAGGCATAGAAGGAGGATGAATGTGTCAAACATGTTATACAACCTTCTCTTAATCATGGTGGTCGAGACCTAAAATGGTAGGGACAATTCTATTTCCCACCATTGCCTGATTAAATTGCTAGTTGAGAAGTCTTTGCATGATGTATTTGGAATGACATGGGAAGAATTCATAAAAAAATGATCAAATTAGACCTGAGCACTTGCAACCTAGGGTTTTACCTCAACCCCATAGGTCTAGTAGGAGATTGAGCAAGACTAAAGCCACTCTTTGTGCTTCCACCTCTACCACTAGCCTGAGTGTAAAACCTCATGCAACTGAAGAAACTATAGAAATTAGCTCTTATGGCATAGAGCACTCAGACAAAGAAAGTTCTTCCCTTGACTTTGATAATGTTCCACTTGGCATTCTAATGAAAACTAGTGCATAGAAGAGGGAAATAGAAACTAGAAAAGGAAAGGCTAGAAGGTAGCCGGTAGAAAAAGAGGTGCCAAGCTCTAAGAAGAGAAAGGTTGACACTATTCATCCTATAGCCAAAGAAAAACATGAGAGCCCTCCTAGGAAAGCAAGACTAGTTGGGCCAACCTTTAGTATGCCTCCTTAGCAAAGCCCTAATTCTAGAGAAATATCACAAGGGGACATAGAATCTCTAATGGGGTAGGAGAACATTGAGGAAGAGGACATATTTAAGGAAATAACAAACATAACATTGGTTGATCTTGCCAATATTGTAGAACAAGTTGAAAATAAGGAGTACGAGGAAAATCAAGACTTCCTATAGTAAGAGGTCCTACAACAAGAGATTTTGCAGCAAGATCCAAAATAGGACAAGGAATCCCTACAATAATAGCCCCAATTGGGAGAACAATCAGTACCCCTGTAGCTAGAATTGACAAGACAGCCTGAATCCTTGCAATTAGCATTAGTGCCAGAGAAGATACTGGTAGGAATACATAACCCCTCTGATTTTTCAATGCACAAGGTTTCCATACATTTATGGAAATAGATATAGAGAAGAGAAGAGGAATGGAAGGAGGAAAAACACAGATTGAAGAGCGAAATTAAAAAGAGAGATGAGGAAATTGAAGATAAAGATGCAGAAATTGCCACCTTGAAGAAGAAGGTGGATGATATGGCAGTCTTGGTACCACAAATTTTGGAATGTAGGACCCCTCCAAGGGTCTATGCTCTGCATTTGAAGGAGAAATATCTCTCTTTTAGATTGGAAATAATTGTCTTAGGTTTGAACCCTTCTATTGAGACCCTTCTTGAATTTTTCAATGCTTATCAAATTGCTTCACCTGAAATGAAGAATTTGTTGTGTGAGTTTTATTTGCATAATTATGTTGTAACTCAAGACCATGAATGGAATCCACTGTTGTATGTTGGAGATGTCCAATTAAGGGCATTTATGTCGGGTACAAAATGAGATTAGTTGGGGACAACAATATGGGGCTTATAAGCAATTGAAGTCTGACATCCCTCTATCCATTAGGGCTGAAATAGAAGTAGTTTATAGTGAATATGAGGAAAATTCAAAAACAAAAGAGGAAACCATGAAGATATACCTCTCAAAAAGATGGAACAACTTAACTGATGATCTCAAGTAGGTTGAACCTCATTCCATCCAGAACTATGAAGCAGCTCTTAAAAGGATTGACATATATATTCACATTGAAAGGACAAAGGGGCGATTGTAGCTTCCCCTAAATTTTCAGCCACCCATCCTAATGTGGCCTGTACTGAACTTCAAGTTCTACTAATATGATATTACTACAAAGAAACAAAGATGGAGTAGATTGGACAAATTGGGGGGATTGTATTGGGATCTTGATTCATGCACAACACACTCTAATGTGGGATAGTTGTCAGTTGCAAATTTCAAAGCATTGACCAAGCAAAAGAACAAGCCTTCCCCTACTAGAGGACCAACAAGACCTTAGACTGGGGGGGTGATGATTCTAGTTTATGGTCTCATTTTTGGGTAGAATTTTTGATCTAGTTGTTGAAGTTATCATGGACTTTGACATTAAGTGTTGATACTTTTATGATATTTTCCTCAAACTATAGACATTGGTCTTAATCTTATTTCTGCAAACCTTTAATGATAATGGCATGTTAAATGGACTGTCTATATTAATTTTGAATGTGGTTAATGAATGTTCCTTAAGGTGGTTATAGATATGCAATTATTGTGCATACTAACATTCCCATGCAGATTTAATTTGAGGATACTAAATTGAGGAACGCACCGCTAACTGGGAATGCACCATAACATCCAACAACGAAATCATTCAAAGGTCAAAGGAAGATGATGGCAAGATATTCCTCATGCAAACCAAATTTAACCACTTTTTAGTGGTCATTATTTATTTTGAGCAAACATGTGTGTTACTACAACACTAAATCTGCGGTTGGACATGCATGTCTGACCGAATTCCATGCATGCATAACCACCACCCCACTTTCTCTATGTCCTCCAAGTTCATGGATTTGGCTGCCTCGTTTTGTTGATAGTATAAATAAATATCTGATGTTCCTTCTTAGGAGGTTGCACAATTTGATATTGTACTTGCATTCTTGATTTCTCAATAATACAAATATATTACTCTTTTGTAATCATGATTTGTACTGAATAAAATAAAGTTTTGATTTGAGCATTTGAGTTCTCCTTAGTTTTAGAGGATACTTATCCAAGGGGGCCCACTTGGTGAGTAATTCATCCTTTAGTTTAGTATTAGTTTAGTATTACTTGTTGTTTAGTAATTAGTTAAAAATCTGGCATAGACTATTCTTGTAGCCAAAGCAGACATAGTAGTGCCCTGTTTGTTGCTCAAATTTTCATTTTTGTCATCCATTTTAGCTTGGTGTAATTGTTGATTTATGGTTAGCATTCATGTTATTCCTTTCTAAGAAATTTACTTTTAGCATTGTGTCTTTCTTAGCTATCAAATGAAAATGGCCACTTTGGGTCCCTAGTGCACCTACTGTGCTGACCCATTTCAAGTTCATGTCCTTGGGTTGACAAGTTAAATGCACCTTCATGATGATTGAAATAGATATTCAAGTTAGATTTCCAATCTATGAATCACGACTGTGAAGGCCTAGTTGTTGAATTAATGTAGGAGGCAGACAGGGAGCACATCAACTTTTTCCACATCAACATCTGTATCAACTTTCCCTTCCTCAAAATGATGCTCCTTTGGGTTTGCTTCTTCATCCTTGTGTTCCTCAGGTTACTCTCCCTCAGGTTCTTGACCAGAAGTTTCAACATCATAGTAAGCATCAAACTTACTCATATCTCAATCCTCTATAATTTGTTGCCTTTCCTCATCGAAGGCCACCTCATCTAGATCAATTCTTAAACCCTCCTCTACATGCTCATAGTAATCATCCCGGTTGGAGTCCTCGGGTTGCTCCCTGCTTAACCTCTCTGTCTCTTTAGAGATCTACATTATGGCCTCCATTTTAGGTGGCTCGATAGGAGGTGGAGAGAGAGGAATGGAAGCAACAAGTTGAGCCATAAGAATTTTAACTTGAGGATTGATAATAATGTCAGAGAGTTGAGGTGGCACATTTTGCAAATATGAGATGAAGTATTAGGCAAGGTGAGAGGTGCCATAAAGGTTGTGGGTAGCGAAGGTTGTAGGATGGAAATAGTTGGAAAGGGAGGTGGGAGTGAGGAGATGATAATGGGGAAGTGGTAGAAGAGGAAGAGTCAAGTGCAACCACGGGAGTGGTCGAAGAAGCAGAGGTGAGGTGGACAAAGATGTCCAAAGTGGGCAGAGATGAGACATGTAGTGATTGAGCAGTAGAGGGAGATGGGGCAGAGACATTGACTGATGGGAGTGTGGAGGTAGTGGGTGGTGGTGACCATGATTACTCAACTTCCTCCTCCTTCTAAGGAAAAGACCCTTCTTCTTTGATAGTTGGCATATCAGGAACAAAGACTCCCATTTTCTTGGGATTCTTTGGTGGCCTCTATCCTTCAACAGTTTTTCTAGTATACAAATTTTGTTTCGGCTACCACTTTGATGTGTCTTTTCTTTTCTTTGACCTGGTGATAGGTGGAGACTTAGGAGCCTCACCTGAAGAACCTGCAACAATGCCACTTTTAGTTTCACTCTCGATTTCATCCTTCAATTCCCTGTATGTCAATTATACACCCTGTTGTTGCAAATCTAGCCATTCTTTGGTTCTCTGTTCTACTGGGCAAGTGACAAGATTCAAATCTGTGACTTCCAACTTAGCCCAGTCAATAACAAGAAATGACACATTGATTAGAGCATTATACCTCTCATTGAGAACATTGTCATCTTCAACAATTTAATCGGGAACTAGATACAGATTGATGGATTTCACAAATTTTGTAGCCATTTTCATGTAATGCCACCTTCGGACCTCACAATCATCATCAAAGTTGGCCTAGAAATATTCAATTTGTGGCCTATGGGAATACTACCTTCCAACCTATTTCTTTAATTTTCCAAAAGGATCTAAGCCTCTTCTCTCTGTATGCAACCCAAGGTTGTATTCCACAAGCTCTTTCTCTAAGTACTCTGCACATGGGGCAGTAGGGTAGGAATAAATACCCTGTCCAAATGTAATGGGGAATGGGACCCCAACATGATGCTTGTTGTGAAATTAGGTATGGGTAGTTTGCAACCACTGAGTGAGTTCCAACAAAATGATTCTATTGTTGGGGTAGCGAGGAAGTCAATATGGGAATCTTGAGAATCACTCAGCTCTTATGTATGTGAACTTAGGGAACTAGATGAACCAGTACCTTAAACCTTTTACCACCGCCTTGGCATTGTGGGACATCCTTATGTGATAATAGCCCGCCAAGGTCTGGATGATGTGCATGATGAAGGCATCATTGAATCTCCTGTAATCCTTCTTGAAATTTCTATATTGGAGCTACGGGTAGCAATCATATATAGTATTTTTCCCCTTAGTCCCAAGGAGCAAACACAATCCAATCCTTTATATGGGAATTTCACTACCAGTAGGTACACAAGATAGGAGGTCATGTAGAAATATTGATTTTTCTTCATTGCAATAAATTGATTATGTAGATTTTTATTGGTGATCTTTGCCCAATGAAATTTGGCCTCTCCTCTAAGAATCTACTCTACAAAATAGAATATCCACTCCTCGAAGAGTGAGGAAGTGGGAAGGTTCATTACTCTACTCAAGAGTGTCACTAGGTCATTGGTCTCTTCCATGAAGTCAGTTTTGTACAAATTATGGGGCACATTATTGGCATTACCACTCTTCTTGATCAACCATGTTTGGTTGATAGTTCTCTTGCACTCAGTGGGTCTTCTTTCCAAACATTTAAGGCGTACTCCTCATTTTCTTCCATTTTATTAAACAAGGGAATGCCAAATGTCTTGCCAATTGACATGGGAGTCAGATCAACTAGCACTCTCTCATCTACGGTTATTATTCTCTTGGACTGTGCACAGTAACACTCTTGACATGTGAAGAAAAATCCTAGAGAGATTAGGGCAAGAGGGAGGCCTTTTTCCTTTGCAAATCCACTTTGCTTTATCCTCAAGGCTTCCTCCGTTCTTAGGTGGACCATGACCCTCCATCTAAATTCATCAATACTGACATGCCCCAAATTTGTATCTATGACCTTGTCCCAATTGGATGTGATCTTCGAGGTGGACTCGACCCCATGGAATTCGTACTTTATTTGGGATTTCTCTTCCTTCCCTCTTGGATTTCTTGCAATCCTTTTGCATTTGCTAGCTTTCTCTATTGGTTGCTTTGTTGGTTCCATAAATCATGCACACAAAGCATGTAGTATGTGCTTTGTTAAATCAAGAGGGAAAAACATCAATTAAATCATGTTAATATGTTATTAAATGCATCCACATACCCTGAGAAAGATCATTACATTCATCAAATTTTACCATTTTGAGTTCATTCATGAAGTTTGAGAAAATGCGGGTTTGGCAATGTGGGTTTCTGCCTAGTGAAAGCTGCCGAGGTAAATGCCATTAGGAATAGCCCTGGGAGGATGGAGTTCCACAAGTAGAGTTTTGTGGGTGAATTCTTGCAAGGTCCAATAATCAAGAGAATTTAGTGTAAAATCGTTAAGCACGTGAGAAAACTCATGTTGGAAGAACTTGGAGTTATTTCCCCTACTTAAATCATCTTTTTAAGTTGATGCGAAGAATTAGGGTACATAAGTCATCAATGGGATTTTCATTTGAGTTTCACCATAAGAGATAGCTTAAGGAAAGTGGTGTTTCGCAAGCATAGTTTTATAACTCAAAACTCACAATGGTGTTTTACCTAATCATTTCATTTTAATCTCTTTTGGTGTGTGTGGGAAATCATGTTTTGTCATCCTGCTCAGAATCTTTATCATCTTGTGAGTTGTGGAGATTGAGTAAGCGAGAGCTATGAGGTGGAGCTCCGTTAAGACTTTTCCACTAGAAAACGACTTAAGATGGGTGGCATTTTGTGGGTAGTGGTTCACATGGGTGGACCCACGAAGACATTTTGACTTTGTGATATTGGAATTTTTATTCAAGATTGAGGTTCACAAAAGTGGAAGGTGCAGGGACCGCATGGTGGGCAGCCGTAAGGATTTTTTCCATAAGAGATAGTTGAGGAATGACGGCCTTTCGTTGATGGTGGTTTGAAAAAGTGGACTCACAATGCTCCTATGACCTAATAATTTTTTATGTTTGCTTTTAAGGTATTTAACACTTGCAGAGAAGAATGGTGCGGAGGCTGCAAGGTGGAAATATGTTAGGGGTTAGTCATAGAAAATGGCTAGGATGCAATAGAATTCTGCCAATGGTATCCCTCAAGGGTGGGTCCACATAGGTCCTTCGAGTAAAGGTTTCAATCTTCAACTCTCAATGTTAGCTATTGGTTGAAACTATTAGTGGGGAAGCTAATGGTGGGGATGTCACAAGGGTTTCTCCATAGGAAATGTCCTTAAAGTAATGATGACCCATGGATGGATTTCTGGAAAGGAATCTCTACCCTAACACAAATACTTATTCATTTTTTGTGGTTTCGATCCCATGTGGTTTGGTGGTAGGTGAGTTAGAAACAAAGGGAGTGGGGGGAGGGGGGGTGTGGTGGTGTTTTCACCATTTAGGATGGCATCCCAAAAGGCAGACTCCCTCAGTTTCAAACCTGTGCCACGTACAATATAGGTTTCAGTGCCTAGGGTTTGATAGTCTAACAAGTATTTCAATATCCCCTAAAGTGAATGATTTAGTAAATTCAAACACTTAGAGTAGAAAGAGGGAGCTTCTAACACTGACCTTGGGTCACAAGAATGGAGGGAGTGCCAAATGGTTCAATCTTCAAGCCTTTCTACATGTGTGATGGTCTCCACAACTCTCTAACTTTGAAATTGGTCAGTGAAAATGATAGGTGAAGGCTTCTATATATAGTCTTGGGTGCCATAAATGCGGCCATTTAACTATAGGTACAAAATGTATTGAGTAGGTGGGAGCATAGAAACTCGATAGCAGAAGATGTTGGACTATAGAAAGCATGGGATAATGACATGTGGAAGTGGGACATAAGAAGTTTTCTATGAAAAGATATATGGGGAATGCCATTAGAAATGATGAGGCAAACATAAAATTCTACAGGAGGAAATGTGCATTGAGGGACTTGTAGGTGGTGAAGGATAGTAAGGCTTCTGAGTGACAAAAACCCGTAAAGAATTTTCCACAAAAGCTTGAAACTTCATGAAACTTGGGCAGATGACTTGGTCAAGGTGGATTTCACAAATTTTAAGGCACATGATCAAACTAAGACCAAAATAGGGGCACAAAAACTGAGGCAAACATGAATTGACCAGGTAAAAGAAAAAGTGAAAGAGGGGGGCCCTAGCCCAAATGGGGTGTGTGTGCAGTAAGTACAACAAATAACGACTCTACTAGGGAACACTCCTAAGCATTCCAAGGATAAGGATTCATTCAAAACCTATAATGTTTAATTTTGAAAACCAGAAACAAGCATCATCAAATGAACTCAAGGCTTAAAGGCAGAATAGAATCCTTAGTTGAATTGGGTCACAAATATCTCAGAAGTGTGTGCACGATGAATTTATTCCCTTCCCTTAGAAACTATAAGGACCAATGAAAAAATTATCCAAGACAAGCTACATAAATAATCCAACCCAAAAAGTAATATGGACATTGCTCCACTTCTAGTCAGGTGTCCATAGCCTCAACGGAGTTGTCGCTGCAATCTACACAAACATTGCTCTATTTCCAACCAAGCATCCATAGCTCGATAGAGTTGTCCACACACTCGCAAAATTTCCTATTTTTCAATATTTCTTTTTCTTTTTCTTTTCTCTTTTCTTTCTTTACATTGTTCTTTATATATTTTTTCTCAATTGTATAAACAATGAAGCTCATAGTGGGGTTTGGAGATTACAGTGGTCACTGGAGTAGATTTAAGATTTTTCACTTGCTGAGGCCTTATGGTAATTGTCATATAGTTCATTAGGAGTATTAAGGATGTGTGTAGCATGAGGTCTGAGATAAGAGTGAGAGGATTCAAACAAGGGTTTCATTCTAGGTCAAGCTAGAGTCTAGGTGGAGAGACTTGATTCATGGAAGAAAACATAAATCCTCGGTAGCTCATGAAGACTTATCCATGGAAAAAATAGGATTGTACAACAAATTGGGCCCTTTGAATAGGCCATGCACAACCACCGTGTCAAGACTGAACAACACCCTCAATGAAACCTAGGTCAGAAAAACAAGTGAAGGCAAAGCAAAGAAAAATAGAAAGAAAAAGACCTACTCTAACTATATACAAGGGTGAACCAAAACAACTTAGGCGAGGAAATAATGCTTCAAGTATTGTTCATTGATTGGCAACGAGACATCTTCTCTAGTGAGTTTTTTTAGGTGAAAAGCATTATCTCCCAAGATTTTAGAAATTTGAAAGGGGCCAAGCCAGAGCTTGTCAAAATTGTCATGTCCCCCTTTCTTTTGATGGGCCTTATCCCAAAACAACACTAGGTCAAAAATTTTAAAGGCCTTGACTTTGGCCCTACGATCAAACCATCTTTTGACTATGCCCTAATGTTTCATGAAATTTTTTATAGCTTCATCACACTTTTCCTCTAAGTGGAGCAGTTTAGCCAAGAAAGCTTTAATATATTCTCCCTCCTCATAATACATGTTGATAAACTGTAGTGGGAAAATAGGTTCTAAACCATAAACCAGGTGATATGGGGAATTACCTAAGGTTGCTTTATGTCGAGTATGATTTTCCCATAAAGTAAACCACAATTGGGTGTGCCAGTCCTTTGGATTATTATCTAGCGGCTTACATATGATAGTCAATATATTTTTGTTGGTAGATTTAGCTAACCCATTACCCTAAGGATAGTAGTTCAATGAAAATTTTAGCACAATCCCATAGTCAAAATCCCAACTGGAAAATTTAAGGGAGGCAAACTCCAAACCACTATCACATACTAATGCGAATGGACACCCAAAAAAATTGATAACGTAACGTTCAATGAAATTTATCACTACCTCAGTTGTGCATTGTTTGCAAGAAATTACCTCTAACCATCTAGTACAATAATCAGTTGTAGTTAGAATGTACCTATGACTTGCAAAAGATGGTGGGTTTATCAAACCAAGGAAGTTGAGTCCCCACTGGGCTAATGGTCTTAACTTAGTAACTAGTTGTAGTGGAACAACATCATACCTCTCCCGAGTGGCAGTAGTCTGGAAAACATGATAGGATCGAACATGGTTGTGACAGTCTTTGAATAGTATTGGCCAGTAATATCCAGCTTACAAAATCTAGTGAGCCATAGAGGGACCTAATTCATGTCCTATTCCAAATTTATCATGAAATTTTTTGAGCACTTCAATGGCTTTAGCCTTTCCTAGGCATCGAAGGTAGATTCCTTCATGATTCTTCTTGTATAACATGGCACCTTTCAGCACGTAATTGTTACTTTTCATCCATAGGACCTATTTCTAGACTCCTTATAGGCATGGTGGGAATTTTTGATTCAATAGATAATACACAAGGTCATTGTACCATTCATCTGGGGAAACATCCTCCAGGTGGTATTTTTGAATAGTAAGTTATGGTTTCACCTCTGCCATAGTGTGTGTAAGAGCTTATCCTCGATCTAGTTTCATCGATTGGATCTCCATGTCATATTCTTGCAATAATGTGACCCACTTTTCTCGCCTTTCTCTTGGCTCATTTTGCAATAGCAATATCTTAACAACTAAGTCTAGGAAAATGGAAAACACCTTGTTTCTCGGGATGTATCATCTAAACTTCTTGACTCAAAAAATTAGGGCATACACCTATTTCTCAACATTAGGGTAGCACAATGCAGCATCCTTCAAGGGGCACTCATGAAGGAAATAGGATGCTCACTCCATCGTCTTTCTATGTTAGCATGGTGGCACAAGAATGATCTGAAGCAAATGAATATATATAGAATGGCTTGGAGTAGTTAGGGATGGCTAGCACGGGAGCATCCACAATGGCTCTCTTTATCTCTACAAAGGCTTTCTTGACCTTTGGCATCCATTCAACCTTAGCATCATGTTTGAGCATAGCATTAAGAGGTTTCATAATTTCTACAAACCCACTAATGAACTTCCTAAAAAAAATAATCTTTCCAAAGAAGTATTTCATTTCTTTTTTCCTTCATTTTGGTTGAATCTTCAGGATGGATATCATATGTCCTAGCAATTTTCCCTCAGTTACCCCAAAGATGCACTTCTTCGAGTTCAGTGAGATGTCAAACTCTCTACATTTCTAGAAAACCTTACATAAGTTAGGTACATGGCCACCCCTCCTCTTTGAAAACACCATGAGGTCATCCAAATAGATGATAATGTATTTACCAATGAGGTCTTTGAAAGCGATATCCATGGCACACTGAAATTTTTCACCTACATTGATCAAACTGAATGACATCCTTTTGTATGAAAATGTACCCTACTTTGTGGTGAAATCCATCTTGTGCCTATCTTTGTACTACACCATCACTTGGTTGTAGCCCGAATAGCCATTGAGAACTGACATCATTTGTGAACCATTAACAATTTTTAGCACTTCATCTAGTAAAGGCACTAGATAATTATCCTTTTCAGACGTTCTATTCGAATTCTTGAAATCTATGCACAACCTGATCTCCCCATTCTTATTTCTTACTGGAACCAAATTGGCCGCCCATGTGTAATGTTTTATAGGAAAGATAATATGTGTGGACAACAGCTTCTACACCTCCTTGAAAATAATAGGTTCCAACAACATATTAATCAAGTGTTGTTGTTTCCTGAACGGCTTCACATCCGGCTTGAGGGGAATGATATGAGTGATGATCAAAGTATCATATGTTTTGAGGTCCTCATATCCCCAAGATATCACATCATGGTTGTATGTAATTCATCAATGATCTCTTTCCTTTCTTTTGGGGTGTATACTTTTCCAATAAAAACATTCTTTATATCCTTTGCAGTGCTTATATTATGTGCATCACATTGATTATCTATAGAGTCCTTAGTTTGTTATTCCTGATCCCTTATGTGGTCAAGGTCAAATATTCTTTCTAGCTAAACCATACCCATAGGTATTGTATTGGATTTTAGATTCATAACCCCTTCTATATCAAGTTTTTCTTCTTCAAGATCTACTTCATCTATAATCTAGGAGGAAAACATGTCTGAGCTGGTGATGAAGTCTAGGACATGCTTATCATCTTCTAACACTTGGAAGTTGGTTACATTGTTTGGCACTAACAGGATGGTAGTGAGTTCTACTATAAATTTACTCAAGCCAGTTAATGAAAAAGGCTACAGGGTGTTGGTTGTTGTTCCTTTGAAGACTCTTCCAGGGTAGCTCACGTTCAATCTAAATTTGATTGGGCAGCCACATATGTGAGTAATCTATTGAAGTATACCCATTAAGGGCTTGGGTAAATTCTCTTCCCAATATCATACCATAAGTGTCAGGAATGTCTACAACTTGGATGTCAATAACTTGTTGCATGTGTGGGTCAGCTACAATATGCATTGGTATTCTATTTAACTCCCCTACCACATTGACTTCAGTCTTGTCCAATTGAGCCACTTTCCTTTTGGACGGGGTTCGGGTTATTCCTAATGCTTGGAAGACTGTAAATGCAATGACATTAGTAGAAGCTTTGGAGTCCAGTAGGCAGTTATGTAGATTCTTGCCAAACATGTGGATAGTTAGCAGGAAAGGAGGGGTCTCCATCACTCCTTGGAACAAACCCACAGAGACATTAGCTTGGGCTACCTAAGCCTTGTCTTTTTCATTTCTTCTATCCTTTGTTTGCATCACATTTTGTTCCTTGGTTGGTTGCTTATCTATTTGTTGATTTTTACTGGGTGGTTGATTACATTTCTTTCCTATGATTTCCCTAACCACTGGCTCACTACTAGAGTTATCAAATGAGACTTTCTTTGTAGCTACCTCTTGAGATAATTTTGACAGAGTAGTCCTATTCAATGATCAAAACAAGTTATTCCTAATGGCTAGTACTCTTAATAGCTCAAAAGATGATAAGCCTACTTTTACCTTCCTCAATTCCTCTATTGCGTATTCACCCATCTGTTCAACATCCCCTTTGCATGAATTTCCTTGGGCGAGATTAGAAGGTAGTTCTTTAGCTAGATTAGGCTGCCTATTCCTATTGAAGTATTGAGTTGGTACCCTAGGGTAAGGTGGGTTGTTGCTAGTGTTTGGGTCAAGTGGCATATTAAAGTTTTTGGGTGGTATAGAGGTATTAAATAAACCACCAACTCAACTATTTCTCAAGTTATAAGGGGTTGCACATTGGTGAAACATATGAACCTCTTCCTTTCATTGTTCTTCCTCAACCTTAGGACCATTATCTACTAAATCAAATATTTGGGATAGGTTTGCTTCGTTACTTGCCTCTTTTGATTTGCTTCCCTTTTTTGTGGCCTCTTTCTCGGGCTCATTCTTGTCACTTTTGGGGAATGGTGCTTGGTTGACAACCAAGACTGCATCATATGTCTCTAAGGGGACTATCTCTTTGAAACTTGAACTATCAACGAAATTATGCACCTCTACTTGAAAGTTTCCAACAACAGTTTGAAACTCTAGACAGTCTAACTCAGAATTCCTTTTAGTTTGATGAATCCTACACCATCTGGATAAGGTTGCCTCATCCAAATAGACTCTGCTTTTTGGTTTATCTGTGCTACTAGGTGGATCGAGCAATGTAGGCACACCTCTATTGTTAGGTCTGGTATTCCATGTCCTATTCAACCTTTGGTGTTTCCTTCTTTCAAAAATCTATTCAAAATGTTGACCTCGTTCATATTTCTGGCTCGAAGATGAGCCTGAATCATGATTGTCTCTATAGAAATGGGCCTGGATGTTTCTTTGAGATGCTTGTAGTTGATTTTTTTAATTCCTCAAATGAGTGACCTGAGTGGAAAGATTCTATACTTGCTCAACCAATTCTTTAATTTTCTCCTTGTTTGGATTGCTTTATGTTGATACTGAGTTTTGGAGGAAAATGGGATGTGATGTAGGTAAGTTCTGTTGTGTAGCTGAAGCTTTAGATTTCTATAGGTATGAAGGTATTTGGGGTTGTTTTGGATAAGCTTTCTTATTCAAATCCTCCAAGTAATTTGGTAGTGATGGAGCTTGGTTCAATGGAGGTCGCAAGTGTGGCACTATGGGCAATTGCGGGATCTAATTCATCAATGTAGTTTGATGATCCAATGCATGAGTGATTCCATGAATTTTTCCAGGATTGGTAATAGGTCCCAACAAAGGTAACGGGCCTGCTACAAGTTGTCCCAAATAAGTGCTTGCTTTTACTGCCTCTACATAGGCTTCTACCAAACTTGCAGGTGGTCGATGCATATGTTTTACTAGGGTCAATGTGAGATTGTACAAAGATACATAATATATCGCTCTAGTTGAAGCACAATTAACTACATATGGTGGTTGCAACTTCATGTATGTTGATGAAATCTATTATTGAATGAGCTAATTGGCTCATTAACTTACCTTCTTACTAACATGAATTGCTGATACAAATTTGTGGGACTAACTGGGAATTTAATTTTTTGCAAGACTACATCTTCATGAAGTCCCAAGAAGTGATGGAGCCTGTAGGTAAATGTAAGTACCAATAGAATGCTTCATCTCCCAATGAATAAGGGAAGAGTTTGCATGCAAGATCTTCATGCTCAATTTGCATATCCTTGAAGGCTATTTCAAAAATCTTGATGTGTTCTTCAACTATCCTCTGAGGATCAGTTGGATGGAACTTAAAGCAGAAGCCCTCTATGTTCTTGGGTATATCATGGTAATAGTTGAAGGATAATGGTGATAGATTGTTGCCCAACCAAGCCATTGGTGGAAGTGGGGCTGGTAATGGCTGAGTTGCAACAACCTGTAGCTGAGGTATGGCAGTTGTAAAAGTGTTTTGGATGTGGCTGGTGAATAGGGAAAAGGCTTGTTGAAGTGAAGGAGAAGATGGAGGTGAAAGGGTTGGGGGTGATGGAGGTTGAATGGGTGGTGCTAATGTTGAAGCTTCCCCTTTCTTGGCTCTCATAGCCCTAGTAGGGTTCTTTTACTCTTGAAATTCTCCCTTGTCTGGTGTGGATCTGGTTACCCTATGAAATCTCTGGGGAGAGAATGATCTGATCCAATCCAGCTTTGTCAAGAGCCCTCCTTCTAGTGCCAATTTTGTTGATGGTTATTTTTACACTTATCAACATAGACAAAACATGAATATCCTATCTCTCTTGAAAGGTGAAAATCTGCAACTAAGTTTCAAAAAATCACCCCAAGGTCTCTCGAGTGTCAAGTCATGACTATGGAAAAAGAACTTAGTTGTTGATGTGTGATTTGTTGGTAATCACAAGGGATCCTTTATGGTTCACAAAGCTTGAATGTGCTAGGTTTGAGAATTGAGTTCCAAAGTTCTTGAAATGATGAATAATGACTGTAAATTCAAAATAGCAAGCTAAAACTCATTTCAATCATCATATTTGACAGTATGGTGATGTTTGGAATTCTAAACTAATTTCATATTTAAAAGAAATATCAAAAGGTTGAAGGGTTTACAAGTTATCCTAAATCTAAAAGTATGATGAACAATAACAATGGTTGATGTTGTAGTAGAAAGAATCTCCAAACTGATTTTTTCTTAACCAAGAACAACCTATAGTGTCACAAAACTAGTGCAATATTCTAAGGCTCTTTGCATATTTTTATATTGTAACATTCACCTATTTAGCATGAACATACAATTGAACTAAAGTGCAGCAAGTAAAATAGTTTAGAATAAATTTACATAGCAATTTATCATCAATAAACTACCAAAAGTATGAGTTGGAAGTGCATCAAATAGTACAACATCCATCCACCATTAAAGTTGCACATGAACTACTAGTTGAAAATGAACTTAAACAGAAATGAAAAATGCTGAAATAAACATTTGGAGGTTGAATCATCCACACATAATGAACAATACACAAAAAACCATCAACTTCAATGCTCCTCTTATATATTGTTGTAGAATTCCTTTACAAAACAACTCATCTCTCTCTTTGAAAATGAGAGGATGCTCCTATTTATAATTTTCAAAAAGTAGAATGAATGGTCAAGATCGCTTTACAGGAATGGGATAGATTCATTCTATTTTAGGGTTTTTACATCACCCAATATGAGTACAAAATTTACAATATAAAATAGGTTATTTTTTCTTTTTTCTATTTTTTCCTCTAGCCTATTTTGTCCTATAGCTTAATTTTTCTTTTAGCTACTTTAACAAATACTCATAATCTATTATGGGATTTCCAGGTTCCTTTTGCAATGTAGCATATTCAACAAATTTATCGATGGTATCCAAAAGCTTCTTTCCCTCATAGAAGTTATATTTTGAGATCTGGAAGGTGACCCTCTTGAATCCTTCCACCATTTGATCACGATACATTATACAAGTTTCTTCTACCTTGACCATTTGCTCTAATTATGAGAAGGCCCACATAGCAAAATCCATGAAGTTTCCTAACAAAGAGTTACCGGCTCCTTACTCCATTCTCTTATGGAATTCGCACTTTATAGATTCACAGTCTACTTCCAACATTGGCATCGTATACCCTGTCATTAGTTCTAGGAAATCATCACATTCAGCTAGGTGATCCACAATTCATGTGTGATTCACCTCTAATTGAATTAAGGAATTCTCTAGAACTCCTTTTCTATACTCACAATTGAGTAGCCATGCCTCAAGTAGCTAGTGGTCTTCTTTTGGTAGGGCTAACTCCTTTTCCCAGATCACTCAAGAGAGCTTGAGAATGCTCTCTAGCTTTGGGTATGTGATTATGTAGAGTTTAGAAAAATCTTTACATACCTCGATCTCCTGCTCGACTTCCTTTTTCAAGACCCAATATTCATTATGCATTTTCACCGTGCAGTGAATTCCCTTATTTCCCATGTCGACAACTCTTTTGAACCAATCCAAGGTGGACTTAGTCCATTTCTTCATCTTTTCCATCATATTGATTTATTCCTTTGATAGTAAGGTGGGCATCTGTGATTCCATGCAATCTTCTCCTCCAAATGTTGTCCACTATTGTATGTAGGTAGTTAATTCTACCACCTGTGCTTCTAGCTCCTCCTTTTTTGATTAATCTTTATTCATTTGCTAGAATATGGTAGAAATAGATAGTTTAAATTTATCAATATTTTAGGCTTGAAAGAGGGGTCCAAATTAATGGTGGTCACTTGGTAGTCCTTGCTTTGTAGGGTATTTACATCTTTACTTGCCATTGGGGTTGCTACCTATAGGTGTCTATTGTGATATGTGACCTAATCTTTAACTTCTTTTCTTGAGTCTTCACCTCCATTCATGCTAGTATTGCCTCCAAGCGAGCTTTAGGATCTACAAGTACATGAGCTTTCCTCTTCATTTACTACTCCTACTATGAAGTGAATTTTGTTTGATGGTACATGGATTTAATCTTGAATTCATTATTCTCCCCTTCCTCCTGATCCTTTAAAGGCTCTTCTTCTCCATTCATGGGAGAAACTTCAATGTTTTCTTCTCCTTTCTCTTGCTCCTCTTCTTGCAATATTACCTTTCCCTTGTCAGACTCAATAGACTCCACATTTTCCTCATTAATATTTTATTCCTTTGATTCCCCTCTAATTGTTTCATGCTCAATCTCAACACCTTTGTCGGGTTCAACATATTTTTCTTCCATATTCTCTTCTTCTTTATCCTTCTCTCCTTCTAGAGGCAATTCTTCATGTGACAAGACCTTATCTTGGCTAGTTCCTAGGAGCTCATCAAATTTTTCCACATCAACATCTGTATCAGCTTTCCCTTCCTCCAAATGATGCTCCTCTAGGTTTGCTTCTTCATCCTTATGTTCTTGGGTTTCTCTCCCTCAAGTTCTTGATCAAAAGTTTCAACATCATAATAAGCATCAAACTTACTCTTATCTCAATCCTCTGGAATTCGTTTCCTTTCCTCATCGAAGGCCACCTCATCCAAATCAATTCTTAAACCCTCTTTTACATTCTCATAGTAATCATCTTGGTTGGGGTCCTCAGGATGATCCTTGCTTAACTTCTCTATCTCTTTAGAGATCTACATTGTGGCCTCCATTTTAGGTAGCTCGGTAGGAGGTAGAGGGAGAGGCAAGGAAGCAACAAGTTGGGCCATAAGAATTTTAACTTAAAGATTTATAATAACCTTAGAGAGTTGAGGTGGCACATTTTGTAAATATGAGATGAAAGTCTAAGGAAAGGTGAGAGGTACCATAGATGTTGTGGGAAATGAAGGTGGTAGGTTGGAGATAGTTGGAAATGGAGGCGGGAGTGAGGAAGACAATACTGGGGAAGTGGTAGAAGAGGAAGAGTCAAGTGCAACCACGAGAGCAGTTGGAGAAGCAGAGGTAAGGTGCACAGACATGTCCAAAGTGGGCAGAGATAAGACAAGCAGTGATTGAGGAGTAGAGGGATATGGGGTAGTGAAAATGACTTATGGGAGTGTGGAGGTAGAGGGTGGTGGTGACCACAATTTCTCAACTTCCTCCTCCTTATGATGCGGAGACCCTTCTTGGATAGCTGGAATATTAGGAACAAAGACTCACATTCTCTTGGGATTCTTTGGTGGCCTCTTTCCTTTGATAGTCTTTCTGGTATACACAGGTTTTGTTTTAGTTACTACTTTGATGTGTCTTTTCTTTTCCTGGACTTGGCAATAGGTGGACTTAGGAGGCTCACTCAAAGAACTTGCAGCAATGCCACTTTTAGTTTCACTCTTGATTTTGTCCTCAAATTCCCTATATGTTAGTTATACACCTTGTTGTTGCAAATCCAGCCATTCCCTAGTTCTCTGTTCTACCGAGCGAGTGACAATATTCAAATCTATGACTTTTGGCTTAGCCCAGTCAATAACGATAAACGGCACATTGATTAGAGTATTATATTTCTCATCAAGAACATTTTCATCTTCAAAAATTTGATTGGGAATTGGATACAGATTTATGGATTTCACAAATTTGGATTTCATTTTCATTTAATGCCACCTTTGGACCTCACGATCATCATCATAGTTGGCCCAAAAATATTAAATTTGTGGCCTATGAGTATACTTTCATCCAACCTATTTCTTTAATTTTCTAAGAGGATCTAAGTGTCCTCTCTCTATATGCAGCTCAAGGTTGTATTCCAAAAGATCTTTCTCTGAGTACTCTATGCATGGGGTAGTAGGGTAGGAATACATCCCCTGTCCAAATGCAATGGGGTATAGTACCCCAACATGATGCTTGTTGTGCAATTCGGTATGGGTAGTTTTCACCTAGCGAGTGAGTTCCAACAAAATGATTCTATCATTGGGGTAGCGGGGTAGTCAGTATGGGAATCTTGATAATCACTTAGCTCTTATGTATGTGAACTTAGGGAATTGGATGAACCAGTACCTAAAAACTTTTACCATTTCCTTGGAACTATGGGACATCCTTTTGTGATAATCTCCTGCCAAGGTCTGAACAATGTGCATGATGAAGGCATCGTTGGATCTCTTGTAATGCTTCTTGTAATTTTTGTATTGCAGCTATGGGTAGAAATCATACATAGTATTTTTCCCCTTCCTTAGTCCCAAGGTACAAACATAGTCCAATCCTCCATATGGTAATTTCACTACCAGTAGGTACACAAGATAGGAGGTCATGTAGAACTCCTGAGTTTTCTTCACAGCAACAAATTGATTATGTAGATTTTCATTGATCAGCTTTGCCTAGTGAAATTTGGTCTCTCCTATGAGAATCTCCTCTATGAAATATAACATCCACTCCTTGAAGAGTGAGGAAGTGGGAAGGCTCATTACTCTGTTGAAGAGTGTCTCTAGGTCATTGGTCTCTTCCATGAAGTCACTTATGTATAGCTTCTAGGGCACCTTATTGGTACTACCCCTCTTCTTGATCAACCATGTTTGGTTGATAGTTCTCTTGCACCTGATGGGGTATGCTTTCCAAAAATTTAAGGCATACTCCTCAATTTCTTCCATTTTATAAAATAGGGGAATGCCAAATGTCTTTCCAATTGACATGGGAGTCAGATCGACTAGCACACTCCCATCTATGGTGATTATTCTCTTGGACTGTGCATGATAACACTCTCAGAATGCGAAGACCAACTCTAGAGTGATTAGGGTAGGAGGGAAACTTATTGCTTTTGCAAGTCCACTTTACTTTATCCTCAAGGCTTCCTCCATTCTTATATGGATCACAACCCTCTATCTAAATACATCAATACTAACATGCCCCAAATTTGTATATGTGACTTTGTCCCAATTGGATGTGATCTTTGAGGTGCACTCGACCTCGTGGAATTCATACTTCATTTGGGATTTCTCTTCCTTCCCTCTTGGAGTTCTCACAATCCTTTTTCCTTTGTCAGCTTTCTCTGTTGGTTGCTTTACTGGTTCCATAAATCCTACACACAAAGCATGTAGTAAGTTCTTCAATAAATCAATAGGGTGAAACATCAATTAAATCATGTTAATATGTAATTAAATGCATCCACATACCCTGAGAAAGATTATTACATTCATCAAATTTTACCATTCTGAGTTCATTCATGAAGTTTGTAGAAATGTGGGTTTGGTAGTATAGGTTTTTTCCTAGCAGAAGCCACCAAGGTAAATGTCGTTAGGAATGGCCCTAGGAGGATGGAGTTTCGTAAGCAGAGTTTTGAGGGTGAATTCCCACAAGGTTCAATCATCAAGAAAATTTAGTGAAAAATCATTAAGCACCTGATGAAACTCATGTTAGAAGTACTTGGAGTTATTTCCCTTGGTTAAATCATCTTTTTAAGCTGATGTGGAGAGTCAGGGTGCAAAAGTTGTCAATGGGATTGTTGTTTGAGTTCTAGTGTAAGAGATGGCCTAAGGAAGGTGATGTTCCACAAGTGGAGTTCTGCAAAGCAGAACCCGCAATGGTGTTTTACCTAATCATTTCATTTTAAACTCTTTTGGTGTGTGTGGGAAATCATGTTTGGTAGTCCTACTCTAAATCTTTACCATATTGTGAGTTAGGGAGATTGGGTATGCGGGAGCCACGAGGTGGGGCTCTATTAATATTTTTCCACTGGACAACAACTTAAGATGGGTGGGGTTCCGTGGGTGGAGGTCCACACGGGCATACTTGTGGAGATATTTTGACTTGTGATTTAGGAATTTGTATTTAAGTTTGAGGTTCATGGAAGCGGAAGGTACGGTGACCACATGACAGGTAGCCATAAGGATTTTTCCGTAAGAGATGGATTGGGAATGATGACCTTCTATCGACGGTGGTCCATAAAAGTGGACCCATAATGCTTCCATGACCTAATATTTTTTAATGTTTGATTTTAAGGTATTCAACACTTGTAGAGAAGGATGGTGCAAAGGGTGTAGGGTGAAAATTCATTAGGCATTTTTCGTAGAAAATAGCTAGGGTGCAACGAAATTTCACCAATGGTGTCCCTCAAGGGTGGGTCCACATAGGTCTTTAGAATAAAAGTTTCAAGGTTCAACTCTCAGTGTCAACTACTGGTCGAAATGGTTAGTGGGGAAGCTAACGTTGGGGACACCACAAGGGTTTCTCTACAGGAAACATCCTTAATGTAATGGTGACCTATAGACAAAGTTCCACAAAGGAATCTTTTCCTTGAGACAAAGAATTAGTCAATTTATGTGGTTTTGATCCCATGTGGTTTGGTGGCAGGTGAGTTGAAGATAGAGGGAGTGGGTGGGTGGTGTTTTCACCATTTAGGATGGCATCCCAAAAGGTGGGCTCCCTTAGTTTCAAACCCGGGCCACGCACTACAAAGGTTTCAATTCCTAGGGTTTGATGTTCCAATGAGTGTTTCAACAACCCCTAAATTGAATGATTTACCAAATTTAAACACTTAGAGTACAAAGAGGGAGTTTTCAACACTGACTTTGGGTCGCAAGAATGGAGGGAGCACCAAATGGTTCAATCCTGAACCCTTTCAACACACACGATGTTCTCCACAACTTTCCAATTTTGAAATTGGTTGGTGAAAATGATAGGTGAAGGCTTCTATATATAGTCTTGGGTACAATAAATGCATCCATTTAATTGTAGGTACAAAATGCACTCAGTAGGTGGGAGTGGGAAAACTCAATAAGCAAAAGACATTGGGCTGAAGTCCATGTAGGAAAATGACATGCAAAAGTGGGTTATGGGAAGTCTGCTATAGAAAGTTGTATGGGTAATGCTGCTAGAAATGGTGAAGCAAACACAAAATTCCACAAGAGGAAACCTGCATCGAGGGACCCACAGGCGACAAAGGACAACATGACTTCCGAGTGACAAAAACCCACAATTTTTTTTTTGCAAAAGCTTGAAACCTCATGAAACTTGGGTGGATGACCTAGTCAAGGTGGATTTGGAAAATTTTAAGGCATATGACCAACCTAGGTCCAAAATATGGGCAAAAAAACTAAGGTTAATGTGAACCAATCAAGTGAAAGCAAAAGCGAAAGAGGGGCCCCATGGTCCAAACGGGGTGTGTGTGCAGCAAGCACAACAATAGTATCACAACTATAAATAAAACATCACCTCCAATTATTACACCTAGAATAACAACAATCCTAGAACTATAATCTTGCATTCTATGAGATCATATTTCATTGCAACAATATGGAAAACATTTCAAACCTTCAGAAATTCTTTTAAATTTCCATGTTTAGGACACATTCTAAGGAGAGCATTTCCCATAAAGAAATCATATTCAAATCCACTTGAACTAATCACAACAAGAAATTATTTACCCTAATCCAAATTTGTTAGTCCATCATAAGCTAATAGAAAAAACCATCATAAATTTTACATTTAGTTTCACAAACACTTGCTATTGTTGAAAAACCTTTGAAACTTCCTCATTGTAACTTGAAGAATGTCAATGTCTTTATCTATCTACTTGTTAATTTCCTTGTCTTGGCATATATTTTCTCATTTGAATGATGATTATGAAATTTTTGTGTAAATGCCAATCAAATTTCCCATTTTAAATTTAAATTTGATTACCAAAAAATTAAGTATAGTTACAATATAAGATCAAGACCCCCCCTCAACTAGGCACCAAAAATAACCAAATATATTATAATCACATATCCAATAATGTTAAGAGATGTCCATTTAGTCTATTACAAAAAAGATAGATAACTATCAATAACATCAAGGATTATCTTAAAAAAGGTCAGTAATATGAAATTTAGCATTTTGAATCTACTTTCCAAATATGTAATTTATTCAAATACCTAGATGATAAAAATTAAACTTGATAGGGATGTATAAAAACTACTTTTTAAAATTTTCATTTTTTAACCATACCATGCACATGTACGGACACCACTTTTTGACCCATAAAAAAATATTTTGCTAATTCCTTTTGGGGAAAGAGATCTAACAACATGAAGATTGATGAGGATATTTTTTTTATTGAATTTTTATTGGCCTTAATTGTTGTTTTTAAAAATCAACATGTACAGACATCATAATTGGACCTAAACTAAACATTTTTTGAATCTTTTTTTCATTGTGTAGAGAATTGTCTAAAGATTGATGACATATAACTTTTTTTACAAGAAACTTAACCAAAAAAAAGTTATTAAAAAACAAAAAAACCCTGATATTTCAAGTTTATGGACTAGTTTTCTTAGAAATTAATTAAAAAATAACAAATATAATCCAATTTGGAAACTAGACATCATTTTCTATAATGGGTTTTAATTTCATAGATTGATTCAGAAAAAAATTCCATCAGCCATATTGCCAAAGTTAGACATTCTTCTTGAATCTACCTTAGTTTTTTAGTTGCAGGTCAAAGGCTAAGGGTCAGGTTGCAAAGCCTTTCCCGACCCTAAAACCAAGGCTGCATGTGGGTTAGAGATTCAAATTTTTAATAATGTGTACACATTAAAACACGTACATGTTATTAAAATAGAATGTGTACGTGTTATATAGCACATACACATTATCTATTTAACTGTTGGGGAAAGGTAATGCGTACACATTCCTAAAATAGAATGTATACATATTTTATAACGCATACACATTTCTTATTTAGCCATTTTTTCCCAATTTGGAAAAAACTAATAGAGCACGTTTGTTTTGCAACATTCCTTTTCTACAATATGATTTGAAAGTGACAATTTTTGCATTTTTTATTGCAATGTTGTATTCTGCAATCTCTTAATAGGGAATATTCCATTTGTTGGCATATGGCTTCTAGTGTTGTAATTTATGGCAACCTAGGTCATTATTTTGGTCCATAGATCAAGATTTGTTCATACTGGCAGGCAGAGTAAAGAACAGAGTATTACCATAAGATAGAATGAAGAATAGGGTATCGGGTTAGTATTTCGATCTGTATGCTTCACTGGATTATCATTTTGAGTTGTGGATCTTAGGGAAAGTTGTTAAGTATCTATATTATCTTATTGTTAAGTTTTTTGATGTCGCATTAATCAATGTATAAGTTAGGAGATCCGACAGGATGATTTTTCTATTTATTTGTTCATGAAGGCCAACTTGATGTACGTAGCATATCACGAATGTATAAGGAGTAATAGTTTAAATGTTTTTGTGTTCAATAATTTTGATTTGGGTCCACAACATAGCATTAGCTGACTTTGATGGGTGCGCATTGAATATTAAATGTGGATTGAGCTAATAAGTGGAAAATATTTTTATTTTGCTAAAGCTGATATGGAGAGATTGAAATCTTGGTAGTGGATATATATATATATGGGATCCGTAAATTCATTTTGAAGTGGTGTGTGTGGTGTTCAATATGTGTAGATTTGTGTGAGTTTCAGAAGAGTAGTTGAGTGATTCTCATTTGTGCAAAAGAGGATTTTTGTGAAGCAAATTAAGGTAGAGCAGAGCGAAGTGCAAAATTAGATAGAAGGTCCAAAATCTTATCTATGAGCTTAACTGAAACTGTAACCAAGCATTTGTAGATTCTATCTTCTCAGTTCAATATTTTGATGGTGATTCAATTTTTTTTGTAAGGTAGTGAGCCTTCCTATTTTGAGTAGTGAGATCTAAGCAGTGTGCTTGAATGCAAGTGCATTCCCATTTTGTCAAACACTATATTTTGAGTACTCAAATTGTGGATTGACCTCCATCGTGGATTTTCCCCTAATAGGGTTTCCATGTAAAAATCCTTGTGTTATGGTGTTGTGGCTTATTATTTCATGTTCTTGCATCTTTCTTTTGATTGAATGGTTTAAGCACTTGAAAGGATAGATCAATAATTGTTAAAATTGCTCAACACTAATTCAACTCCCCTCTCAGTGTTGCTTGAGTCCAACAATTGGTATCAGAGCTAAGTTCCTTGAAGAAGTTTAATAGCTTGAGGTAGATCTTGGAATGTAATGGACTCTGGTAGTCTTCAGCAGCGGCTTGTGTTGGCTCTTGATGATCTTGATCAGTCTAAGGCAGAAGTCCGAGAATTGAAAGGAAATCTTAAGGATGCTGAGAAATTCATTCAGAAGTTGAAGGATCAGGTTATTAAATTCAAGGAAAGGATAAAGGATCTCTATGATCAGATAAAGCAAAAAGAAATAAAAATTATTGAAGAGAGAAAAAGGATGGATGACGATCATTTGAATCAAACCTTGAAGGAAATAACTGAAGAATGTGAACAACTTGCTAGATACAATGCTACCCTAAAGCATGAGATGGAATCTATGGTGATGAAGATGACTAAGGAGATTGAAGAAAGAAAGAAGAATGAAGAAAAACTTGGCCAAACCCTAAAAGAGAGAACTAATGAATGCAACAAAGTTAACAGAGAATTCATTCAGTTGGAGATGGAACTGCAACAAATGAATGCAAATAGATTGTTATTCTTAGAGATGAACTAAATACTACAAATGAATACAAGGAGAAGTTCAAGATTATCTCAGTTAAGCTTGATGAGCTAACTCAAGGACAAAAGAATGCAAATGAAAAGTGAGGCCTTGGATATGAGAAAGGAGAAAGTTTCAGATCTAGACAAAGGAATCTCAGGAAAAGAAATTAGATGGACAAAGCAAAAAGACATCCAGTAAGACAACCTAATGCTCAAAAATTTAATGTATATTGTTTTGCATGCAATAAATTTGGTCATATGGCTGCTCAGTGTAGAAGTAAAATGAAATCAAGAGATTCATCATTTTTCGGTTAGTGTTTCAATTGCAACAAGTTTGGGCATAAGTCAATTGAGTGCAAAATTTTTTCAAACAACTCTATCAATAGAAGGAATGTAGAATGTTATACCTATGGAAGATTTGGGAATATTGATAATCAATACAGATCAAGAAGAAATAAATGGAATGATTGGTATGAACAAAGAAATCATGTGTTACAATTGCAACAAATTTGATCACATTGCAAGATTCTGCAGGAACAAAAACATGGATAGAAGAGGTCCGGTATACAAAGGTAGAATTTCACAAAAAGATGATAAAGGAAAAGGGAAAGTGACTGTGGAAGAAATAAGAGATTAGATGAAGAAAACATGGGTAAGGAAGAGTGATTCTGATGAAGGAAATAAGCTTGTACCAGAATCTGCTTCTAGTAATTCCTCCAAAAATTGATCTTAGGTCATCATCCTAGGGGGAGTTTTTCAAGAAAATCCTTTGTTCCCCTATCAGTAGTTGGAACTGGAATGCAGGAAATTGTCAGTTGTTGTGCTAATAGTTTACAAGTGTATTAGTGATCACTTGTGCATAAATTTGAGAAGTGGAAGGTCCACAGATGAATTCTTCTTTTGTTGTCTAAGAAAATAGAGTATCTGAAACACCTAGGGAAAAACATATAATGTGGTAAAAGGGTTAGGTGTGCAAGCTATAAAAGGGTGTTTGGAACCCTCATTTGTCACCTTGAATTGAAGAAGAATAGAAGGAGATCCTTTGCAGCATAATTTTGAAGAAGTAAAATTCAATTTGGAG
Source organism: Sequoia sempervirens (assembly GCA_007258455.2). Classification (NCBI taxonomy): domain Eukaryota; kingdom Viridiplantae; phylum Streptophyta; class Pinopsida; order Cupressales; family Cupressaceae; genus Sequoia; species Sequoia sempervirens. The sequence goes on along the minus strand of VDFB02271358.1, from coordinate 928,573,963 downwards.
GTGAATTCATCAGGTATTTCAGTTGCTTATAGAATTCTCACTTAATTTGGTGCTCAATAGAAATTTGTTCAGTACGAAAAGGAAAATGAAGCAAATCAAAGGAATGGTGAATTTAGATGAATGTAGCAATGAGAAGATTAGGGATGTGAGAAATATGTTGCTGACCAATGAATTGAAATGGCTTGAAGGTGTGAAACAAATCTTTTTATATATTTGGAGTGAATTTCCCCATTTTGATAACGTGGAAGTTGTTAGGTTTTTCCTGAATAGATTGAATGATGACATTTTAACTCTAGATAAAACCTATCTCATTTCGAAAGAGGTGATTAAGAATCTAACTGGATTATGCAATGTTGGGGATATACCAAAAAAGAAGTCAAAACCCTAACCAAAGTAACTGGAGATCAAAGGGCTTTGATAATATCAACAATCAAAGATCTGATAACAATGTACATTGCACATGGAATTTCATACAAAATATTTTTTAGAAACAGGGAAGGCACAACTTTGGTAGGTGTGGTTTACATCTCTCATAAAATGATAATGGAGGATCATGATTTTGACCTGTGCAGATTGCTAAAAGATCAATGGATGGAAAATGTGAAACTAACAAAGGAGGCAGATTACCCCTTCAGGTTTGGTACCTTGTTCATATGTCTTGTGATGTATTTTCTGAATTTCTTGTCATAGATCAACAATGTTGTATGGAAAGAGAACAAACTAGTTTGTAAATAGATTTCTGAACACTTTAATACTTTGGAAAATTGTAAGCAATATTATGCAAATTTCTTTAAAGAATTGCTAGGAAAGTTTGGAGCAATTAGCATTTCCATTTCAATAAGAGAACTTGAGGTTGGATCCTCTTCTGGTGAGATGGAGAGGAAGAAGAAAAGAGCACTAGAGATTGTTGATTACACTCCTCTGACACGTGCAAGACTCCAAAAATTGAAGGAAAAGGTAAAGAACAAGTGATTGTGGACATACCAGATGAGAAATCTAATGAGTACACTCCAAGGGAAGAATCAAAATTAGTTGAACCAGATGTAGTAATGGTAGAAGAAAGTGAAGAAGAATTTGTTTTATCCAAAGTAAAGATATTGCAGCTTGTTCAGGAGAAAGATGGGATGCAAAAAATTATTCGCATATGGTTTGATAGAAACTCATATGAGTAGGATTTGATTGAGAGCACACTAAGAACTTATTTTGTGCACAATAGCATTGATTTGGAGAGTTTACAGAATGTGTTTCCTAAAGAGATGATTGAATGCATTAAGGAAGCCATGGTCTCTGAGTCCCAGGATAGGAAAGAGGAAGAAATAATTCTACATCTGAAGAAGCAATTTAGGCTATCTCTTACCAAACTAAAAAGGAAAATGAATGTGTTGAGGCAATGCATAAATACAACAAATAACATCTACAACTATTGTCTTTGTTGGCCTCATGCAATTGGGAGATACAAAGATAAGTTGGAGTAGATTAAAACTGAGCTAAACAAGATTGGTCAGGATTATAACATGTTTCAGGATGAGGATGGTGCAGTCAACAAAAGGATTCAATAGTTGTAGTCTAAGCATAAAAAATTTCAATTCACCAAAAATAACCTTGTGGAAACCTTTTGGAAAGTGAAGGATTTAACCGAATGTAGACTGGAGCAGTTAATTGAGGTTTTGAGGAAAGGACAAAAATTAGAAGAGGCAATCATAATTTTAGAATCTCTCATCCAGATTATCAACCAGACATTTGAAAAAAACAGCTTGATCTTAATCATTGGGATTTCAGTAGAAGCTTGGGGAAATTTCTTCCAGAAATGAAAGATAAGTACAAGATAATTTTCTGACTCGAGTAGCAATTGTATTTCTTCAAATTTGGATCCAATTTTTGAATTAGCAAAGGGGGAGATCCAAAATATGTTTTTCATTGATGTCAAAAGGGGAGAGAGAGCAGTGAAAAATGCCTTATCATTCTAATGGGGAGTTGTTTTTAAAATTTTGAACTCTGGCAGCATAATCATATTGGTTCTGACACTTATTCATTTTTCACTAAGTGTTTCCATCAATGCCAAAGGGGGAGATTGTTGGCATATGGCTTCTATTTTTTTCATTGATGGCAACCTAAGTCATTATTCTGGTCTGTAAATCAAGATTTGTTCATATCGACAAGCAAAGTAAAGAACATAGTATTACTGGAAGATAGAATGAAGAACAGGGTATCTGGTTAGTATGTCAATTTGTATGCTTCACCGGATTATCATTTTGAGTTGTGTATCTCGGGGAAAGTTGTTAAATATCTATATTATCTTATTGCTAAGTTTTTTGATTTTGCATTAATCGGTGTATAAGTTAGGAGATCTAACAGGATGATTTTTTTGCTTATTTGTTCATGATGGCCAACTTGATGTATGTAGCATGTCACAGATGTATAAGGAGTAATAGTTTAAATGTTTCTATGTTCGAGCATTTTTATTTGGGGCCACAACATAGCATTAGCCGACTTTGATTGGTACACATCAAATATTAAATGTGGATTGAGCTGACAATTGGAAAATATTTTTTATTTTGTTGAAGTCAACATGGAGTGATTGAAATCTTGGTAGTAGATATATATATATATATATATGAGATTGGTAAATTCATTTTGAAGTGGTGTGTGTGGTGTTCAATATGTGTAGATGTGTGTGAGTGTCAAAAGAGAAGTTGACTGATTCTCTTTTGTGTAGAAGAGGATTTTTGTGAAGCAAATTAAGGCATAGCAGAGCGAAGTGAAGAATCAGACAGAAGGTCTAGAATCTAATCTATGAGCTTAATCAGAACTGTAACCAGGCATTTGTAGATGCTATCTTCTCACTTCAATATTTTGATTGTGATTCAATTTTTTTTGTAAGGTAGTGAGCCTTCCTATTTTGATCAATGAGCTCTGGGCAATGTGCCTGAATGCAAGTGTATTCCCATTTTGTTAAATGCTATATTTTGAGTACTCAAATTGTGGATTGACCTCCACCATGGTTTTTCCCCTAATAGGTTTTTCATGTAAAAATCTTTATGTTATGGTGTTGTGGCTTATTTTTTCATGTTCATGCATCTTTCTTTTGATTGAATGGATTAAGCACTTGAAAGGGTAGATTAATAATTGTTAAAATTTCTCAACACTAATTCACCCCCCCTCTTAGTGTTGCTTGAGTCCAACACTATTCAAATTGTTGGAAGAGACAAGTGCAAGTTGAATTTTCTAAAGTGGAATCAAGTACAAAAACATTTTACAAGAAGATTTGGAAAAGGGGAACTTTTGGATGTATTCATGATGTTTTTGTACTTTAAAGTTTATAGAAGAAATGATCTTCATACATATAGTTTAATTTGAATATTTGAAGGAGATAGGAATTTGAAAATAGGTTAAGGATCATTTGTATTGTTATCAAAGAGGGTTTTGTAACCATGGGATTGATCTGATGTTAGGATCTAGGACTGTTGCATGTGAATAATAACTTTCACAATGATTAAATTGAAGGTCTTGAAAATGTAATTACATAATTTAAAATGCTTAAATAATCAAAGCAATAATAAAGTGATGAACAAAATATAAGAGATATAGAAGAGAGAAGACAAGTTGATAATGAAGTTCGCCAATATCGCTACATCTCTGGGTCCCTCTCCAAAGAATGACCAATCCTTGATTATGCTCCAAACTAATTACAAGGCATCAATATAATACAATGTTGAGTCTTCAAGAGTTTCAAAGTCTTCCTCTTTCAAGTGCAGCAGAGTAACACTCCTTCGATGCACAAATTTAGACTTTCTATACAAAATTCTCTCCACAATTCAAAATTCTCTCATAAAAATCACCACTTGGTTATCCCAAGTCCTAAATTCCCCCCTTTTTATACATAATTTCCCCATATGGGGTTAAGCCACCATATTTAATAAAATAACCCCCTTACAACAAATTTCCCTTATTTTTACAAATAAAACAATAATCTCAACCATTACCCCCTTAAAAAAACAAATTCTTCCATTTGGGTTCCATATTGTTTATTTATTTTTGTCTTTTCTTGTAGGAAAGCCATTTAGAGGTTGATTAGTTTTAATATTAGTTTTAACTATAATAAAACCAAATGTTCTCCCGTATATTCATGGCCCTCATAATTTCGAGCTATAAAATTCATAAGGATTAAATTTGTTTTAAGTTTGGAGGTTAACTTTTTTTTTTGGTAAGCACTTCCAAAGGGGGTAGCTCCCAAGATTAATGTGAAAAAAATAGGCAAAGCCATACAGCATCAAACAAAATAGATAGCTTGTGCCATCTGCAAAGACACCAAATGAACCATTACATTCCAGGAGTGACATAAACTCCAAGAAATTTTCCCTCTGCTTCATGACTCGCTTGAGAAGACAATACATGTGCTTTCTAGAGTAAGAAATGCAATAGTAAACCAATTGACATGCCAGCTCAGACCGCATCAGTACATAGGCAAACACATTGTACATCAAAAAGACATGCCAAGAACGGATACATCAACAAAGTGACCACCCGACACCCCTTAGGGCACCCAGTCAAGCAGCGGACCAACAAGATCACCTTCACACCACGACCAAATCAGTGACCACTAAAAGGTAGGCCAACCACACTGTAAGTCTTACACAGAGTGCAAGACCCAAGAGCCCTTCAATCAGGTGCACTGCTACTAACATCAATTGTGGCCATTTCAACAGTGACAATCTCACCAATATCCAGTAGAAGAGAGGCCTCATCAAAAAAGACATCCAAATTGTTTTGCATTACTCCCAAGTTGGAAAACCTGTCAGCCAATGCATTTGCCTCACAGAAGACATGCTTTAGGGAAAAAAAATCCAAATTTCTCAGAGACCCCATAATGCCATCTATCCTCGGGCAGAGCTTCCAGTTTTGAGACCTCCCTTTGACTACTAACTGTTATCACTTGGATTTTGCACCCTGTTGAATGTAGAATTCAATAATCCAATGTAACATGGGAAGACCTCTAAAGCTGTAGGTTTCTTGTAAACAAAGGTCAACCTTCGGAGAAGGCTGGCTTCCTTTGTGTTATCACCTAACTACTGATCTTTGTAAGGAAAAGGGAGAAGGAATGCATGAAAATGAAAACTAAATCCTATGGTGATACACCGAACTGACAGGAATCGTGAAATAAAAGATGAACATACACTAGAAAAAGGATGATAATTATTTCATCTACCCAACATAAATCTTATGAAACTTATGCATAATTTATGAAAAAGGGGCTTAATTTACATATGTATTTTCAGAAGGAAAGATGAATTTCACAACTCTTGAAACTCAAATGCAAATATAATAAGCACAGTTCAGAAAAATTGCATAATCTAAAAGAAGGATGAAGGTAGTATGAAAAAACTAACATTGATCTTCAAGGTAATATTTGTATTCCAAATTCCAGAAGAGTTACACAACATACATCAGCTGAGAAAGGATTGTTAAAAATCACTAACTCTCCAGAATGCATAATCCCAACTCCTTTACAAAGAGGAAAAAATGCCCTGTATACAAAAGTCTCAGCCCCTAGGGCTTACAAAAATATCAGCCTCCAGAAAGATCCGCCCCTAAATCTTTAATGAAGTTAATGCTGCATTAAACATGTATCCCCATTGTCCATGTCAGTGAAGGGCCACTCTAGGAATGGACTCTAGATCTTTTGGGAATAATCGCATTAACTTCTGGCCTCCGTCTCCACCTTGAAACTTCATTAGAGCTGCTTTGAATGATTTTGAGTGCTATCATAAATGTCGATCCACTCTTGCTAGTCGGCATCCCAACTGTCCCTGAGACTAGTGACTTCTTCCCCCTCAACCTTCCTCCTGTTTCAAATCTTTCCTCAAGTTGACCATCTTCAAGAAGCAGCATCCACCCTTTTTGTTAGATCCGAGCACCATTGTTTCACCAAGCCGACCCATGCCTTTGATCACAGAGCAGATCCATACCGCTTGCATTCCATTGATCTTCCATAGGGGTGGTCACAATAGTCCAATAGTCAATGGTTCGCCCTTAGTTCTCCCTGATTGGGTGAACACACTCCACGTAAGATTTATGGGCGGTCAAAGGTCCCTCAAACAAAATCGCTTGTCGATGAGACACTAATCGTGCCTCCCCGATGTGAGTACACCTCATAGCAGCTATCGACATAACACGCGACAGTCGGTAAGAGTTCATAGCGAGTGGCCAAAGTCCTATTGATATCCAACATTGTCACTCAGACCATCACTATCGGCTAGACATCACGGTGAGTCCTCAGAAGTCATACCGATATCGCCATTTTGTCACCTAGACATCCGCATTCGGTAGGAGTTCTCGCCGAGGTTTGTAACGGACCTATCGCTATCGGCAAGACACCACCAGGTCGGCAGGACTTCATAGCGAACTCCTTCATTCTACCTGAGCTCACCTCATTTTGGCAAGACCTCTTGTCGAAGCTACCTTGTTTCAGTGAGGGCTTATTTCAGTCGGGGAGACTTTGCTTGGTTGGCGAGACCTTTCGCCGAGACCTCCTCACTTTGGCAAGAGTCTACCTTGTTGGTGAGACTTTACCCCTTCGCTAGCCCCTATCATCGAGACTTTAGCAATCAACAAGACATTATACCGAATCCCCCACATTACACCAAAGGCATCCCGTTTCAGCGAGACCTCACTGAGTCGGCAAGACCTCACGACAATGACACCTCCCTTTGCCGAGACCTCCCTTTCGGCAGGACTTCTCCCTGACACTGGCCGCTTCGGCGAGATCACTAATGGTCGTCGACACTTCATGCTGAAGCCTTCATCTCTTGGCAAGCTCAGACCTTCTTTCAGGGAGACCACCACTTGTCGGTGAGACATCTCGGCGAGCCCAAAACCTTTTGGTGAGAGCTCCATTTATCGACTAGACCTCCCGCCGATGCCAATATTACGCCGAGAGCTCCATTCTTTTGGTGAGACTGCGGTTGATCGGCAAGACCTCACGGCGAACACAAATGTCTTGGCAACCTGAGGAAAAATTCAATTCATTTGGCCCCCCTAAATACTTGAACAATTAGACCCCTGCCTGATTGAGCCTATAGGTAAAAATTGGGCAACATTTCTAGTGACCTTTGCTGGATGTTTTCCTACTAAACCTAGAAACCAGTAGCCAAAACTTGTCCGTTGGGCTCGAAGTCACTTAGTAAAAACCTCAAAACAAACCAAGAGCAGTTCGCACATGGCTGCAACTCACTTGAGACTCATGAAGCAGTTTAGGACACTGGAAACTTATTGAAACTGGAGAAACTGAAGTGAAATTATTTACTGTGCTAGAATAGCACTTAGGGAATGAAACAAAAATTAGACTAAAGTGAAAAAGCACTTATTGAAAGCATAAAACCTAAACTAATATGTCCAATGCTAAATCATACCTCAAAACAACATTTGAGGTGAATCCCATTAACTGGGATTGGTAACCTTTCTCCATCCATGTTTGATAACTGGAATGCATTATGCTCTTTACATTTAGTAACAACAAAAGGACCTACCCAGAAATGGTTAAATTTTGTATGTTTGCCTGGACCACTCTTTAGCACATCCCACTTGAGAACAACATCCCCTTGACAACTTTTGCTGTAGCTTTTTTATCAAATATTTTCTTTGTTTGAAGCTGATGATACTCCAAAGTTTTCATTGCCTTGTCTCTTGATTCTTCAAGCTCCATGAGCTTTGCATATCTCATGGACATTGGGTCCTGCTCTTCATACATCTCCAACTGGTGAACAATGTCTAGAGCTGGAAGCTCTACAGATAGAGGTAATCTAGCCTCTTTACCATAAACGAGTACATATGGAGAATTACCAATTGATCTCTTGGGGGTTATTCTATCTTCCCAAAGTGCAGATTTCAATGTGGTATGCTAAATTTTTTGATTCTCTTCCATAGTCCTTTTAATGATTTTGATCAAATTTTAATTTGTACTTTCAGCTAATCCATTACCCTGCAGGTAATAATTGGAGGAAGTATTCAAATGAATTTCATGTTTAACAGCCCAACTTAATCCAAAAAATGCAAGAGAATTATCTAAAATGATGGAGTCAAGAACTCCGAATCTGGTGATTATATCTTCATAAAAACTCAAAACTGAAGATTCATTTGCTTCTTTCAAAGTTGTTGCCTTTGTCCATCGTGTGAAATAGTTTTTTAGCATTAAGCACCCACTTGTGACCAGCACTGGATGGTGGATTAATTGGCCCAATAAAGTCAATGCCCCATCTCATGAAGGGATGCTCTATCTGAATTGGATGTAAAGGAATAGCTGACAACTTTTCCTTTCCTGCAAACAAAGCACATCTAATACACTTCCTTGACCATGCATATGCATCTTTAAACAAGCTGGGCCAGTAATAACCAGCTCTCATGATTTACCAAGCGGTTGTCCTTGGAGCAAAGTGACCTCTTGAAACTCCATAATGAAATTCATGAAGTACCTTTTCTGTTTCATTAGTATCAATACACCTTAACAAGACACCATTCAAATCTTTCCTGAAAAGGATATTATCAATGAGGACATAAGGAATTGATTGCAATCTGAAGTATCTTTGTTTTGATCTATCCAGACCTGGTGGACATTCACCAGTATGAAGAAAGTGGTTCATTTCTTGAACCCAACCTGCAACTGATGCAGGTATAGCATTTTGAACATTTTGAGGCTCATTTGTATTAATTAAAACAACATCAGTTTCTGATTTCTGCACATCTTTAGAAGTGGAGGCAAGCTGCTCACAAAGTCCTCTACCTCTGAAAAGTTTTGTGATGTTGATGTTGACATCAAATTCCATTACTTTTGTGATCCACCCTACTCTTTTCTCACTCAGATCTTTGTTCAATAAAAAATCCTTCACACTTGGGTGTGCAACCAAAATATGAATTTTATTGTTTGAAACTAGAGGCTTAAACTTCTTTAGGCTTCTGATCATAGCGAGAATATATTTCTCAACAAATGTATATTTCTCTTCATAATCAACAAGTACTTGACTAAAGAAAGCTATTGGCTGCTCTAAATTATCACTATTTTTCTAAACCAGCATAGCAGAGATTGAACTAACGCTACCAAAAGCATAAAAAAGAAGTATTTAGAGAAATATGGATTTACCAGTGTTGGAGTTGATGCTCAAGCTTCCTTGTTTTCTTCAAAACTATGTTTTGCTTCTCTAGTCGAACTGAAAATTGCATTCTTTTTAAGCATGTCAGTCAAAGGCTGTAATAAATTTGCAACATCAGGAATGAATCTTCTTAAAAATTTGATTCTCCCTAAAAAGCTCTGCAATCCTTTGTTGTGATTTGGTAATGGCAGTTCGAGTATAGCCTTAACTCTTTCAGGATCAATGGTAACTCCATCTTTTGATACTATATGGCCTAACAGTTTACCTTCATGAACTGCAAAAATACTCTTTTTCAGATTTAGAGATATTCCATATTCTCTGCATTTTTCAAAAACTTGCTTGAGATGTGACAAGTTCTCATCTACATTCTTTGAATATACAGTTTTCATCTAAGTAAACCAGCAGAAATTTCTGAATTAAATTTTGAAACACCATATTCATGGCATGTTGAAAGGTGGCACCAGCGTTAGATAAACCAAAAGGCATTCTCTTGTAGGCCATAGTGCCCCATTTTGTTGTAAATATTGTTTTATACTAATCATCCTCCTTGACTAAAATCTAGTTATAACCAGAATACCCATCCAGAAGAGAAAATCTCTCTAAACTATCAACAACTTGGAGAATTTGTTCCATAGACGGTAAGAGATAATGATCTTTTAGAGACGCTCTGTTAAGGTCTCTAAAATCCACACATAATCTTACCTCGCCATTCTTTTTTCTAACTGGAACAAGGTTAGAAACCCAAGATGTGTGTTTAATTGGAAATATGATACCCCCCTCAACTAACTTGGTCAGCTCTTTGATCATTAAAGGTTCAAGCTTTGGGTTCAATGGTCTCTATTTTTGTCTAATAGGCTTGGCATCAGGTTCTAACTCAATTGTATGTTGTGCAATATGAGGATCAAACCCTCTTAAATAAAAATATTGTCAAGTAAAAACATCATGATACTCTTGGCATAAAACAATGAAAGCTCTCTTATCTTCAACTGAATAGATTTTTCCTAATTTGAGAAGCTTACCTTTAAATATTTCCACTTCTTCATAATGATCTTCTTTCACTTGAATGCCGAATTTTTTCTTCTTAAGTTGGTCATCAAAATTGAATATGGATTCCAAGGTAACCAACCCTTTGGGAAGTTTATTTGTCTTCAGCTGTATCACTTGATCATCATACTGTTGTTTGATCTTTTCTTGGTTCACTATAGAAAATTGATCTTCTTGGAGTAGAAAGGTTAAAATCTATTCATCACTTTCAAATACCTGCCAGTTAATGTTGTTATCAGGAATTGATGGTTTGATAACCACTTTGACATACTGCTATATTTTATCTTTTTTAATATCACTTGGGATATCAAACTGTGCTCCAATTGCTGCAAGTCTATCAGCATGCTTATTCTAATTTCGTGGAATAGAAATTAGATTGAAGGCATTAAATTCTTCAATTATATCCCATACCCTATTTCTATAAGACTTCGAAGTATCATTCTTGGAAACATTCATCCCTCTAACCTAATTAACTATCAATTCATTGTCTCCATAGACTTTCAAACAATCAATTCCTCTTTTCCTTTCCCACTCAAGGCCTTGAATGAGTCCTTCATACTCAACACTATTGTTAGAACATGCAAAAGAAAAACAAAAGGTTGAAAAATACTTGTCACCCTGTAGAGAAACCAACATTGCCCCTCCATCTGCTCCATTCTTACTTCTGGACCCATCAAAAAATATTTCCCAGAGTTCACTTTGTTGTTGCAACAATTGATCTGTACTTTTTTTGAGGTTTAGAACCTCTGCATCAGGTTCAAGCATCACATAATTATCCATACCGACATCCTGAATAAGGTCTTTAGGATTGTCCAATGCATTTTCAGCTGCCCACTCATGTAACAGCACATCAGGAACAACTTCTGCTTGAAGTTCTTGAGAAGCAGCCAACTCACTGTTAGTAAAAATGACACAATTTGTGTCTACAACAATAGGAACAGCATTGATAGGACTTGGGTTATATGGTTCAATGTGATCTTTGGCCAACCTCTCAGATTTAATGGTAACCTTAGTTCCATATCTTGTTCTAAACAACATATGTGACCAATCAAATGACACATAACCACCTATCTTAGCTATAAAGTCTCTTGAGAGGCACAAAGAAAAGAAAGATGGGAGATATATGACACATATGTCCTAAGGAACTAAAAAATTTGGACAAGCATGAAGGGTAAGACTCAAATCTTTAATAACACCCAATGTATTAACAGAAGTACTATCCAATTGAATCACTCCTTTCTCTAAAGGTTGATACTTTAGTCCAAGCTTGTCGGCAATTTGCTTTGGCATTACTGAGCTACTAGTTCCACCGTCTACCATATAGTTATGAACTAACTTATCACCTATGATTACAGACACGTAAAATGGAGGTGGTTTGACTTCTTTTCCTACCTCTTTGCTAGGCTATTTATCCTTTTCTTGGGGATTATTTGTCAATATAGTTCTGACTTGACCTATTGGAGACTCAGATTCATCAGACACTTTAAAATTTGACAAAGCTGAGTGTAACATATTTTTTTGACCTGGGATAGCTAATGAATCCCACATAGACATCGTTACATTCATCTTTTTCATACTATCAAGAATATTATAGTGTACAGTTGGGTTCACTTTATGATGTACCTTTATGCCAGCATGATCAGCTTGCAAGTATGGCTGCTCCTTAACTAGGAGTTGTTGATTTCTTTGCAAACCATGAGTCACTTGAGATGTAGATGGTAAAGCAACTGTTGCTTTTCCTTTACCAGCTGCTTGATCAAGCTCAAAAGCTCTTTTCTTCACCCTTGTGTTAGCTGCTACTGGATAATTATCTACATTCAATGCACATAATTCCTCTCCTTGCTAATTAAGTAGGGTAGTATCATTGGTAGGTTGATCTTGGTGTTATGGAGATACATCATTGAATTCATTATGCTATGAACTCATGGCATTTTGTACCATAAGTGCTTGATTAATGAGTCCATTTGAGCAAGTGACCTAATTGTGAGGTTGGTTACAAGGGTAGCACCACTCATAATCTACTACTAGGTTGTTTTGAATAGGGATAAGATCCTTAACTGCACTAACATGTGCTAGAGCATAAGCCTGAAAAGGCCTTGTGTTTACACTTTGTCTTGGGCCCTGGTAGTTGCCTTGATAAGCCTGTCTATTACCTTGATATTGTTGTTGCTAACCTAGATTATGCTGTTGATAAGGCCTGTTATATGCTTGTTGCCTTTCCAAGCTCACAAGCTTATTACCAAAAGTCTGTAATAGACTTTTGATTTCCTGTAACTCATTTGAAGATCTTGGAACAACAGTTTCTTGTGTTACAATAGCTGGAATAGGTGACAAAGGTGCAAAAGGTGGTATTTGCAAAGGGATATTCAATTGAATATCTGGAAATATAGGCATTGGTGGCCTAGGAGCAAGTTTACCAACTTGTATTAGGCTATTTTCAGCTCTGATTGCTACTTCAAATGCATCTGGTAGGGAAACACCCCCCATTGATTGTATCATAATGGCTATATCATTATTAAGAGCCTTCAAAAAGTATAAAAATGCATATTCTAGAGGTGGTCTCACTATTGTAGGAATTCTATCCCAGGTTCTTCAAAATATGAAGTTGAAATCATTCATTTGCTCCTGAGGAGCCCTCCTAAGCGTAGTTAATTGCTCCAACAAAGAAAAATTATCAGACCTGTCCTGAAACTGTCTGTGTAATTTGTCACCCAACTCATCCCAAGTGGCAACTGAACCTACTCCAAGACTCCTGAACCATTGTAATGCTCTTCCTTTGAATGATGTTGCAAGTAGTCTTACAGCTACATCTTCTTGTGTGATATGGTGCACACCATATAAGGAAGCAACATCTCGTATGTGTTCAATTGGGGTAGTCTGATCTTCTCTAGTGAAAGTTGGAAAAATTTTCAAAGCTTCCATTGGAATATCAATGTGATGTGTCAAATTTAATGGACTACCTCCATTAAATGGCACAAAAGGATGATTTCTAGGAGCAGCCATTAGAGGTGGATTTGGATTTGTAAAAGCCGCAGTTGATGAACTTGTTGCAACAACAAAACTTGAAAATATATAACTAGCAAAAGTAGTTGGACTACTTAAAGGAGACCTTTCTGTTCCAAGGCTAGGTGAGGCTGAATGATTCTCAATTTGTTTTTTAGATGGTCTTCCTCTCCTTCTTGATGGTGAAAACACAACTTCTGGTCTAACACCAAGTGGCGTACACTGTACTCTCTTAGAAGGAGGTGCCCTTTTTCTTACTCTGCCTTATCTTTTGGGTGGTGACAACTGCAAATATTCAAAAGGAACTGAGCTGCTCCTTGTCTGAACTCTTCTCATAAACTATAAAAGCATTGATTCTGAGCTCTTTCTCTTTATGGAGTCGCCAGGTATGCAAAAATGACTTCTGCAAAGTCTGAAACTTGCTAGTTGCATACCAAACTAATAATATAATGTGGAACTGGTCCCACTAGGTGTGCCAGAATTGTTATCACTTGGATTTTGCACCTTGTTGAATGTAGAATTCAAAAATCTAGTGTAACATGGGAAGACCTCTAAAGCTATAGGTTTCTTGTAAACAGAGGTCAACCTCCGGAGAAGGTTAACTTCCTTTGTGTTATCACTTAACTACTGATCTTTGTAAAAGAGTTGGGATTATACATTCTGGAGAGTTAGTGATTTTTAACAATCCTTTCTCAACTGATGTATGTTGTGTAACTCTTTTGAAATTTGGAATGCAAATATTACCTTGAAGATCAGTGTTAGTTTTTTTATACTACCTTCATTCTTCTTTTAGATTATGCAATTTTCTGAATTGTGCTTATTATATTTGCATTTGAGTTTCAAGGGTTGTGAAATTTGTCTTTCCTTCTAAAAATACATATGCAAATTAAGCCCCTTTTTTATAAATTATGTGTAAGTTTCATAAGATTTATGTTGGGTAGATGAAATAACTATCATCCTTTTTCTAGTGTATGTTCATCTTTTATTTCATGATTCCTGTCAGTTCGATGTATCACCATTGGATTTAGTTTTCATTTTCATGCACTCCTTCTCCCTTTTCCTTACAAAGATCAGTAGTTAGGTGATAACACAAAGAAACCAGCCTTCTCCAGAGGTTGACCTCTGTTTACAAGAAACCTACAGCTTTAGAGGTCTTCCCATGTTACACTGGATTATTGAATTCTACATTCAATAGGGTGCAAAATCCAAGTGATAACACTAACGATAAGCGAACTTGTGAGTCCCCTTCGATCTCTACCCGCAAGAGACCTTTAGCCAAACATAGATGCAACCCAAATGCCAATGCTTCAACTTTAGCCTTGTTGTTGGTGGCCACACCAAGTCTTCTAGACATTGCTACAATAACCCTACATGAGCAATCAATTATTATGCAGCCAGCTCATGACTGCCAAGGATTCCCTTTGGATGCGCCGTCAAAGTTAAGTTTGACGTAGCCATCCATTGGAAGAAGCCACTTTGCATCTAGTCTTTTCCTTTTTGTGTTCATTGCGAGCTGCCTTGGCGGCTTTAAACCACACTAGAGTTTCTGAAGTTTATCATCCCAGTGTGAGAACACCAGTGAATTGCACCCACCGCCTCTCATATTTAGCATTTCCACCATTCCAATTTCAATCCTCTTTATAAATTCCCCCACATCCAAGGAAGAATTATGAAAAATCCGTCTATTGCGTTCTTTCCATAATTGCCATGCCACCATTGACGGGGCACCCACCAAGCAGCTGCCCAAACGTTATTCCTTCTGTAGGCGGGCCAACTCAATAACCACTATTTAAGATCCTTCAGACGAGGGGTGGACCACCCAAAAGAAGCTTGAAGCCAATCCCAATAGGCAGAGGCAAACGGGTAGTTGAGGAGAAGATGATTGATAGTTTCTTTGTATTTGTAACACATCACACATAATTGAGGACCAATAAATTCGAGCTTCAGGAGCCTTTCCCCTGTCAAGATCCTTCCATGCAAGGCTGTCCAAAGGAAGGCACCACTCTTGGGAAGAACCTCTTTCTTCCAACATAATTTGACAGGCCAAGGATCACTAGTCGGCTTGACACACTGCATTTGATAACCAAGTTTCACCGAGTAATGCCCAGATTTGGATCCGCACCGAACCACAATGTCCTCCATGTCAGAGAGCATTATTCTTCGATCATCCAAAATTTTGCACAAAGGTTGTTTAGCCACATTCGGGATATCCAACCCATCCACATTCACCCATTTAAATGAAGCGCCACCCAGGCTAACATCTCTCATTATGTAGTTAGCCACATGTTTACCATGACTAGCAATTACCTCATCCACCCACTCTGAGTCACCAAGTACACTTGAAAGAGATGGGAAGCCATTCCACAAATCCCACCAAAAATCCACAAGCTGCCCATTCCCAATGCGCTAGGACAGGTGGTTGACAAGCAATGGTTTGCATTCCCATATGAAATTCCATACTGGCGAACCGCCTTGGGAATTGGCCAGAGTAAGAATCCTCCTCGGCTCATCATTGTCAAGATACTTTTTCTGTAGGATTTTGCACCACAGTTTTCCTGCATCAATATACATTTTCCAACCAAGTTTTGCTCCCAGGGCACGGTTTTGAAGGTCCAACCTACGTAACCCAGCACCCCCAACCAACTTTTCTGTGCATACAATTTCCCAACTTATGAGCAGGATTCGCCTTCCTTCCTTGGCCCCTTCCCAAAGAAACTTCTTCATAAATCCTTCAAGGTCCATGGATGCTTTATGCGTTAGTCTGAAACATGACATAATGAAAATAGGAACAGCCAAGAGCACTAATATTAACATTTGTATTATGCCTGCCAGGGAGAGCCACTTGTTTTTCCAGGCCACAGTCTTATTTCTACAACCCCCAATCACCTTGCGCCAATGATCAGTTCTGCATATACCTTGGAAGAGAGGGGCCCCCAGGTGCTTTGTGGGGAGGGAGGCAATAGAGAAGCCCCTTAAAAATATCTTTTATGAAAATCTTTTTGATATTTTAAGCCCCTTAAAAATCTCATTTAAATCTCTTAAAATCTTTTAAAATCCTCTAAAAATATTTTAAGATCCTTAAAAATCTTAAAGAATCTTTAAAAATCTTTATAAATCCCCTTAAAAATCTCGTAGTATGGGCTTTTAAAACTTAAAAGGTTTAATAATTTAAATATAAGGGAATTCAGCTTTTAAATTCTATTTTAAATAGTCATGTCATCATTTTTTCCACATCATCATTCTTGCCAAGTCATCATTCCTGCCACATCATCATGGTTAACCCTTAACTTTGACTGACCATAACTTTCAAGTATGAACTTGGATTTGGTCTGTTCAAAATGCGTCAAAAAGCTCTTAACAAGAACTTCGACATGGTGATGAAATATGGAGCATGTGGAGCACTTCAATTTTTGAAGACAAGTATCCACTTGGATCAAGGATAAAAGCAAAGGCAAAGAAAAAAGTGTAGAAAGTTAATGACACCCAAATAAATTCAAGCAAATAGAGAAATGGGGGAAAAAAGAAAAAGGGATATAAAAGAAAGGATTCGTCAAATGAAAAATTTGGAAGAATCTAGTTCAATGAATGTTGAAGAGGAAACCATGAAGGATGAAATGAATGTAGATGATGCAAATGTGGAGATGGTGAATATGGAAGAAAATGCAATTATGAAGACAAACCCAACTATGCCTTCAACTTCAACTTTGAATGATATGGAAATATCACCTATGCAAATAAGTTCAGGTATGTCTTCAAATCCACCTCCCAATGATATGGAAAATGCACCTATTCAAACAATTTATCTAGGTATGTCTTCAAACCCAAGTCTTGATAATATTAATCTTCGTTATTTAGAGGAAGTTGGATACACCATTTATGATATCAATAATTATAGGGTTGAAATAATGCCAAAAAAAAAAATGATGAAAATGAGAATGAAATCCCTTTTATGTTTGAAAATGAAAATGAAACCCCTTGTATGAATGAAAATGATTTTTCTTTTTTTTACAATTGAAAAAGATGTGCTAGATAACCTTCCTAATAAAGTTTCTTGGAGAAAAATGAGAACCTATGGAAATAGAATATATAGAATGCTTTTTTATAGAAATAAATTAGGATTTCAACATCAACTCATGATGCAATTCATGAGAATGTCGAAAATGAGAAAAGTGATAAAAAAAATTAGACATTTTTGTAAAACCAAAAAACAAAGATGATTTAGTAGAACAAATTATATGTAGTGTTGCTAATGCTATTGATTTTATAGGTACGAAAATTCAATCTAAATATAAGAATGTAACACGTCGTGCAAAAACAACTGCTCTAGTTAATAAAGAAATTTCAAATAAAAGAATATTAAGTAAGATTAGTAAATTTATAAAAGTAAATCCTAAAACTTTGATAAGAGCTGCTAAAAGAAGAGAAAGTATTGAAAGGGATCCAATTAATCAATGTTGGAGTTTTAGTGGTAGAATCCCAAGATCGGACATGAAATTAACTAATGAAATCAAATATTTAATCAAAAAATATTGGAATGATAATAAAAGAGTATCACCTAGCATTAGAGATGTTTTTAAATTAAGGGTGGGTTCCACATTAATTTATGAACCTCATCCAAATAATATCTTAGATACGACTCAAACTGAATTATATGATTTTATTTAGATGATTCAATCTTACCATTTAATATTATCATAATTCAAAGATCATTCGAAAAATGTAAACCTTGGCATGTTAGAATTAATAAACAATGAATCTCTTGTTATAAGACTCATGTACAATTTCGTTATTATTATGATAGTTTTTGATATATACATTGTACTTTGCATGCTAACCAAATTATGTAGGACATTTGTGGTATTAATATGCCACCTAATGAAAACTTATTTTATTTAAAAGCATGTACTTTTGGAGAATGTGATAGATGTGGTAACTTTTCATTGTTAGGAGAGTGTATGCATGAAAGCAATTTAGATGAATTTGGACAACAATTAGTGGATGTAAAAAAACATAAAAATATTGAGTATTCTTTAAAAGATGGAAAATTTGGAAAACATTGTGAGGTAATTGTGGAAAAATTTAGTGTGCATGCATTTATTAAAGAATTTAAAGATAAGATTGTATCTAAATATGTTAAAAACTTTCAATATGCTCATTGGATTGATAATCAATTTCATTTATGTAAAAACACATTCCCAATTGGAACTTTATTGTTAGTTGTTGATTTTGCTGAAAATTATACTCTTGCTCCACAAGAAGAAATTCAATCACAATATTATAATTCAGTGCAAGTAGCTCTATTTGTTCATATTGTATATAGACATGCAAATGATAGTATAGAAGATAATATAAATTTTTTGAGAGAGTACCATTTTATGTGAGTGATAAATGATTACATTCATTTGAGTTTGTTTAATATTGTTTTGATATATTTTATAAAAATTTAAAAGAGGGAGGAATTCAAATGAGAGAATATCTCATATGGTTGGATAATTGCATGGGTCAATTCAAGAATGCTAGAATTTTTTATTGGTTATGTAGAGTTCATAAGGAAAATAATATCCAACACATTTGGAGTTTTTTTGAGGCTAGACATGGTAAAGGAGAACACAATGGAGCAGGTCTATGTGTGAAAAGAGCTCTTGCAAGAGAGCAACTAAAATTTGAGGATGTTGTGAAATTCAGAGATGCACATGCAATTGTAGATTGGTGTAATACCAAATTATCTACAAGAAAAAGTGAGAGCTCAATAATTCAACGCTTCTTTTGGTTAGCTAAAGAAAATGATATTTTTACTTGACAAGATTGTGAAACAATTAATGGATCTACAGAATGGCATTTTGTTAAGAGTTTAAATGCAAACAAATGGACAATATGGACAAGGGAGCTTTCATGATTTTTTCAATTTTGTATTGTAGGTGATTGAGAGGCATGTGAAAATATAGACTGGGTTGAAGAATGGAAAAGAAGAGCCTTAACACCTACATTGACACATGTTCAACATGGAACAACAATTGAAGATAATCAAATGTTCGCATCAGATAATTATGATCATGTTTCAGATCTTGTACAAGAAGGTACATTAAATTGAATTGAATTTTATATGTATGCATGTTTATATGTGATTTAAATATAAGTCGCTCTTTATTGAATTTTTTATTTATTTTTGCAAGACATGTGTATGTTGTTGTTGCACCTAAGGGGAATGAAGAGGAGACAAAGTATTGGTTGGCTAGATTGGCTAAATGTGTTGAGAGAAAACATAAGTTGGTACATCCTAGAGTGGATGATGACAACTCTGAGTATCCAACTGGTTTGGTGGTTGTTGTTGGCACCTGGCTTCAAAAATATTTGATATGAAAGAATGGCTTTCCTGCATTTGAAGATTATGAAAGACACAAGAAGATTATACATTATTCACATTTGATTTTGGTTACCAATATAAAACTAGTTAGATATCAAGGGATAATATTAAAGTGTTATGAACACTTTCAATGAATGATCATGAGACAATCATGGATGCATTACAAAAAATAGAGGATGTAGATGGTACAACAGAGTAAATAAATATTGGTAAGTATGGGTATGTGCAGGATCATCATGGAAAAAATAGGCCCTTAAGTGGTAAAAAATTCAGAAAAATCAGAGTTAGGAAACTCAAGGTAAAAATTTGAATAAGTTATCTATATTATTTCAAAAATATGTAAGAATAGAATCTGTAGAAAATTGAATGTAGTTTCTAAACTACTAGGTTTGTTTAAAAAATCTATTTGGTGAAAATTTGAAATTTCAATGCAATGGTACTTAAATTTTAGGAGAAGAATAAGAGGTAGGTGTCTGCAACCACCCTAACCACAATAAAATGATAATATTTTTTATAATATTTTAGATATAAGTAGAGGACTCATGTCCCAATGTGATGCATATTTTTTTGTAATTTTTTCCAAGTAAATAATTAATTATGAATTTTTATTACAAATTTTTAAAAAATATAAAAACTCATATGTCTGACCACCTTAACTTGGTCAAAACTTCGTGAAATTCAATTTTTCTTTTTTTAATACTATAGTATGTGACACATTTTTTGGATTCAAAAAATGTGACATCGTTTGAAAGCTATAAATATTTTTCAATTAGCTTATCAATTAGGACTTCAGTCATAATTTGAATAAAAAATAAATAATAATTACTTATTAAATTCAAAATAAAGCATAATTTATATCGGTGGAAAGATGAGAACCTCCTTTGAAAACCTTTTTCATTTCATCAATTTTGGGTGAAAATATAGTCATTAGCCACATACCCATCATATTGCCACTTTTTGGCCCATCATGATCCTACACATACCCGTATATAGTTGTATATATATTTAATTGATAGTCGATATATAGTTAAAAAATTATCACATATACATGTCTATATATATATATTTGTCTTTAGTCATTTCCTAATTAAAGTTTTATATCAATTTTTGTTTTAGGTCTCCCAAAAGTAGATGCATTACTAAAAAGAGAGGACATGCATATATATTACAATGAAATTTGAATCTAGAGACAAGTAACTATATATAGTTCTAGATACATTTAATTGATAGTATAAATACAAAACTAAACAATTCATTTTAATTTTATAAAAAAATTATAATTGATTTCATATCCCCTTAAGCTATTCTCTTAGGACCCCTTAATTCATCCTCTTATGTACCCTTAATCCATCCTCTTGCATCCCCTTAAGTCTCTCTATTAATTCCCCTTAATCCATCCTCTTAGAACCCCTTAATCCATATCCTTGTATACCTACCTTAAATCCATCCTCCTGTATCCCCTTAAGTCACTCTCTCAACACCCCTTAAGCCATATCCTCATATATCTACCCTTAATCCATCCACTTGCATCCCCTTGAGTCTCTCTATTAATTTCCCTTAATTCATCCTCTTAGGACCCCTTCATCCATATCCTCATATATCTACCCTTAATCCATCCCCTTGCTTCCCCTTAAAGTCACTCTCTCAACACCCCTTAAGCCATCCTCTTAGGACCCCTTAAGCCATATCCTCGTATATCTACCCTTAATCCATATCCTCATATATCTACCCTTAATCCATCCTCATGCATCCCCTTAAGTCACTCTCTCAACACACCTTAAGCCATCCTCAAAAGACCCCTTAATCCATATCCTCATATATCTACCCTTAATCCATCCTCTTGCATCCCGTTATGTATCTTTATTAATTCCCCTTAAGCCATCCTATTAGGACCACTTATTCCATATCCTCATATATCTACCCTTAATCCATCCTCTTGTATCCCCTTAATTCACTCTCTCAACTCCACTTAAGCCATCCTCTTAGGACCCCTTAAGCCATATCCTCTTATCTACCCTTAATCCATCATCTTGCATCCCCTTAAGTCAATCTCTTAAATTTAGGGTTAAGGATTTAGAGGTCATCTCCTAGGAATTAGGTCCTAGGGTTAAGGATTTAGGATGTTCATATCCTAGGGTTCATGAGATTCTTAGAATAACAAATCTATATGGGTTAAGAGCTTAGGGTTCATCTCCTAGGCTTTAGATCCTAGGGCTAATGTTTTAGGATCTTCATATCCTAGGGTTAATGAGATGCCTAAAATAACAAATCTATATGGGTTAAGGGTTTAGGGTTCATCTCCTAGGATTTAGGTCCTAGGGTTAAGGGTTTGGGATCTTCATAACCTAGGGTTCATGAGATGCTTACAATAACAAATCTATATGGGTTTAGGGTTTAGGATCTTCATATCCTAGTGTTCAGGAGATGCTTAGAATAAAAAATATATATGGGTTAAGGGTTTAGGGAAAGGATAACTTTAAGAAACCCCCCCTCAGCAAAGGTGTAAAATATTGGTGAATCTTTCCTTTTATTTGAAAAAATATATTAATTTTCTTAGTGAATCTATGCAAATTATTAAAAAAATTGTAAAATATTGGAGAATCTTAATGAATAATTGGTAAAAATAATAATCATAGTGGAAAATCCTAGTGAATAATCACTAAAAATATTAATTACAATAGTGAATCTCTCCTTTAAAAGTTTGCATAGTTGGTCAGTGCAGTTCCCCTATATTTTTTGTATTTTTTGTAATATTGAAGTAGGAGCCTAGGGGCGGTAGCCATCGGCGGGGTCAAGGGGAAATGCCCCTTGTGGGGGTCGAGGGGCCACCAAGCATAAATTCACTATTGAAAACACATTGGAGTACACACGGATTAAGTATTTTTGTAAAATATCACTTTAAAATTAAGACTAAATGAAAAGTGAAATTTTCACCATTGATTAGCTTTTTAATCAAATGGCTGCAAGTTGATTTTGTGACCTAATACACATGTTCCTTTTAAAAGGCTTGTTGAGGCCCATAATTTGTTTTGGGTCACATGATTAGGTTTAATCGTGTGGACCAAAACAAATTTTGGGCCTCAACAAGCCTTTTAAAAGGCATGTGTGTATTAGGGCGCAAAATCAACTTGCAACCATCTAAATAAAAAGATAATCGATGATTCGATGACAATAAATAAAATCCCTATTCAAGGCTAAAATATCCCTAAAGTTAAATGCTAATTTATTATTGTGGCGATATTGCCCCAAAATTAATGGTAGTAATACAATATTACTGGTGAATATAATTAATATTTGTAATTATAGTATAAACTACTGGAAAATCGGTTCCAATGACACATTGTTTAAAAAATAATGCATAGGTGAATTAATCGAGACAATTTTTTTTTGTAAAAACCTGGTGATTCAACATCCTTTTTAGCTTGTACTATTTGCTATTTCTGGAGGTCATGATTTCAATTATTTGCCAATTGGCAAAGATTCACCACTAAATTTCTCCCTAGTTTAGGGTTCATCTCATAGGATTTAGGTCTTAGAGTTAAGGGTTTAGGATCTTCATATCCCAGGGTTCATGAGATGCTTAGAATAACAAATCCATATGGGCTAAGGGTTTAGGGTTCGTCTCCTAGGTTTTAGGTCATATGGTTTAGGGTTCAGGATTTCTAGGGTTCATGAGATGCTTAGAATAAAAAATCTATATATGTTAATGGTTTAGGGTTCATATCCTAGGCTTTAGGTCCTATGGTATAGGGTTTAGGGTTTCCAGGTTTCATGTGATGCTTAGAATAACAAATCTATATGGGTTAAGGGCTTAGGGTTCATCTGCTAGGCTTTAGGTCCTATAGTTTAGGGTTTAGGATTTCTAGGGTTCATAAGATGCTTAGAATAATAAATCTATATAGGTTAATGGTTTAGGATTCATCTCCTAGGCTTTAGCTCCTATTTTATAGTGGTGCAAGAGCACCTTGAGCATTATATGCCTCCAATAGGCAATATTTCAAAATTTGAATTTGTATCAAGAAAAGCATATAAAATTTCCATTGAGTCTTTAATGGGTCTCTAGGAGGTTAATTAAGTAAATTTTCAAAAATGTCATTTTGTTGCAAAAGATGTAAAAGTGCAAAATTGCAAGAAATTGCAAAGTTGTAACAAGAAGATGAAGAGTCATATGAGAAAAAAAAGGTTTGAGCATTGGAAGATGAAGGGGAAGCTATCATAATTACTTGAAACATATTTATAATCAATGTAAATGTGAGTAAAAAATATAACTTTGTATCTTTGATCAAATTTTGTAATAAAAACACTTTGTTTAGTATATTTTGTGTTTTCTCTCTCTTGTTTTTAGACTTGTACAGACTGTACAACAATCAATAAGCCATATATCTATTCTTTTTTCTTAGGGAAGTGTTTTATAATTCATTTGGAGTTGATTTGAAAGTTTCCCATCAAGTTTAGAGTAAATAAGAGCAAGTTTTCAGTAAACTGCCTATAATCCCTTAAAACAAGGGTTTGAGAGTCTAATTTGGTTTTGACAACTACTCCACTAATTTAGGCATGGTAGATCCGTGGATTATGTTAAATTAGAATTTATTTAGTTTTTTTTTTTTTTGTAAGGGGGTATTGATGTAGGGATGGTGAATTTACAGAGTTGTAGCTGTTGCCCCTACAGATTTTTTGAATTTTCTTTAAGAAATTGATGGCTCCAAGGTTGGATCTAACGTAAAACCATACAAGAAGGTTGGATAATGGTTAATTTAGCTTTTAAAAAATTGTACCAATATTTTTGAGGCTATGGAAAGGTCTATCGAGGTTTGGAATACATATTTTTATCAAACCCTCATTGTTTGAAGCTTAGTTTAAGCCTTGAGTAAGGTTTTCTTGGTTTACTGTTTGAGTGAGTTATTTTCCTTGAGGAGATAGTTTATTTGGTGGTTTTTAGACCTGATTAGTGGTTGAACAATATAAAATTAGAAGTGCAGCAATTTTTAAGGATATTTTCTTTGTAATTTAGGCCTAATTAGGGCTCTTGTGGCTGCAAAAAATTCAATTATTCTCATATATTTTTAAAGAAAACAATAAATTCCCTTGAATTATGTTAAATTAGGCCCAAATGGGTCCTAGAAACTATATTTATTTTTTCTTAAACACCATCTCATTAAAAATTTATACCCATTTTTGTCCTAATGGACTACTACTAGCAATATGGTGTTTTGACTACAAAAGAATGTGAATATGTTCAAATAGTGGTATAAGTGAATGATTTTGTGTAGAATCTATCAAAAGGATGATGTTAAATTTTTATTATGGTTTTATGGAAATTTAGAGACAATTTTTGATGAATTGATGCCTTCTAGCAAAGTGGAATCAAGGTACTTGGGGGTGCATGTTGGATGTCTTGATTGATTCAAAGGTTTCTCAATGGGTTTTTTCTTTGATTCAGTCAAAATATTGATGATGAAAGTTTTTTAGGGTTTTATGGAAGTGTAGAAGCAAAATTTATTATGTTTATGCCTTGTAGCAATGAGGAATCAAGTGTTAAAGAGGTGAACTTTGTTGACAATTTAAGTGAATCAATGGTGAATGTGAAATTGATCTACTCAAGTTTGTGATTTGGGTCTTGAGTACCCTTGAAGTTTGTAGAAGTTTGTAGATGCTATACATCATATAGGGTTTAGGGTTTCTAGGCTTCATGTGATTCTTAGAATAAAAAATCTATATAGGTTAAGGGTTTAGGGTTCATCTCCTAGGTTTTAGGTCATATGGTATAGGGTTTAGGGTTTCTAGGGTTCATGAGATGCTTAGAATAAAAAATCTATATGGGTTAATGTTTTAGGGTTCATCTCCTAAGCTTTAGGTCCTATAGTTTGGGGTTTACAATTTATAGGTTTCATGAGATTCTTAGAATAACAAATCTATATGAGTTAAGCGTTTAGGGTTCATCTCCTAGGTTTTAGGTCATATGGTTTAGGGTTTAGGATTTATAGGGTTCATGAGAGCCTAAAATAAAAAAATCTACATGGGTTAATGGTTTAGGTTTCATCTCCTAGGTTTTAGGTCATATGGTTTAAATTTTAGGGTTTCTAGGGTTCATGAGATGCTTAAAATAACAAATCTATATGGGTTAATGGTTTAGGGTTCATTTGCTAGGCTTTAGGTCTTATGGTTTAGGGTTTAGGGTATCTAGGTTTCATGAGATGCTTAGAATAAAAAATCTATATGGGTTAATGGTTTAGGGTTCATCTCCTAGGCTTTAGGTCCTATGGTTTAGGGTTTAGGGTTTCTAGGTTTCATGAGATGCTTAGAATAACAAATATATATGGGTTAATGGTTTAAGGTTCATCTCTTAGCCTTTAGGTCCTATGGTTTAGGGTTTAGGGTTTCTAGGTTTCGTGAGATAGAATAAAAAATCTATATGGGTTGATGGTTTTGGGTTCATCTCCTAGGTTTTAAGTCATATGGTATAGGGTATAGGGTTTCTAGGGTTCATGAGATTCTTAGAATAAAAAATCTATATGGGTTAATGGTTTAGGTTTCATCTTTGAGGCTTTAGGTCCTATGGTTTAGGGTTTACAGTTTCTAGGTTTCATGAGATGCTTAGAATAATAAATCTATATGGGTTAATGGTTTAGGGTTCACCTCCTAGGTTTTATTTCATATGGTATAGGGTTTAGGGTTTCTAGGGTTCATGATATGCTTAGAATAACAAATATATATGGGTTAATGGTTTAGGGTTCATCTCCTAGGCTTTAGGTCCTATGGTTTAGGGTTTACAGTTTCTAGGTTTCATGAGATGCTTGATCCCTTTAAGTCATTCTTTCAACTCCCCTTAATCCACCCTCTTACATACCTTTAATTTATTCTATCAACTCCACGTAATCCACCCTCTTGCATCCCCTTAAGCCATCCTCTTAAATGACCCTTAAGTCATATCCTCTTACATCCCCTTAATCCACCCTCTTGCATCCCTTAAGTCACTCTATATGGGTTAAGGGTTTAGGGTTCATCTGAAAGGATTTAGGTCCTATGGTATAGGGTTTAGGGTTTCTAGGTTTCAGGATATGCTTAAAATAACAAATCTATATGGGTTAATGGTTTAGGCTTCATCTCTTAGGATTTAGGTCCTATGGTTTAGGTTTTATAGTTTCTAGATTTCATGAGATGCTTAATCCCTTTAAGTCATCCCTTAAGTCATTCTCTCAACTCCCCTTAATCCACCCTCTTACATCCCTTTAAGTCATTTTGTCAACTCCCCCTAATCTACCCTTTTTCATCCCCTTAAGCCATCCTCTTAAAGGACCCTTAAGTCATATCCTCTTACATCCCATTAATCTACCCTCTTGCATCCCTTAATTCACTCTCATAATTCCCCTTAATCCATCCTCTTAGGACCCATTAAGCCATATCCTAGGGTTC
This sequence comes from Sequoia sempervirens, assembly GCA_007258455.2. Taxonomy (NCBI): domain Eukaryota; kingdom Viridiplantae; phylum Streptophyta; class Pinopsida; order Cupressales; family Cupressaceae; genus Sequoia; species Sequoia sempervirens. Next base: position 928,546,996 of record VDFB02271358.1, on the reverse strand, counting down.
ATGAGATGCATCCCCTTAATCCACCCTCTTGCATTCCTTTAAGTCATTCTCTTAACTCCCCTTAATCCACCTTCTTGCATCCCATTAAGTCATTCTCTTAACTCCCCTTAAGGAATTCTCTTAGGACACCTTAAGCTATATACTCTTAGGTACCCTTAATCCATCCTATGGAAAACATCACTTGAATTTGTAAGGAATTTATAAGATCCAATTTTCTAAATTTTATTATATATTTTTCTTTTCTTGCATGAATTATTTAGTTAAATGACTCATAATAAATATAGTTACTTTACTTACATTAATTATTTTTGTAGGTTCTCATCAAGTCAGTCTACTATGTGATTGTCACCATAAAAAATTATCAAGAGACTATGTAAATAACAATTTGTGGTCTTGACCTAAAAGTTCATAAGCTTTAATTGTATCTACATGCACATATATGTTTAATAATATTATATAGTTGTATTAAACATCAATATACATTATATATGTTTATTCAATGTATGAACTTCAATAAACTTATTAGTCACTTTTTAAATATCTTGTTCCAATTTTATCTTATACAAATGATGTCTTATATTTACCACATTTTATATAATTTTTCAATTGTATAGATTATACATTTTATACATACAAGGAGATAGATTTTTGTTCAGTGATTCAAATATTTGCTAGAATTGGAAATTAGTTAAAATTACCTTCCCTTAATTTATTATGAATATGATATAAACTATTTAAGGAATGTTTTGATTTTGTCACCTAACCATGTGATAAATTATTGAAATTTAAGAGTTAATCATTTTAAGACATTTCTAAACTTAATTCAACAATGGCATGTAAATATATATGAAATTTGATTCTAGATAAGAATTTATATAGTGCATATTACTTGAAAATTAGATAAAATATATATACATACATGAGTGCATATAATCATCAAAATGAAAATAACACAAGCATAATTGAGTGCATATATAATCATCATATTAAAGTCAGTTGATATAAATAAACACAAAAATGATCATATTAATCGATATAATGTATGTGAAATGGTCCATGAAATAACATGTTCAAAATGTATATGTCAAGTCCAACACATATATTTAAATAAAACTAGAGATCTAAAGTCCATAAAATTGAAAACCATTAACTATTAGGGAGATCAATCAAATCAAGTCTCCTCTTTGCTCCATGTGGACTAGATGTACCTGTATCATGTTGTAGAAGAGTACAAGAAACTTGAAATTAGATTTAAAGTTATTTAGAAATTTTGATATAATTTAACATATAAACTTGATAAAAATAAATTAATTAAATATCTAGTAAATATAGTAAAAATGATTTTTAGTATGCATAAATTAACATATGATGACGTGAATCTACTCGCACAATTTGTTCAATGGGTAGCATAACTATCAATTGAGAAGGTCCAAATGCTTGATCTACTATTTCCTACATATTCAAATAAAACAAACAATATGTTAGAACCTTGAATATATAATGTAACATTATGAAAACAAAGTGGGATTAAAGCATTAACAAAGCAATTAAACTTGAATCGTAATCTAAAGCTAAACAACAAAGTACAAAGAAAGCATAAACATAAAAAAAGAGTGATCTCACCCAATATCTACATCCTTCCATGAATGACCTCGATTGTCCTTCTCCATTTCACCATGACGGTATTCTTGTCCTCAGATTTTTAGTATGTGTGCAAGTATAGCCTTGATGTATGTGATTATAAAAAAATATCGAAGATTAAGAAGTGCTCCAAAAGTCATACAATTTCAGGAGGAGTTGAAATGATGAAAGATAGGTCAATTTATAGAAAATTGATCATTCGAATGAGAGGCCAAGATTGAAAGATAAACAAACAATTGAAATTAAAAAATTCAACATGCATTGAGATAAGTGTTAGTACTGACGTGAGTGATAAAACCTAAGAATAGAGATCAAGATTAAATAGTAATTTAATCTCTAGTTGAAACTACTCAAAAATTAGAAGAATAATGTTTGCATGAAAAAGATAAAGATAGAATAACAGAAATAGTTTGTTTGAATGCACACATAAATTAATTAATTAAATAAATATATTTAATTAATCAATGTGTACATGCATAAGAATTAAAGCAAGATAACTGACTAGTTATGATAGAGAGTTTATTCACAAAAGACACTCAGACATTAAATTAGGAGATAACTGACTAATTTAAATAGATCTCAAGTCAAGTGGGAATGAATACTTAGATAACTTAAACATTTATATAAATATAGAAGAATATTTCAAAAATAAACATTTATGAATTAAATGATTATTTAATTCAAGATTCGACATTTAGGGATTAATTAAATAAATAAGATTTATTTAATTGAGTAATGAAAAGGTTGAATGAATAATTAAAGTATTAAAGCATTTATTTAATTATAGTTGAAAATATGATAAAGATAAATTAAATAAGAATTTATTTAATTTAAGGAGGATAAAGTTAATTAGTGACATAATTAAATATTTAGAACATATATTTAATTAATAGAAGAATAAATGTTAAAGTGAATTAATTAAATAATTAAAAGTTATTTAATTAATAGATGAGAAAGGACTTTAGAAAGTAATTAAATAATTAACATTATTTAATCACGACCATGGTAATACAAATTATGAAGAAATTGAAGTCGTAGGCTTAGACCAAATTTTAGTGTCTACATTTTGCCCCTCTTTGATACAATGTCATTTTAGCATTGTGTCAAAGAAAATTGATCAAAAACCATGCCCCAGTGTAAAATAGGTGAAGGTATGCCCCCTTGGGAAAATTGACAATTTTTTGAAAAAATTCAAAAAATTTGGAAATAGTCTCGATTAGTCAATTTGATAGCCAGAAATGCAGTGGAGTTGACAAAAATGAGTTTCGGAGTGTCGAGTTTGTATACGGGTCAATATAAGTTGGAAGAATATGCAACCAATAGACATGGTTGGAGGAAATGGCACCCAAAACCCTAGGTATATATAGTAATTGGTTGAAAATCCAATTCATTTTCACCCTCCAAGTTTAGAATTTGAGATTTTTACTTTGGACTTCCTAGCCATCATGTCTCCAATTCCACACTTGCAGCATCGTGATTATTGCATTCGGACCTCCAAATGACTTGTGGATGCGGGCCCCCTAGTATGTAGTTGGAAACTGTCCCTAGAAATTTCATTTTTCAAGCTTTTCGATGCATTTATTTTATTTTTTTGTCATGCGTCATTTTAGAAAGCACCGCATATGCATGTGTTTTCGACACATATGTATGTGAAACACTGCATATGTAGATTCATGTAGAAGGATAGCGTGGGTGTTTTGAAAAATGAACACATTTTTTTTTATTTCAACACATGTGTAGGATTGCATCGCATACGTAATTAGCAGTACCGCATGTAACTAAAAGTCATGCATTTGTTTGCATCACATATGTATATTGAATAGTTTACTGATTGGGCGTGATTGCATTTGTACACATTTACATTTGGAAATGAATTTGCATAAGTTATTGACGCATGTGGTTATGTGTGATGTATTTCCAAATTTAAATGACACAATTGATTTTTTAACACATTTGCAAATAAAATGACGCATTTGATTGGCATAAAATGTGGAAATTTTGGAATATGATAGGTTGTTTGACTCTAACATGAGGCATGCATTATGCCATTGCATGTTGTACTAAATCCAATATATACCTCGAAGTCAAGACCATTGACCTTCAGCTTTTAGGATCGACTGCAGAGTGGGAAGAAACGGTTCCTGTGGCACCTGGGTCTGTACCATGTGACTTTCATGCCCACTATACAGGAAAATCAAGATCTATTGACTACTCTCTATGAGCGTTGGCACTTAGAGACATCAAAGACATCAAAATACAACACATAGTCAAATCCAGAAAAATCTTCACTTAGAGACATCGTCATCTCATCTACTGACAGTTGAGGTGATGGTTACATTATAGGACATGTATAGGATACTTAGGCTTCCGATTAGAGGAGCTCGGGTGATGTATGATATGCAGAGGGGATTTACTGAGATGTGGAGATACTATCCCCATCAGGAAATTAGACAATTAGGGATAGATCACTATGAGGTTAGATGGTATGTTTTAGTGCAGAGATATGGTAGGTTAGATTGTTTATTGTGTACATTGATTGGGGGGGTATTTCTTCCTGACCACCGAGGTCATGGATTTCCAGTAGGATGGGGGGAGATGCTTGTAACCATGCTTAAGAGATGGGTGGTATATTCCTAGGGCCCTTGTTTATTGGCCATGTTGTACTTTCATTTACATGTTATTACCTATAGAGAGGCATAGTCCATGAGTCGTGGTACCACACTCCTAATGGTATGGACATGGGAACAGAGCTATTTTTCATCTGCCTATTACAACCAAGCTACAATAGGGATCACCTTATGCCTTCCATTATACAAGGGAAAACACACAGACTCATATAGGAGATATTGGTTACTACAGACATTCCATCGACATTCCCACAATAGCTAGATGAGGATAGACACCTGACATTTTTCTGTCAGACTCAGTATTTTATTGGGCAAACAATTTCACATGTACACATCATTGAGAGGCATTCATCAGATTGGGTATTGAGATAATTTGGAGAGGTTCAGGATGAGCCTCGAGGTCGAGCAGAGTATGCCAAATCTTTGAGAGAGGTGACCTTATGGGGACTTGATATTTCTGTCACAATAGCAGAGGTAGATATTGATGCCTTATAGCCAGTACAGTGGGGTTGGAGAGGCAAAGTAGCAGATTTGGGTGCTACTGATACATATGATTGCTAGTGGGCCAGTCACAGGATAGTGCTATCTACAAATCCATATCAAGATGCTCCTATAGAGAGGTGTGGGATAGGACTACGAGGTAGGTGTGGGAGAGGTAGAGGTCAAAGAGGTGGTGGTAAGGGTGATGGCGAAGATGGAGGAGGAGGTCACAGAGGGGTTGATAGGGGGAGACATGGTCACAGGGGACGAGGTCCACATTTTTCACCCATCCGCAAGGATGAGAGGGATGGAGAGGATGTTCCCATGCTCGAGGTTGGTGGAGGTGAGAAGGAGGTTAATGTTGAGGTTGGTGGAGAGGAGCATGCAAAGGAGGAGGTAGAGGTAGATGCTCTTGGTCTACTCATTAGGACAATGACAAGGAGGAGGAGATGGATGACCAAGAGCGAGAGCTTTGAGAGAATATTTTGGAGGAGTGGGAGGATGACAGGATGGAGTGACCCATGGTAGGATGACACAGTTCCTGTTGATCAGGATATAACTGATCTATGTGCCCAGGTAGCATCCTTTGAGGAGAGGATGAGGGCTTTGATGGTAGAGTGAGACTCATTATAGATGGAGAGGGATAGGGCCTACATGGACAGGGACCAAGCCATAGCTCGGAGACAGGAGATCAAGCAGAGGTTCATAGAGATCAAAGCTCTTTGCAATGGGTTTTCTAATGCTTTTGCACAAGAGTTGGTTAGAGTAGTTGAGAGAGCTTCCTACTACAAGGATCTATATGAGGCATAGGTTCCTCCTAAGAGATAGGCTCCTAGTTTTTCTCAAGCTCATAGCAACAGGTCCCAGAGCAGGACTCAAAGTAGAAAAGTGAGTACAAAGGGGGTTGAGGGACCTCATAGATCTACAACATATGACATGGCTCCTTCTGCACACAGGTCATCAAGATCCATCGATCATCTTCACATTCTCCACATGGGAGCAGTGGGAGTTTTGGATAGGGACATGTATTGATATTTATTTGAGACATTGTATTTTGATCATACACCTTTGCTTCATATTTTGATACATTATGACATTGTGATGTGACACTTTTGAGCGATATATATATATATATATATATATATATATATATATATATATATATATATATATATATATATATATATATATATATATATATATATATATATATATATATATATATATATATATATATATATATATATATGATTTTACGATTCTCATGATATACAGTTCTATGTATGGTTATGCAATTTTTTATTTATGCATGTGCTCTATATGATATGTTAGTGTCCATGTGATATGTACATGTTATGGATGATCATATCTACATTATGATGTTTTTATGCAGCCTATGATGTGATTTTTTATTCTATATGATGATGTATGCATTTACTTTCGATGATATCAATTGATGTTATGTATGCAATTTACGATTATGAGATGCACTGTGATGTTTATATATACAATCCTATCTACATGTGATGCTATATATTAGGTAATGATGGATGTAATGTGATCTATGATGATGAATGCCTATTATGTCATGATTTCCTATATTTTTGTGTTTTTTAAATGCAAGACATATGGATGATTTATAATGTATGATTTTTACATGATGTTTCTAACATGAATGCATGTGCAGGATGCTTTATATTTTTGTGTGTCTCAGGACTCCATCATAATGCAAGAAAGAAGAAATGTTAGTGTGAAAAGAAGAATAATAAAAGACATGGTTGTTAGTATTAGCAATCTTTGATATTTTTCTGAATCACAAAGGCTTTGCACTTTATCATCATTAGGTGGTAACTAATAAAAATGGAGACAAACACCATGATACGACATAGATCAAGGTGTGCAAGGTCATCCACCTACTAACAACAGACATTCGTAGACAAGGATTGTCTTAACTCATACTAAGGACACAATTGCCCCAATCTTTTTGTCAAGAAAAACCACAAACAAAAAAATAAATAAAAGATAGGTCATGAGACATCATCACTCCTCTAAATCCTTCATGGGACATCGTTGAGGAAACTAGTAACATGACTCAAAATCCATAGTTAAAAGACAGTCAATAAACAACAGTCAAAGAAAATGGAATACTAATACATTGTTGCTTCTCTAAATCCTTCATGGGACATCCTTGAGAAAGCTAGTAACAAGATTCCAATCACAAAGTCAAATGAAATGATAAGATAAATAAGCCACAAAGTCAAATCCAGTAAAATATTTTCCAAAACTTGATCTATTTGTTTGATTGTTTTGATTGATAAGATGATTGATTGATAAAGCCTAATTTCAGGAGAGACTCATATCAGATAAGACGTTGAGTCTGGTTTTGATGTTATGACTATTTGTATAAGGCATGACAAAAGCTTGGTTTCAGAAAGACACGTATCGTATAAGACATTGAGTCTGATGTCATTGATGTGTTAACCTATGTAAGGCTATGATGATTGTTTTCCTAATGTTTGTTTCCAAAAAGGACACATTCTGTATAAGACATAGGTTAATTATTTTGATGATGTTTGTTTTTAGGAAGGACACATCCTATAGCAGACATAAGTTGATTTGTTTTGGTTGTTTCCTTGGCAATTTGTTTGATTTGACTTGATGACATTGTTGACCTATTCATCTTATTGATTGCATGACTTGAAATGATGTGCTAACAATTGATTGTGTGTGACATCAAACCCTAAAGGATTGACCTAGTGTGGTCTTAGGGGCTCATCGATTGATGGCCTTACCTATGTTATACACATAGAGACCTTGTAGTTTGACTAGACTTTGACTGACATGATTGACTATAACAAGCTTTCTTTGTATGAAGACATCTAACATGTGTGGTAGTGCATGTGGTGAACCCTAATGGACTGACCTAGTGCAGCCTCAAGGGCTCATCGATTGATGGCCTTGCCTATGTTATGCATGCAAAGACCTCGTAGTTCAACACGACCAATAACATTGTCATATAGACAAATGGATTGAATAATGATTTTATATAGACCAACCTAAAAGGACTAACCTAATGCCTCAAGGGCACATCGGCGAATGGCCTTGTCTACATCTAGTCGTAGAGGCAACATAGTTTGACAAATGACAAAGATTGACAAGTGTGACTAACTCTGACTATTTTTTTGGAATTTTGACATGTTTTGATTTTTTGTCTTTTTGAAGTTTTTTGATGTTTTTATAATTTTTTTAGGATATTTTTTAATGTTTTTGAATTTTTCAATGGTTTTACATCTTCAGAACAACCAATGTAAGAACCAATATGACGCATGTCAAGTGCTTTCCCCTAGTCGAGTATAAGACCAATTGATTATGAATAGGATAAAATGAGGGATACTAAGTGCACTTGATGTTAATCATTCCAATTTATGGAAAAGACAACCATTTATTATGAATGGTATGTACAAGCAATGGGGAAGATAAGTGATATGTACAAGGAAGTCAAATTAGAATGATAGTAGACAAAGGAGCAGAATCAACTACACATGGCATTTGTTTGCCAAGTTTTTGCCATGGTACTTATCCAAAGCGCCACCGAAGTGGTTTTCACTATTGGACGACTTATTTCTCTTTACTATTTTCTTGATTTTCTAATTTCTTAAATATTACCAAGATGCCTATTTGCTAGGTTTTCACCTAGGTAACAATTTTTTTAATTTTTTGAAATTTTTTTAATATTTTTGATAATTAAGACAAGGCTCTCAGAAGCTATGCATAGAAATTCTTCAAATGAATACTATTGATAGGTGTAGACAAAGGTTCTCCTTCAGGAGTAGAGAGTTGATATGCTCTTGATCCAAAGGCTTTTGTGACAATGTAGGGTTCTAACCAGTTAGGTTCAAACTTTCCCAGTTTCTCTCTTTCAGCTTGATTCTTAGGATTCTCCATTAAGACCAAGTCACCAATTTCAAAGTTTCTATTCAATACCTTTGTATTGTAGCTACGAAGAAGATGATTTTGATATGCTCGGAGATGATCTAATTCCTTTTGTCTTCATTCATCTAAGAATTCCAGCTCATGTAATCTTGAAACTCGGTACTCTTCAATGTCAATGTTCCCTTTCAAATATATCCTTAGGGAAGGAATATCAACCTCAATAGGTAAGATGGCCTCAGAGCCAAATACTAGGGAATATGGTGTGGCACCAGTGGGAGTACAGATGCTTGTGTGGTAAGCCCATAAGGCTAGATTAAGCTATAAATTACAATCATGACCAACATCATTGATAGTCTTTTTGAGGATTTTGATGATTGTTTTATTAGAAACCTCTTCTTGGATAGTACCTTGTGGGTAATATGGGGTAGAAAAATGGTGTTGGATATGGAGCTCTTCACAGAGGTGGAAAAATTCTTGGTTTTCGAATGGATGACCATTATCTGTGATAATGGATTGAGGAACACCATACCGACAAATGATATAGTTTAGGATAAACTTAGAAATATATGTGTCGGTGATGTAGGTCATGGGAATAGCCTCAATCCACTTCTTAAAATACTCAGTGGCCGTAATGATGAACTTATGGCCATTGGATGATGTGGGATGTATCTTACCTATGAGATCGAGTCCCCATTGGGCAAAGGGCCATGGTGACGTTACGGGATGGAGCTCCTATGTAGGTGCATGTATTAAGTCTCTGTGTACCTAACATTGATGACATTTCTTAAAAAATACATATGAGTCCTTTTCCATGGTAGGAAATAGTAACCTAGTCTCATAATCTTCTTAGCTAAAGTAGGACCGCTAGAATGTGATCCGCATATACCCTCATGTACCCCACACAAGGTTGCTTGTGCTTCATCGGTATCAAGACATCTCAGTAGGGTATTGTCTAAGGCATGTCTATAAAGGGTGTCTCCGATGATGGTATACTTGGTTGAATTGTGAAGGAATGTCCTATGTTGGTTATTAGAAAAGTCAAGGGGTATGATCTTGGAATGGAGGTAGTCATAGATATCTTTATACCATGGGAAATCGGGACCAACATTATCACACACCATCTCCAAATCTGGGATGTCATAAGCAGGAACCAAAAGTTGTTCCACCAAGAACTTGAATTTAGGCACATTGCTAGGTATGTCCAATAGTGAAGCAATAGTAACCATGTCATTTGTTGCCCTATTTAGAACACGAGGTATTTGATGAAAGTCAACCTTATCAAATTACTCCTTAAAAATATTTTCCATGTGTTTGTAGGGAGCAAGCTTTTCATCCTTAGTCTCATAGTCATCATTTACCTATTGGATTAGTAGTTGAGAATCACCATAAACCTGTAGGTTCTTGATCTTCCATTTGACTGCCATGCGTAATCCTATCACAAGAGCCTCATATTCTACTATGTTGTTGCTACATGGAAAGGAAATCCTGAATGACTTAGGGATAGAATCACCCTATGGTGTGATAAATAGTATACCAGCCCTTGAGCCATGATTTGTATGGGACCCATCATAGTATAAATTCCATTCCATGCTTGTGTCAATGATGAATATAAACTCATCAGGAAAATCTACAACTAAAGGGTGATTTTCTTGTATCGGTGCATTGGCCAATTGATTAGCAATTACTTGTCCCTTGATAGCTTTTCTCTCAGCATACAAGATGTCATACTCACTAAGTATCATTACCCATTTGGACAGTTGCCCTGTTAATGTTGCTTTTCTTAGAAGATATTTTAAGGGATCTATCTTGGCAACTGGCATTGTTTGATGGTTTAGCATATAGTGCCTTATTTTTTGAGTAGAAAATACTACAACAAGACAAGCATGCTCAATGGTACTATAATTAAGCTCATAGCCTACCAAATTCTGACTGATATAGTATACTGCCCTTTCATGACCTTCATCGTCATTATGTGCAAGCAATGCTCCTAGTGATGAATGGGTTGCTAAAATATAGAGAATCAATAATCATCCCTCAACAGGTGGCATTAAGACTGGTGGTGTGAGGAGGTAATCCTTAATCAGTTGAAAAAATTCTTGACATTTACCTGTCCATACAAAGGGTATTCCTTTTCTAAGTAAATGTTGAAAAGGATGTGTCTTATATACTAATTAAACTATAAATCTTCTAATGGATTGTGGTCTCCCTTGAAATTTCCTTAGTTGATTGAGATTAGCTAGTGGAGGCATGTCTATGATTGCTTTTACCTTGGCTAGATCCACTTCAATGCCTCATCTAGAAATGATATATCCCAAAAGCCTTCCTAATTTTACTCCAAACACACATTTCTTTAGATTTAGTCTCACTTTATACTCTTCTAGCCTTTGAAATATCTTGTCTAATACCTTTAAATGATCAACCCTTGTTAGCGATTTAGCAATAAGTTCATCAACATAATCCTCCATAAGAGTGTGTATAAGGTCATGAAAAATAGTGGTCATGGCATGCTGATAGGTTGCTCTAGCATTTTTGAGTTTGAAGGGCATAACATTTCAGCAATATGTTCCCCATGGACATGTGAAAGCTATCTTAGGTTGGTCTTCAGTTGAAATTTTGATCTAATTATACCCTGAAAGTCCATCCATAAGGGATAACATCTCATATCCTACTATCATGTCAACAATCATGTCAATGTTCGGCAAAGGAAAGTTATCCTTAGGACAGGCTTTATTTATATCTCTGAAATCTATGCAGATACAGATCCCCCTGTTGGTTTGGTGACTGGTACAAGATTGGAAATCCAATTTGCATAGTTGATTTATCTAATGAAGCCAACATCTAATAGATTCTTCAGCTCAGCCTTGACTAGTAAAGCAATTTGTGGGTGCATTTTAATCAATTTTTGTTTCACTAGTTTTACACTTGGTTGTAAGGAAAAATGATGTAGTACAAGTTCAGGATCCAGCCCTCACATGTCAACATATGACCATGCAAAATTGATTTGTCTTTGTACAAAGAAGTAAAATTTTGGCTGCTCTACTTGTGTTAATGATGTTGCAAAATATACTAGCTCGGTATTCTCTTATATGCCTATGTTGACTTCCACTAATTCTTCAACTAGCATGGGTGACTTTTCCTGTGCAATAGGGAGAGTGTTCAAACCTCCATCCTTAGGTTCATCAGAGAGGTTTTCACCTTCAGATGCATCCTTTTTTTTGCTTTTTCATTGTCTAAAGGCACCTTTCAGTTTTCACCTAGAGACTCATCATTTTTATTTTTGTCACTATTTTTCATATTTTTGCAACTGGAGGGTTGAAAAGATTCCCCAAAATATGCCTTGTTGTCCAAGTCAATGGTAAATCCAACCTTGTGATCACCACTAGGTATGCCTTCGCGTAGTCTTAGGAAATCAACAATTGCTTTGTCATTCTCAAAAATGTCTAAGATAGGTGTGTCATGCTGGTCCTGATCAATGAGTTGGGGATAAAATAAAGGCATGTCATCATCGAAGTTGTCAAAGTTCAACAGGGTCAAGGTAAAAGATGAGTTGTTCACGTAGTCACAAAAGTTTCTCACCAAGTCCTCTTTGTTCTTTTTCTTGGATTTAGGTGGATTCTGAGGTGGGCCTAATGCCAAGGTTTGGTTATCTGAAATGGATTTGTTAGGCTCCCAAGAGGTAGGATCAAGAGATTCCCAATAGTAATGTTTAAACCATTCCTATTTTTTCAAATTCTTAGGTGGACAAGAATTCAATGGATTTGGAAAATATTTCAGCATTAAGTCAAGTTCTCCAAATAGCTTATCAAGGTCCATGGCCAAGGTGGAGGATAGGGATGCCCCCTCATATTCATTTGAGTTGAGGGAATCATAGTAGGGATGTATTGATGGTGTTTTCTACACAGCAACAATTCAGATAGAATATGGAAATCCTATCTCTCTTGAAAGGTAAATCTCTATCAGCAAGCCTCAAGAGATAACCCAAGGTCTCTAATGTCAGGTCTTGACAATGCATAAAAAACTTAGTGATAAATGTGAAAATGTTGGTAATCACAAAGGGACCTTACTACAAGAAAATACTGAATCTTTAATTTATCAGATCTAGCAATATGATGATACTTCAATCCTAAATCTAACCCAAATGGTAAAAGAAATAACAAAAGATAGGGGTTTCAAAGAGATTTCTAAATTAATTATTCCTAAGATTAACGATGCAAATGATGAAATACTTGAAATGGACCAATCCCTCATAAACTAATTCTTGCTTAACCCAGATAAATCTGCAATCTCACAGAAACAGTGCAATATTCTAAGGTATTAAGATTTTCATATCATGAACATTCATCCAAGACAACCCTATTACAATTGAAATAGATAAACCTTGAACATTTTGTAATTTCTGGATTTTTGATTGTGTTTGAGTTTTTTTATCAACATTTCGGATAACACTCAGTGATCCATCATCAGGATGATAGAGAGCAAAGGAGATGATGGATCACTGAGTGTGATCCGAAACGTTGATGAAAAAAACTCAAACACAATAAAAAATCTAGAAATTACAAAATATTCAGCATTATGGATTGTGGAAATCTCATAACATTAATAGATAAACCTTCACAATTGAACTAAGCACAACAAATATAAGTTCTAGGATAACTTTGCAAAGCAACTAACAATCAGCTAGCTACAAAAATTATGGACTAGGAATTGTTGCAAACACTTCAAGCATCAAACCATAAACACCATTGAATCATGTCTAATTCTAAATCTAGCATATTATCTAATACTTCCCAAGCAATCTCAAAGATAGAACAAGAACCATGCAAGATAAATCAACACAAGAGAATTCACCAAAAGCACAATGTCTTCAATTGTATTGAATCGCTCAATAGTAGCAAAAATTCCAGTGTTTTGTATTACAACACTTGCTCAAAATAAACTAACTTCTAACCCCGCTCTACTGCTTAATTCACTCTAGTATCAAAACTATCTATCTTTCTATCTAGCCCTTACAAATGAAGCAAAATGCCATATTAATAGAAACCCCCAAGATATGTCAGCCTAGTTAGGGTTTACAATAATAATTGGCCACAAAACAAGTCATCCCAAGGGAAATTCAAAATAAAATAGAATATGCATTAAATGTATGGACTCCATCCAGGTTGGCCTGGGATCTCCAATATAGCTCAGACCAATGCATGCAAAATAATAGGGAAGCACAAATTTTGATGTAGCCCTGCATTAACTGCTTTCCCCCTTGTCTTTATTTCGATCCACTCTCTCATGCACCATCAAAAGTACCCTATCTAAGTCGACCATAGGTGACAGAGGTAAAACCTTAATTCTCCTTTCGATAGATCTAATATTTTCTCTTGACTGCTCAATTGACTTATCCCACTCAACCTTACTAGATTGATATCTATCAATAACTGCAATATAGGTGGCTGCATCATCCAACTAGTGTTCAGTAATTGGATCTTCATTTACTGGAGAATACACATCTTGCCACCATTTCTTCAATTTCTCTAAGCTCAAATGCTTTGGTATGAACTTCCTTCTCCCTGTCATTACTTCAAAGAAATAAATGCATCTATCATGGATATCATTCAGAGTATCCTCAATTTTCCTTCTCTTCTTATATATCTTCTTCAAAACCTTTTGCCTTATTTTCAAATCTTCAAACCATTCCCAAGGTTTCGTAGCTCTGGAGGAAGGGAGAATTCCATCACTCACCAACTTATCTTCAATTTATTCCATGATGGTCTTGGTCTTTTGCAACAGGAGATCTGTATCTTCCTTATCTTGAGCTAATACATCTTTCAGCCAATTTATTAACCTCATGGCATCCCCTCATGTTGAAAGGATGTCCTTGATGGAATTATCCCCCTTAATTTGTACCCCCTGTAACCAATTCACTGTAGCAAGAGTAGTGGCCTTCATTCTTTCCAGCTCAGTTATGGCTTCCTATGGCAAGAAACTCATAGTAGAAGATGAGGAGCTAATAGATTGCAAGGGCTTCATCAAGTCCTACAAGTATTTCTTTAATTTTTCATTCTCCTTCTTCAATTCTCACTTAGTCTGCACTTCTTTCCTCAACCTGCCTAGGATCACTACACTAGAACCTTCATAATCCTCAATATCTTGCTCCAGGGAAGTGGGTCCTAGGTGTATGGTCTATACATTATAATCCTCTCTAGTTGCATCATCCTTGTTCTTATCTGAAGAAGGAGTAGCAATGTGGACTACCCTGTTGTTGGCCTCATCTCTTTCAATATTGGAAATAACCTTGGCTTTCTTCTTTCCTTTTCCCTTTCCTATATTTTCCAACAGCTCATCCCAATTGGGGTATCATCCACAACAATTTTTTTGCTCTTCAATTCCCTATCCAACCAACTTGGAATAGTAGATCTTGACTATGCTTTACTTTGTTCAACTTGATCTTGTTGGTCCTTAGGCATATCTTCATTCAAATCCTACTTCTCAGGAATCTCCTTAGCCCTATCCTCCTTTTCTCCAGTATGCTCTTCTCTATGCATAGGCAATGGAGTCCTAACTGGCATTTCTTCTATTTGAGGAGGTCCAACTTCTTCAGTTCCAGCAATTGAATCCTCATATGTAACCAAGGGAGACTGCATCACCCTCTCTATTTCTGCCTCAACATTAAAGAGCTCACCTTCTTGAAATTCTTCTCCTTCTGTACCTTGATGACCTTCAACTTCCTTAGATTCACTTAGTTCCTCATGAGCTTCGTGGGAAGAAGGGATATCATCATGTTGTTCTATATGAGGAGTAACTAGAGGAGGATCCTTCTTTGGTACACTATCCTTAGGAGAAGGAGTTCTTGACTTCCTTGTATATACTTGTGTCTTTTATCCTGAGCTCTCCACATCTACCACAAATGGGTTAACTTCTCCAACCTTGGAGCTTACCTTTTGTGATATTCTTACAATTCTTCTTCTTTTGGGCATAGAAGCACTAACCTCAGGATCTTTCTTTTCAACTTCCTCTTTTCCAGGCTTCTTAGCCTTTGAAGTATGTCCCTTCTTTTTGGCAATAGGTTTTATCTGCTTTTCTATTTCCTGAGCTTCCTCCACTCGAACATCTTTAATCTTGATTTTAAAAGGAGAGCTCACTTTTCCCTTACCCCTGGGATCCTGCTCAGTTGACTCCTCGAAAGTAGAATGAGGGTCTAAGTCTCCCATCATATCATAGGTGCATTGCACACATGCATTCTCCAATTCCTAGATCTTATGCTTAAGCCACAACTTTGTATACTTAATGATCAGATTCATCAACTGCTCTAACTCTATTTTTTCTTCTTCCAACCAATCTATTTCACCAATTGGTCTGTCCTTTACTGCTTCATTATCATGGCCCTGAATCAAATCTCTGTCATCTTCAACTTGATCTGGAACTGCCTTCACATTATATAATCAGACTGAATCTACTGGCAGTCAGGAAAACTTCTTCTTTCTTACCTCATACTCATCATTACAGTTAGCCCAATAATCTTCCAACTCATCCTTATGGCTATACTCTCTATTGGATTTCTTTTGTGCTTCACTAGTTCTATCAAACCTAGACCTCTTGGAATGAAAGGATAACCCAAGATTACTCATCTCCTCTTTTGAAGCCTGACCTGAGTTAATGGAAGGGAATGCCTCTCTGATTCCTATCCTTGATATCCATCTTGATTCTTTCTACTTCAGACATAGAAGACCTTTTTGAACTTGGATCCACCATTCTACCTTTGGTCCCACTTACCACTTCCTTACTTGACTCAGCCTACATCCATCAAATACTAACATGAAAATCCAATTGTTGATAGCATATTCATCAAAGTGTTAGCCAAAAATCATAAGAAAACCATCAAATCAACTTTGGACCATCATAACTGAGAAGTTCAGGATTCCAAACTAATCGAGGAAAACCAGTCTAGGAGGAACTTCAGAAAATTCCAGGCTAGGCGGATTTTCCTGAAGAAGGCACAAATACCAACAATTGATCATCAAAATAAAGAAAGGATGCAAATAATATTTTGTAATCTATCAGTTAAAAGCATGGAATGTTAAGCATTCATCATTAAATTCATCCATCTCATCCAATCCGTAGTTCCACAAAGCTTTCCAAAGAATTCAAAAAAAATCCAGCCGGACCAGAATTCCGCGAAAATAACAATGCCATATGAACTTTGGCGAAACAAAGGGAAATCGGGAAAATTCGGGATCGACGGAAATTCGTGAAGAAGGAAAGATTTTGGATTTTCAACACATTCTGGGAGAACGGAGGGGACAAGGAAACTTAGGGAAATCCACCAACGCAGGAAAATCTCGAAACTAAAGGAAAACCCGAATATCGACGTTCTCACACGATCTTGCTCAAATTGATTGAACGATCACAAATTTGAGGAATTTGGGCCTACAACAAGTTAGACTTGGACCTCTTATTTATTTTCATTGAACTTAAAGCTCCTCTTAAAGAAAATCGAAAGGGAATGGCAATGCCCTAGGTATGAAACCCTAAAGATCCGCTATTGATGCACAAACAGCTCGAGATTTAGGTTACTCAACTGCTAGGTTTCAAAGTATAAACATGGCCCACACACAAGCAAGATGAAAGTGAAAAGAAGCACGAAACTCACTTGAGGAACCATCAATCTAATCAACATCATGCAACCCTAGCTTTGAAACACCCAAACACACAGAAATTCAAACTCAGAGCATACCTAGAATGCCAAAGGACCACTAACATTCATCAATCAAAAGATAGGCAACATGTACATACCATTTGATGAACTGGAAATTGATTATAGCAATGACAGACAACAATCCCGAATGCCCGAGCAAGCTTTGACAACATTGACACCCAAAAAACAACTACCAAATTCCACAATTTGAAGGTTTAGCATGCCAAATTCAGCCAAGCACCACAAGATTGAACACCCCAAGTCAATAGAATGCAAATGATAAAGCATAATGGCAAGTAAATCCCCCAAAAATTGATTAAATACATCCCTCACAATTCGTACGAATGATCATAAATGTAGTCAACAAGACAAGTTGAAGAAACTCGAAAACCTAACGGCAAAAGAAAATCTTAGAAAAATCTAGTTCATGCAGAATTTTGCGAAGTCCCTGATTTCCTGAACAATAGTGTTAATCTCTTCGCCAAACTTTGAGTGAAATCCAGGAAAATCTAGATGGAGCGAAAAATTTCGAAATGGAGTAAAAACCCAAATTTTGTCAAAACTTAAGATTTTCAAAGTGCAACTCAGGGGAATCACTTAGGAACCTAGATAAACAATTAAGCTCATGCCAAGGCAAGGTAAATCCTCAAAATCAAAGGGCCAAAAGTACCAAGAACGAAAGCGAAAGAGGGTCCCTGCTTTCAGTGGGGCGTGTGTGCAAAAACTACACAACAAGTTCGTCAGATGTCTCAATATCTTCAGAAGCACCTGCTTCCTTGAGTAAAGGTGGTGTGGTACTAGGAACGCCAACCTGAATCAATTGAAACCCAAGCCCTAAGCCTTTTGGCCACTTTGAAATAATGATTGGTCCAGTCCTCTCATCTTGATGTAAGCCTAAGCCACTATGTCCATTATATCCCTTTCTCTGCATGATTGTGAAAACTTTTCCATATTGATCTGTAGGAATGTGAGCAAGTGAGGGAGGTTCTTCATGGTCCTCTCTATCCAACCAAGAGGTCACATCTTCTGCGTGTATGGATTCTTTGCTTAATTCTCCCCATTTTGCAAAGGTTGTTGAGAGAGGAATGTGTATGGTGACCACTGATTGTCTCCTTTATACCATAGCTAAACCATATGATTTAGAAGGAATCATATGGCTAATACAATAAGATGTCTTCATGTGATATTCTCCACAACTCTTGTCTTGGATCTCAACCCTAGGAGTGGAAGGTAATGATGGACAAGTGAACGTTTTAGAGAGAGTGGATGGATCAACATAGTGAGATGAATTGGACAATGAAGCTTCTTGGTTTATTGGCACTTGGCATTGGGGTATCTCTCGTAGATTGGTGCAATATTGAAATGGATCTGGGTCACCATCTATTGTAATTTTAGTGCCATTGTAGGGAAATTTGAGACATGGATGGTAGGTAGAAGGAACTGCCTTCATGGTGTGAATCCAGGGTTTGCCTAGTAGAAGGCTATATGGAAGGGTGAGATCCAAGACTTGGAATTTTGTCTCCATAACTATGGGGCCAATTATGATAGGAAGTGTTACCACCCCCTTTGATTTTCATTCCTTAACATCATAAGCCTTAATGACAATGCTTTTGGTTGTGTCCACACATACTTCTGAGAAACATAATGCCTTAATCAATTTTACAGTGCAAATATTTAACCCTGCTCCTCTGTCTACTAGAACTCGTGTAACTTTGGTTTTTTCAACAAGGACTTTAAGATGTAAAGGTTCATTATGATTTGTCTTCTCAATTGCATAGTCTTGTTCAGAGAAGGTGGCATGATGATTATTGGTCAAGTAGCCTTCCATTTCTTGAAAATGATTGACATTGAGATCATTAGGGATAGTGATGCCTTGTCTAAAATAGATCGATGTTCAAGGGAGATACGTAACAATTCCAAGATGGAGATTTAAAATTTCCAAGATGGAGATTTGGGCTAGGGTCTTCCCCAATTGATCAAGTAAGTTATACTGTGACTTGGAATTTTGTGGTGTCTGATGTGATGCAGAGCCTTGGATGGTGATCTTGGTCCGGTGAGTGTTAACAACACACTCAGGAGTTTGATTTATGGAAATGGTATTGACCTGCTCATCAGCGGCTCGAAGGTGATTTATGATTTTTCCACTATAATCATGCTTAACATTAGCATAGTTGGCTGAAGTATTGGTCGTGTTACTCAAACTGGGGGTGTTTCCTTTCCCATGGTCATGTAATGGATCTGAAAAGACCTTGTGATTAGTGTTCGAAGATGTAAGTTTTTGTCCACTAACTTCAATAGTTCTATTGTCAACAAAGTCTTGTATGATGTTTTTCAGTTTACAAAAAATTTGTAGGCTATGTCCTTTGGTCTGATGGAAATCACAAAAGGCATTATCATCCCACCAAGATGGTTTGAATTTCCCTAGATTGTATTGTCTTGGCTCTTGAAGTTGTATAAGATTGTGTTGCAACAGTTGTTTGAAGACTGACTTGATGGGTTCCCCGAGGGGAGTAAACTCACATTTTTGGAAATTGTCTTTGTTGTTGTGGCCATTGGGTGTTTTGGGTAGTATTGGGGGTTTGCTTGACAACGTTAAGTGTGTTGGTAGAGGGGTTATTTCCTCTAAGTGTGATGATCGGTCTTGCTTGTAAAGTTTTATAATCAACTACCCCATCGTTGGTAACATTTTTATTTTGAGACCAAAACTTGTTTCTATCATTGGGTGTGTTATGTACATTTTTATTTTTGTTGGGTGTCTGTGTCTTAAGTTCTCCTTTTTCAATGAGAGGTTTTTCTAGTATGAGCCCCTTTTCCACTAGTTTTGTAAAGGATGTGCAACAATGTACCCTTAAGTCACTTCTCAATTTTGGGTTGAGGTTTTCTTGGAACATAGTGACCTTCTGTTTCTCAGGTATCTTGACTGGACATCAGTTGGCTATAGTTCTCCATCTCTAGAAGAAAGCGATAAAATTTTCTCCTTCGTCTTGTGTAGTATGACACAAGGTTGCTATGTTAATCTCATGGTCTATGGTAAAGGATAATTTTTCAATTAATTTCTCAGCTAGTTCGCCACATGATTTTATGCCATATTCAAGACTTGAAAACCACTCTAGTGAAATTCCAATAAGACTTCTCAAAAAGAGTCTCATAAGATAGGTGGGGTCATAGGTGAAATCTATGCACATCGTGGAAAATTCCCTTATGTGTTCGATTGGATTTCACTTTCCATTGTATTTGGGAAAGTTTGGTATAACATACCCATGAGGGAAAGGTGTCATGTACAATGATTTATTGAAGGGAAATGGGCATAAATCCTTTGCTGAAAAGGTTTTCTTGGTTGACACTACCATGTTATCCATCTATGTTTGAAGTGCATGCATTTGCGTTTGTAGGACATCAACTTGAGTTAATGATGTGCTGGTTGGATTATTTGGGTCTATGTACATGTTTTGAAATCCAACATTTTGTGATGGGTTTTGGTTAAATGTCAATATGTAAAGTGGATTTTGATTTGGAATGTTCGTGAATGGGTTTTGATTTAGAATTTTTGAAAATGGATTTTGATTTGGGGTTTGTGTAAATGGATTTTGATTCAGAGTTTGTGAAAATGGATTTTGACTCAAAATCTATGAAAATGGATTTTGACTTGGAATCTGTGAAAATGGATTTTGACTCAAAATCTGTGAAGTGATGGGTTGGTTTCCATATTGGAAAGAGCGTATACTCCTATCTATGAAACCCCAATCTATGGTATAGTACTAGCGACATTAACACTAGGTATAGTTGTTTGTGGAATAGTGCTAGTGACATTGACACTTGGAATAGGAGTTGATGTTCTAGATTTTGTGTTCCCAACAAGAGGACCAAGGGGATTGGAAGATGATGCCCCTATGGTGAAATTTAGCCCCTATGTCAAGGTAGATGTACCAAATGGAGATGTGTGTATTGTTGAATAGCTTTGTGTAGGTCCTCCAGATGGTATAGTAGTAGTCACTTGAGGTATAGTAGTACTAGTGGTAGTGGTGTTTGTTCCCTGAGTAGATGCAATTTCTAGGGTACGAACATCAAAACTAGGAGGTATTTTGGCACCTTCTGCTAGCAATTTGGCTAAGTATAATTGAGGATCATTTTCTAGAAATTCATCTACAAAGGAAGCAAACTTAGGGTCTTGTGCAACAACATATATGTCTTCCACTATAACACATCCTTGTGTGTCTTTAGTAACAAATTTATCCAACAAAGTCTTGTGAGGTCTAGATGAAGATGTCCCTAAAAAGGGATCTGAGAATAGATTGATGAATTTGTTTGGATCAGCCATCTTTTATCTTTATTTCCTTTTCAATCTTGTTTCAACCATGTAATGTAAGCTCAAAGTGCAAGTGATGCAAAAGCTAAGTCTATGGATGATTATGAATCTAATCTATGTTTTTGGGATATTCTAAATATAAAGGATGAATGTATGTAGCTATTTTTTTGGTATTTTCTCTGCAAATAAGGTATGTCTAAAATGATGCCATTCTAGGATGATAGTGTCTAAATATGCAAAGGTTTAAGTGATCAATTTGGAAGATTCTAAAAGAGGTTATCTAATCAACTAAAGCTTAATGTAGGTTTCAATTTAGTTTTGACAAGGAACCTTTGTAGGACTAGGACTAAAAGATAAGGTGAGCTCCCAAACTAGGCCAATGAGCTGGAAGGACTCACATGTAGGACAAAAGATATGATGACTAGGTTCAATGACAACATTTGTTGAATCAAGGGTTTATCTGAAGC
This sequence comes from Sequoia sempervirens, assembly GCA_007258455.2. Taxonomy (NCBI): domain Eukaryota; kingdom Viridiplantae; phylum Streptophyta; class Pinopsida; order Cupressales; family Cupressaceae; genus Sequoia; species Sequoia sempervirens. The sequence goes on along the minus strand of VDFB02271358.1, from coordinate 928,524,859 downwards.
ATGAAAGGTTCCTATTTGAAAATTTGCAAATGATGATCTCTCTAAAGGAAATAAAGACCCCTAAGATGAAAGTAAGATCTACAACTAGGGTATCTATTGCTATGAATGAATGATTTCTAAAGGATGTAATCGTGCAAGTTTTGAGAAAACTTTCTAGTTTTTGTCCAAGAATCAGTGTAAAAGGATAAGTTAGATACTAGTTTTATTGTGTGTTCTCAGTCTGTGCCAGTAAATTTTGGTTTTCTAATACTCAGGCAGATGTGTTGCAAAATTTAATAGTTGCAATTTTTCTTCTCAGTTATAGTTTACTGGTAAATGTAGTCTCGGGTATCAGACACATGCGGTTTTCTTTACAATAGATGTGAATCAAGGTATCAAATGTGACTCAGGACTGATCAAATGCGGTTTTCAAGACTCTAACTATTTTCTAGTAAAAGTAGGTTGATTTTATGACAGGGGCATATGCGTCATTCCAGACTATAGATGTGGCTCACCTATTTAGATGCGTCACAGAATGTAACAATTGTGGGTTTATTAGTAACAAAGGTAATGACAGACATGACTAGGATATTAGATGCAATTTTATACTAAACAGATGTGAGCTATTCTAGAAAATGCGAAAAGTTTAAACAGATGCAACTCAAATTTAGGGACATGCAAATTGGACTAGGTTTCTAATAGACGTGACATACTCTATAACAAATGCAACTCTAAGTACAGATACGAGTTAAGGACAAGCAAATGCGACTTAGTTTCTAATAAATGATAGATTGGACTCAGTTTTGATAGATGTGATAGACTGGTAAATAGATGTGACTATACCTAATAGATGCAATTTTCTAGTGAACAATTGTGACTCTGTTGACAGTTGTGGTTTTTAGATGAACACTTGTAGTTTTCTAGTGAATTGCAGTGTAAACTGACTCTGTTTCATGATCAAGTTTTCACAAATAAAGACAATCAGAAGACAATGCATTTTTAGTTTGACGACATGAACATGTGTATTTCCAGAAAAAAAGTACAATCCTAAGGTTGTGAAAGACAATACTTGTTGAGTTCTCACTTGGGTTTCCCCAGCTATGCTTATTCAAATCAGATGACTAGTAGCTTGACCCCACTAGCTCCACTCCATGGCACTCACTTCTCTAGGGTAGCCAAGCTACAACACCCATGAAATTCCCAAGGCATACTTCTTATCTCTATTATGAACTGTAAGAATGTGAGATGGCTTCATAGGTCTAACCTGCTACACCAGCAAATAGATAAAAGGTTTTTGGCCTAACTAGAAAAAATGACATTTTAGTACGGGAATTCCATTTGTGGGGTATCATCCATGTAGCAAGAAACCATTGTTATCCTTCTTCTTAGAACAATACTCATGATACTTGAGCTTTCCTCAAGTACCCACTTTTATATACCAATTGGAAGTCGCTTGGGTTTAGCATGTTACTAGTTTGAGTCATCTTGGGGTGAGTACTTTTTCCCACCAAGATATGCCCAATTTATAGAGTCAGTAATAGGTTCTCTTGCACCCAGGATTACATGAATGCGCAAGTGGAGAGGATACTTCTATATACTGAATCAAGGGTAATAATAGAGCATACTTTCGCACCAAACATAGTAGACAGTAGTAAATTTTAAACCCAAATGACAATTTTCTAATCTACCAAACAATCTGTTTCAAAATAGTTTTCAACACACGTCCTACAAAACAATTCATTAGTAGTTTTGAATTGGTCTTCATCGATCATCCTACAAGAGGGGTTTCGAAAACTTTTCTTCTATGTTACGTCCTGTAAAAACTATGTTAACTCCTTAAAACACACGCTGCAAACCAAAAATTAGCTAAAATAAAAGCACAATGAAAAACTGTAAATTAGAAATTGAACCCAGAAATTTCACCAGTCAAATGTGTCATTCAGAGTAGCAGATGCGTCATGGATTTTTACCAATCGATTGCATCACAAAGAGCCACAAATGCGTTGAATTTTTTCAGATGTGTTGTATTCATTAGATGTGGTTCATAATATCAGTTACATCATTTTTTTTCAGATGCGTCAAGTCGTACGATACCTACAAAAATAAAATAAAACATGTCTTCACGTTAGGTTCACTAATGTAACATCATGAAAACAAAGTGGGATTCAAGCATTAACAAAGCAATTAAACTCTAATCACAATCTAAAGCTAAACAACATAGTACAAGGAAATCATAAACATAAACAAAGAGCGATCTCACCTAGTATGTACATCCTTCCATGAATGACCACGATTGTCCTTCTCCATTTCACTGTGACGGTATTCTTGCCCTTATATTTTTAGTATGTGTGCAAGTATAGCCTTGATGTATGTAATTATAGCAAAATATCGAAGAATAAGAAGTGCTCCAAAAGTCATACAATTTTGGGAGGAGTTGAAATGATGAAAGATAGGTCAATTTATAGAAAATTGATTATTTGAATGAGAGGTCGAGATTGAAAGATAAACAGACGATTTAGATTAAAGGATTCGACATGCATTGAAATAAGTGTTAGTACTGACGTGAGTGATAAAACCTAAGAATAGAGATCAAGATTAAATAATAATTTAATCTCTAGTTGAAATTATTCAAAAATTAGAAAAATAATGTTTTCATGAAAAAGATAAAGTAGAATAACAAAAACAATTTGTTCGAACACACACATAAATTAATTAATTAATTAAAGATATTTAATTAATAAATGTGTACATGCATAAGAATTAAAGCAAGATAACTGACTAGTTATGACAAAGTTTATTTGCGAAAGACACTCAGACATTAAATCAGGAGATAACTGACTGATTTAAATAGATCTTGAGTCAAGTGGGAATGAATACTTAGATAACTTAAAAATTTATCTAAATATAGAAGAATATGTCAAAAATAGACTTTTATGAATTAAATGATTATTTAATTCAAGATTCGACATTTAGGGATTAATTAAATGAATAAGATTTATTTAATTGGGTAAAGAAAAGCTAAAATGAATAATTAAATAATTAAAGTATTTATTTAATTGTAGTAAAAAATATGATAAATATAAATTAAATAAGAATTTATTTAATTTAAGGAGGATAAAGTTAATTAGTGACATAATTAAATAAAGAACGTTTATTTAATTAATCAGGATAGAATAAAGATAATGTGAATTAATTAAATAATCAAGTTTATTTAATTAATAGAAGAATAAATGTTAAAGTGAATTAATTAAATAATTAAAAGTTATTTAATTAATGGATGAGAAAAGACTTTAGAAAGTAATTAAATAATTAACATTATTTAATCACTACCATGGCAATATGAATTATGAAGAAATTGAAGTTGGAGGCTTAGACCAAATTTCAATGTGTACATATATATTTAAAAGGACCATAAAAATTGTATAGGATATATAGTAAAGCTTACAACCTCAAATGATATGACCTCATGACCATGCACCTAAGATTTCCCATGCATAAAAGCTGACGATATCTTAGGTGCGCCTGCCATGGGTATCACATGAAATCCCTACATATAGATACAACAATGTATAGATCATTCACACATGTGTACAAATTCAAATTAAAATAGATCTATGATGTGTATTTAATTTAAACTTATCAGACTTTTGAAAGCACACACCTAGCCTGATGATGACTCAGGAGCACTCACCACAACTTGTGGTTGGTCAATACTCAATATTGCATGACCTTCCTACATCTAGATACAATATATCATTTCACACATGTGTAAAAATTTGAATTAAATTAGATATGTCCACATAAATTAAAATATATATTGGTTTTTACCTAACCAAAAGGTGAGCCCAATTCTACAACACTCGAAATACGGACACTATCATATTGAGATTCAAGCATCGTGTGATCATGCATCTACATCGAACACTTCTTGAATTAATATTATATTATATATATAATTTTATTTTATTATTTACATGAATTTTCACATTTCAAATAAATTATTTAAATGTTCCTAAGTTCAAAAGATGTACATACCTATGTAGGATAATCCTCAAAATATAGTAAATCCATATATGATTATGTCCTAGATGCATGTGGGTCACTTGAAGTGAATGCTTGAGTATGCCCATAGCCTAAGCCTCCATGCTCTCTATTTCTCATTTTAGTTGTTGCATGTGTAGCCTGATGAGTTATATGTCCTAAAAGAGAACTTAATGCTCCTAATGTCGACAACATCGTTTGCTGGTGAAATGCAACGTGAACATTAGGAGAAGGAGGATCAACAATAGGAGCAATCGGAGCACACCATTGAGGAATGACACGTTCTCCTAATCTATGTTGGGGCATGCCATTCCCAACTCCCTAAAATGACCTCATATCAAAATAGTTCAGTTTTAAACCCAACTCAAACTTAGCCCATAACTTTCTCAAAAAGTAAAGGGGCACCTCACAATTGCCATGTGGCGGAGTATCAAACACCATCCACCATCTATCCCAAAAAATTGTAGTTAACTACGGGTTCCTACACCATTTCATTGAAATTCATTTTTTGGTGGGTGGAATTGGTTCATTTGTTTGGGGGCTAAAAAAATGTTGGCAAATGGCTTGTTTGGTAATTCTCAGATCATGGATTTCTTTATAAGACAATCCATCTACATAGAATTATCTCCTCTCTTCTCTCCATCGACGAAACCTATCTAGGTCCGCATCAACAGATTGAACATAATAGTAAATAGTTTCCATTGAAGATGCAAACGATGTGAGATGGGGAGATATTAGGCTCATTTTTTTATCAAATCTATATTTTCTTGAATCACATTAAGGTTTGCTCTAATGCTCTCTCTTAACTGAGCCTGATCTACTATAGGGTGTGGGGGGTTAGGAGGTTGAGAGGGTGGATGTGTGGGGTTTTGTTGTGGTGGGAGATCTAGATGTATGGGATCTTCAAGTTATTCATTGGGTATAAAATACTCTATGTTAAATTCAGGCTCCATGTGAACAATGAAATGGCAACTGCATGTTAAACAATTAAAAAATACATATCAACAAACTAATTAAATAATATACACAATTTGAAAGTTATAAATCACATTGAACGTGCACAAATTCAAAATGCATTTCATTTGAAGACACATTCAATTTAAAAAGTTAAAAAATCCATAGCATGAAAATTTAGACTAATTTAAGTTGTAGAATTTATACGAACAATTAAAACCTCCCCTACAACATGTGTACATTAAATTATACAATTAAAGTCATGCATGTATGTACCCTTGTTTAAATTCTCACTTTATATTAAATTTTGATTTCAACACAACAGCCTAATTTAAAATATTTAAATAATAATATCAAAGTCCTACTTCATTGATTTGACAAGAGGAAAAATTATAAATGGATTAAGTATAATTTAATGAGCTACTTGATCATAATTTATTGTTGGCATTTCATGATTGTGTGATTTTGGGAAGGTGATCTATTTTTGTTTAATTTCTGACTAAATTTAAAGAGTTATTTTTCTTACCTAGCCTATATTTCCTTACTAGTTGGAGAAGATAATCATGGCTATTTTAAAAGTTTCTCAGGTTTTATTATTATATATTTGATAGACATATTTATAAGTCTTGAAAACATTGTCACTTTTGAAAGTTTTAAGTATTAGTTCCATGAAGAGGAATATATAAAATTATAAATTGTCCATTCCTTTTTATTGTCTATTATAGACCATGAACATTGAAATTTTATTGTAATAAAATTGATTTTGAGAATTAAAGCCAACAAGCATATTCATATAAAATTATTTTATGATAGAGAGTTTAATTTTATTAAAGATCGCATGAAGGTGTCTTGTAGTCGTACCTTTTCTTGGGAAGCTCATTCTCATAGCCCTGTGTAGTCTTTTAAAGGTTGAAACCCTTTTTTAGGAACCATTTTCATGTCTTCTACATCCCTTAGATGGTAGGGTGTATTTGGTTATGTCTAAGTCTTTCCCTCATGCGACGATGCTTGGTTTGGTAGCATCATGGTTAGTCATCTTGCACATGATGATATCTTAATTTTTTGTTAGTTTTGTGCATATTTTCTTTTTTTTTAAATGTGCTTTTATTAGTTAATGTCATGTGGGTCCTTTGGTGGGGCATTACATCTAGTATCAAAGTGCCATGTTCATACATTGGGAGCTTTGATTTATACATGCCTACTTGTGAGTGGTGTGTGGTTGTTAATTTAAAATTATTGTATTATTATATCTTGGACTAATGAATGCCATGCCTTAGTGATGCTTTTTATATGATTATATGTATGTCCTAACCTATGCATTGATTTTCAATGAAAGATGCATCCTAGGAATCATGTCACTCATCAAAGTGGGAATGAGGGGAAGGCTAAGAACCCACCTAGAATCCTATTGGTGGTCTTCAAGTTATTCATCTCCTTCAAGATATAATAGTAAGGGGCCCTCATCAAGAGGCATCCCATTTAGTGCATTCCCATATTTCTTGGGAGAATAGAGAGGAAAAGCCTCAAGGTAGAGAGAGAGAGAGAGAGATAGCACTCTATGAGCCCTCATAATTATAAATTAGATGGAGAGGTAGGTTGAGAGACACCCATAGAGGGGATAGGTGGGTAGTTGATGAGGATCACAACTCGATACTTAGAAAATAATACAATAGAGGCAATAACAAAATTATTATTTATTTATTGATAAGAAGTTTTCATTATAGAGAAATTACATTCTAGAGGATCAAATCCTCATAGGCTGCAATACATGCAACTTCTTACTATTTCTAAAAGAAACTCCCCCTTTTTCTATACAATTTCCTCTATTACAATCCCCCCCAAAATTTCCAAAATGAGTCCTAAATAGCCTTTTTTGGCTTGGAGCCAAAAATACAATTTTAATTTTGAATGTAGGTGGTTGGGTGCTGAAATTTGAAATTTGAAATTCATAAATTGAGTCCCAATTCAAAAATTGGAAATTTTCCAAAAATTGACCAACTTCTGAAAGCCATAACTTTTGATTTGGAACTTCGTTTGATGTGTTGTTTGAACTATTAGAAAGGTCTCAGAGTGTAGAATGTGCTAAGAACTAAGTTTGTCAATTCTGACAATTTTTAGGCCTATACAGGACCATCTAGTGCCTCAAACCAGACTTAGAAGAGTTTTCAAGGTAATTTTGGGAAACTAAAACTTGAATATCTTTCAAACTAGGAATGATCTTGGCCTAATTATTTCACCAAAGTGTCTATTTTCCTATCTTGAAGCTTCCCATAAAAATTTTCCTCCTCATGCCTTCAAATTCATACCTACTAAAAATAGTAGTTTGACCAAAAAAAGCAGAAAAAATAGTTTTGAAAGTTGGGGATTCTTATTCGATGAAAACGATATCCAGAAATGCAAAAACATCTACCAAAAAGCCAACAGAAAGGAATTTTTTTTGGGTGATGTAGGATTACCCTTACACCACTAGATGCTCCTGCATTAGACACCTAGGGTAATTTAAGAAGTGACCCTATCATGTCTCAGATGGTTGAGGAAAACCCAAACAGTCAACCTATGCCTTAGATAGCCATAATGAATCTTCCACGAGCCTTCCTCTCCACTTCACTAGACATTCTTCATACTACCTATTTTTGGTACTCCTTCCCACACAACTATCCAGGATTGCTTCAATCTCCTCCCTCTCTGAATTAGGTGCAAGAATGCCACATTGTTCCATTTTTTCTCCATCCTTTATTCCACCTATTGGGACTATAAAAATCTGATGTTTTTACATATGTTTTCACTCATAAATTTCTAGATTTGGTCCTACCGTATGCATATTTCACCCATTTTTGCCATATTGTCCCATTGAATTTGTTGGGTCATGCATATTTTACATTCTAGTTCATTTCGGCATAGGTCTCCCATTGTTTCCCTGACCCACTGTGTTTTTTTGCTAATATCTTATGTTTCAAGTGTTTCGTTGTGACAGCATTTGGGTCTCTCCAGTACGTTTTTTAGCTAGCAAACATTTGTTGCCTATCAGCAAGACATTTTTGTTGTTTCGGTGACCGTGGTGGCTTCTATCGGCGTCATGTCTCAGCGAGCCTTGCTTGTCTTATTGACTTTTGCATTATACTCACTTCAGCCCAACATAAGGTTTCGGCAATATCTCATAGCGAATTCGGTTTGTCTCACCGACGGAGCTTGGAAGGTTTCTTTATTGTGGCTTTTGGCGAGAAAGGATTTATGTCTCAGTGATGTACATAGGATGAAAGGAATATTGGTAGGAGTTAGTGATATCGACACGAGGTCTCGGCGAGTGACCTTCGATCTCGCTGATGAAAAACATGTGGATCCTTGTTGGCATAGGTGTTGCCTTGTCTCGGCAACACAGGGATAATTGAAGACCTTCGGTGAAGCATTAGATAAGCTACAAGAGGTCTCTCCAATCGATGGAAGCTACAATGATATACATGACGGGCTCGTCGATGAGAGGAACTTTAAGTCATAGCGACACACGAAAGGTAAAGGTGCTCTCGGGAAAACATAAAGGGATCTACAGGATGTCTCCATGACCCAGATGAGCTACAATGAATATGAACAAGGCTAAAGGAGTTCATCGGTGAGAGATATCCGTTTGTCTCAGTGACAGGAAAGCATGTAAGGAAAAGTTTGTTTCGGCTCAACGTAATTGAAGTCTGTATGATGTCTCCTTGAGAGTGATAATTCATAGTGATAGCAGAATGCGCACAGGATGTCTAATGATTGAATTCCCTTCAGCAAGATGATATATTGTGTCTCACTGACTATTCATAGGTGATTAACAGAAATACAAAACATTGAGGCCGACATGTATCTGCTTGAGAGCCATTGCTTGCCAGCTTGATTGGAGCCTGATTTTTGTGCTAAGCCGACATGTTCTCTCATTTTAGCATTTTATCCAAATGCTTGTGTATAAATAAGCATTCTTGCAATTGTAATTAGGAGGAGCTATTAGTTATTTAATATACAATACGCAATTTCTGATGGATACAGTACTATAAATTCATCAGATCAGAGACTATGATGCATGTTTTCAAATCGAAGGTATTTATGGAAGTCAATTGATGTTGCTGCACATTTTTGGTCTCAATTATCTATTGAATTTGATGAAAGTATGGCTAAGTTGTCTCCAAGATGGATTCTTTCTGGTTGTTTAAATTGATATGGCAAGTTTGTATTCGATTTATCAGTGCACATTTCATGTACTTGTGTGATTGATTGATTGGTTCTTTCAAGTAAAGACTAAATCCTTTTAGTTAATCACAGTAATCAGAGAGATTCAATTGGATTATTCAAGTAGAGCTTAGTAGTCACAGTTTTGCATGTTTATACAAGTTGTAAATAGAATATATGCCAGACAATTTGAGTTTTCTCTAGAAAGTGTTGCTCATTTGATTTCATTTGACTCCACATACCCAATAAGGCATTGGTCTCTACATTTTATCATTTTGAATTCATTCATTCTCTTTACATCTTTTAAAATTGAGCATTTTAGAATCTAGACCAGAGTATTGTTACTATTTTCAAGTTGAATTATAATTGTTCACTCCCATCTGCCATTGTGAACAAGTTGTTATAAGAAGATTGATTACAAGTTAAGTCTGCATTATTCAAAGAGGTACACCCACCCAAGTTTTGCAGCACCTAAAGAGTAGAAGGTTGAATTCTTCCAACCTTGTCTGTTACCCTGAAGCGTATCAAGAGATTGGCATCCTCTTGAGGCATCTTGCCTATGTTTTTGAGAGCTAACAAATTGGTGACTCTATTGGGGAACAATCAGAATCAAGGCCTTAATCATAGAGTCAGAAATCTAACACAAACTCCACTGGGAACTAGAAATATCAGATTTTTTTCTCATTTTTTGATAAAAGTGAGTGGCGACTCTAACATAAATTTTTGCAGCTATTCATCATGAATGGAAGAAGATCTCAGTACAGTGGAGGTCATACTAGAGCTCCTGCTAGTGGCAGTAAGTGGACACATAAAGATGACAGAGTTGATAAGGGAAAAGAAAAAGGTGAGGACATGTGCATAACAAACAAAGGTAAAGCACCAAGAGCACATTGTGAAACATATAATGGCTATGATACATGGAGAGATGATTCAAGTGCAGAACTTTGTACCCCTGAAGATCAAAGAAATCCTTTCTTTTCTCTTGATCCTCAGCAAATGGCTAAGTTTGAAGCTCAGAAATAGGCTGAGTTTAGAGCTTAACAAGGGGCTGAACAGATTAGAATTCAACATGAATACAATTAGATGATGGAAGGTAATCACAAAACTCCTAAAGGAAACCATGAGCTCTCAATTTCTGATGAAGCAAAAGCACTATTGGAACTGAAAGAGAGGAGGATAAGGGAGCTAGAAGCTAAATTGTAGAAAGCAAAAATTGCTGATCAGACAGCTGGTGGCTAAAAGTATGTCCCACCTCACAAGCAGGGCGATCATGGTGCAAGGCCCTCCAATCAGCAAAATTCTCCTCACTATTTGATAGGGAATCACTACAGGAAGCCAAATCAGCCACCCCATATTCTCACACAGCACACAAATGTGCATCCACCTCCTAGTCAGCATCACACTCCTCAACATAATGCACAATACAATAATCCTATGCATCAGTATCAATATCCACCTATCCCTCCCCCTCACCAATATGCAGCAATGATCAGGCAGTTTGATTTGGCAGGGTTCCATCTATGCCCTTACCCTATGGATAGTAGTTGGAGAGGTTTAATTCCCAAGTTTACAGGGAGCAATGCAGTCACTGCTAAAGAACATCTAAGGAATTTCAATATGTCCATTCAAGACATAGGTATGTCATATGAAGATTTGCATATGAGGTTGTTTATGATGTCACTTATTGAAGATGCTAGGGATTGGTTTAACAGCTTGCCAGTGTATTCAATTAATTCCCTCCAAGCATTTCAAGACAAATTCTTAGAGCAGTATGGGAATCAAAATGCTCCAGATGCAGCTCTTCATGAACTGGTGAGGATTTAGAAAAATTAGAGTGATTCAATTTATGATTTCAACCGAAAATTCAACAAGTTGCATACTAAAGTACCTCCTAGATCAAGGTTGTCAAACTCTGCTACATTGAGTATTTATTTGAGTGCATTTGATCCTAAGATAGGGTATGAATTGAGAAGTAGATCCCCAAGAGATTTGGCTAAAGCACAGAAAATTGCATTGACAATTGAAAATAATAGGAAGGTTGTTGGTATAATTAATCAAAGAGACAACCCGAGGCCTCCTCAGCAAAATAATTATCAGTACAGACAAGAGAATACATATAGAAGTGAGAACATAAATGAAAGGCCGAGGCTGCATGATATGCCTTACAATACAGACTAGAAAGATGGGAAACCTATAACAGCTAGGCCAAGAAACAAAGAGACTCCTGATCCATTGAGCAAGAAAGGAACTTACATGGTGAGTAATAATTATTTTTGTGAAGTTTGTAATCAGCCACATTCTCTAGACTATTGTGTTGTAGCTCAAAGGATGCAAGAAGAGGGAATGTGTAACACCCCTCCATTTTGGATATTCAGATCGGCAAGGTTCTTTGTATGTCTGATTATGCTTATGATGTGACTGTTGAACTTAGTGATTATTTGATTATGAACTGTTTAGTGATATGCATGTTATATCATGATGTGATGATTGTGGTTGAACATGCTTTGACTTTGGAACTTGATTATTTGTGATCGTGATTGAGTAAATGATGTGGAAGTTATATGTTGATGAGATGTTCTTTTATTCCGATGTTATCCTTATGGCATGATTTGGAGTAACTTAGAAGATATCTGATTAAATGATGTTTTATGATATTGATCATATCTTTGATGTTAGATGCGTCAGTTAATGATACTGTACTGGTGAAGGGGACGGATTGTATCACTCGCTTGCGAGCGCCCTACAATTCTGAGATTTCCTCTTCACGGCATGTTTGATCATAACATACATATATATGTTGCATGTTCAACATGTTCTTTGTTGCAGGTTTGTAGGTACATGACATCGACTCCACCTGGTTTCACAGGTGTGAGCGTGTCCATTTACCAACGGAAATTGATTGGGAGATAGTAGCTAGGTTTTTCGAACCAAGTCGTCACCCTAGTCATAGCGTGTTGTCGGGTTGTCGTCGGGGTCAGTTGTTTTAACTTGGTCAGTTTCCCCTTGAGTGTTTATTTAATTTCAAGTTTAAAGTTTATTAAATGACTTGCGTAGTTTAATTAATGATTAAATGTGTTTAATTGCAAGTTAAAAGTGATTAAATGGCTTTTGAAATTTATAAATGATGATTGTTTTGTCTTATTGAGATGTTGGAAAATTAGTGATTAATTAATTAATTTAATTTAATTAATAAAATAATCTAATTTTGAATTAGATTTATTTTATTGACCAATTAAATTAATAGGGATAAATTAAATCAATTTAGCCATGTTGGCATCATTAGATATTTGGATTAAATAAAAAATTAGAAATATGTTTTATATTTTACTCCTAGAAATAAAGTTGAAAAATAATGTTATTATGAGTTGTTGAATTATGAATTGTTGAATTATATTTTGTTAAAAGAAATTTATTTGACCTTGGTGATTATTTAAATAAATGAGCTATTTTGACTCTACTGAATATTTAGATTCAAATTACAAAGGAAAATGGAAATCACATTTGAGATTTGATTTAAATGAAAATTATGAATTTTGTATGAGATTTATATTAGAAAATTAAAAGTGTTTTTTTAAAATTTAAAAAGGGAATAGTCTTTTATGATTTAAAAAAAAATTAGTGAGTGGGCATCTTAGGGTTTGGCCAAAAAATTTTGGGGGAAATCCTTATGAAAAGAGTGGAGATTTCATTTTGGGAAAAAAAAGAATTCTTGGTTTGAAATTTTGGGTGGAGAGGCTTGGAGGAGGCTAAGATTGTGGAGTTGAAAAAGTGCTTGGGAATCTCCATTGTGGAAGCTTGCAAATTTTGGAGAAAACATAAGGTTCCATATTTTCTCCCTTCATCTTCTTGCTCATTTTGAATGATTGGAAATATAGTTTTAGATTCAATGAAAGATTCATGGAAAAGCTTTCCAATTTGCAAATTGTAGATGGATTTGGAAATAGAAACCAAACCAGAAATTCACACCATGAAATAGAAACAAGATCAAAGAAAACTCTATTTTAGAACTAGATTTTGAAACCCTCTTAATGTTTTTGAAAATAACTTCTATTCTTGCAAAGTATTTGGATTATTTTTACAATTTGAGTATGAAATTAATTCTGGGTATATATATTTGTATATATATTATAAAAAAATTGGGTTTGGGCTAAACCTAGAAAAAACCCATGAAATTCTTTTTGGATTTTCGTTTTTCGTTTTTGGAAAAACGCAGAATTAAATAAATAAATTTTTAATTTTTGTGGGGTGGGGAGGCCAAACCCCACCCCATCGCCGCGGCCGCCGCCCGGCAGGGAGGCGGCACTGTGTGCGAGCACACAGCCACCGCCACCCCGCAGGGAGGCGGGCACTGTGTGCTCCACACATAGGCTTCGCCGCCCAACAGGGAGGCGGGCACTGTGCACTCAACGCACAGGCTCCGCCACCCCGCCGGGAGGCGGGTGTCGTGTGTGGAACGCACACAGGCTCCGCCGCCATGGGCGGCCAGGGCCTGTGGGCCAGGGCTTCGGCCCTTTGATATGTTATAACAGTTTCATTTTTTTTCTTAAGATTAAATTTTGTTTAATTTTATTTAATCTAACTTTTATGTATATATTATTTATATTATATTTTATATATGATATATAATAGTTAATATTGTATATTATATAAAATATAATATATTTAATATATATATAAAAAATTAAAGGAATTTTAGTTTAAGTTCAAAATGTATTTTATATTAATCATGAGGATTTTAAAATATGAATTAATTGGAAAATATATATATGTTATTTGATATATTTTATTTATTGGGAGTTAAATTTAAAGTTACATAATTTATTCATATGCAAATAAAATATTATTTTATTAGGTATATTTAAATATTGTTCAATGTTAGATTGGAACTTCTAAACGATCATGTGATTATTATGATTGCAGAAATTGATATTTCAATTTATATAGCCATAAATTTCAAAAGAAGTGAATTTAAGCTATCATTTAAATGTATATTAAAGTCAAATTTCGTTTATGCAAAATAATAAGGAATAAAATATGGGAAATTTTGGAATCCTAAATGATCGTTTAGGGGTACACAATTAGATGATATTGGAATATTCAAAATAGAACTTACTTTAAAATGATTATCGCATTGGTATTGAAGAAACGAAAGTTGACGTTGATCATTTCTGTTATTTAGAATATAGAATTTAATTAATTTATTTATCCATGTGGTAATATAGATTAAGTGATTTGATTAACATTTAGTTAAATCATTGATGCGAATTTAGATTCAAGATTAAGTTATTTCCTCTACATGTCTGTTTAGCAAAACGTTCTAAGTATAGAAGACAATTGAGAAACTTAGCGTTAATGAATGTCTTAGTTCACAGAGATAGTTATGATCTTTAACTATGGAACAAAATTGAAAAGCTTAGGATTAACAAACGAATTATTGTAATCAAAGAACTTTATTTGTCAAATGTTGAATTATTGATAATTTGATTTTGATTAATTATAGATTGATCAAGTAGAGTTGCATTATTGGATTAAATTCTTTAATGTCGGCAAGAGGACATATGCTTTTACTATTTAGTATAATTGATTGGAATATATTGTGTTCAAGTAGAAATGAGTTTTAGTTGATTTATTTAATGTTGAGTTGAAATTGAAGACGGATTTGTTGATCTAAGTGTTATTATCAAGATGTTTTAATTATAGAATATAATGGCAAAACTTAGAGAAAGGAAGGACTTATTATTTAATTGAAATGTTTTGTTAATCAAGTAATTTTATTTACAATATATGATTGTGAGACATAGAGTGATTAGCTGGTCTAATTCCAGTTCAATGATGTTATTTATTTAAATGTCTTATTTTTTTAGAATATGGTTGTGAAATTTAGAATATGTGATATGTTCTTTGCATATTTATTTGTCATGAAAAGAAATGGGTTCGATTGTTTGGATAAATGCAAGTCATGTAAACTGTGTTTGACTGGATTTAGGAAATCCGAACATTAGTTTACCTAACTGTCTGGAATGCTTGTAGTGTTATAATGTTCGTCCTCAATGTTGGGAGAATTGAGTCAATGTTGAAGTCTTCCAGATAGGAGTTCATGTATTGGTATGGGACTATGGTACGTGAGTCAACTTTGATGTACCATGGGAAAATGTGCTTGTGACATCATGTCATTTCACCCGGTTTTCACGTACGGGTTTTGTAATTTGTGCCTCCTTGGAAATAGGAGAAGGTTTTGTATTATGTGCCTCCTTGGATGGAGTGGTTTTGTTTTGTTGTTTTCCTCCAGTATTTGGAGAGGGTCTTAATCTTGTTGCCTCCAGTGTTGGTGTGAGTTCTTGATTGTTACCTCCTTGAATGTGAGGTTGTGTTTATTTGGATACCTATTCTGGCTATTACCGTGCGTGTTATCTTAGGAGAGTGGCTTGCAATGGGCGCCAGCACACAAAGTGGTGCCAGGATAACCCTTTGCAAGTTGGTTAATTCAGTGATAACTAAATTAAACTTTTAGAAGCTTAGGTTGCATCAAACATTAAACCAAATAATTTGTGCCTCGCTCATGGACCCAAGGGCTAGTTCGAGACTTGGGATGAGATGGGAAGGCCTAGAATGGCAAGATCATCTATCTCGTCTTCACGAGAGGTATTTGGTTCCGCATGAGTAAGACAGGGTGCCAGGAATGCGGTAGAGGCTACCAGGATAACCTGTGGAATGGGGGCCGGGGCCTAGGAAGATTCCCATAGGATATCCCTTGATGAGCTATGCAATGACACTCTTCTTAAGTCAGCAGTTTGTACTTGTTATTTGTGACACTCTTGATCTATTCTTTGTCTGGAAGCAATGTAACCTTTGTCAATGTTGTGTGAGTCGTACCTAGAGTTGTACGTATGACCGTTCAGTCATGTGATGAGGTCTTGTATTTATTTCGTATCAGTTTTGTGTGGCCCGTGCCTGGTGGTAGATGGTCTTGTGTAGGAATTCCTAGTTACTATCTCCTAGCACGGAGGGAGTGGAACCTTTTGGATTCCACGTGGTCGGGTGGCGTGCATCATAAATCTGTTGGTTCTTCTTCATGTTCGTGTGTTCATGATTTCCAGCTGGAGAGCTCGTGGGAATCATTTTCTTCTCATGCCTTGTTCTCTCAGTTCTTATTGTATTTTATTACCCCTCAATTGTTATCGAGGTGGAGTTTTTATTATGTAATCTTTTCATTGGGAATTACCTCATTTGGGGAATGAGTATTGTAATCTTATTGTAAATCATGTTATTGAAATCTTTTGGTATTTCTTATCCTCTGTTGTAAATTATCTTGTATGGAATGTATGTTGTCTCATTTCCTTAAGTGATTAATGCTTCGGTTTATATTAATGTTTGTTGTTGTTTGGGTTTTAAAGTAATCTTTGTCTCATGGCCTTAGAGGTTGTTGGCAATGTGTATTCATCTTGCATGTTATTGTACTTAAACAAAAAAAAAATTGGTGCATGTAAGTGGTGAATTGCAACTTCCTCTAGGGTTGTGTGGCGGGGCATTACAGAATGTTGATGGAGAATAATGAAGAAGATCACAAAATTTACTTGACTTCAAATACTTTTTACCATGTTGAGGAAGGATATTCATCTTTAGAGGATGAAGGCTATGAGTATGATGTTTCTAATCAAAAGTATAATGTCCATATGGCTAAACAGCAGATTTTTTATGATTCTGATGAAGACTACACAGAGCCACATCTTGTTGAAACGCATGTTCAATGCAATGTAAGGAGACTCACTAAAGATGAAATGGAGAAAATAACTGTTGCAGCATTTGAGGATGCAAGGAGTAAATATTGGTTGAGAAACAAAAAAGTGAATGAGTTGGATGGAGTTCCTGGGGGAATTTTTGTAAAAGATCAAAAGGAAACACAAGAAACTGTAAAAAAGCCAGGGAACAAGCAACATGATAAAATTGAAAAGAAGCTTGTCCAAGAGCAGAAAGTTGCAGAATTACACAAGGAAATGCAAAAGTCTGATCAACCTAGTAAAAAAGAAAAAGAAGAAAGCAAAGGAGAAGCACCAAAACTAAAGAAGACTATTAAGATGGATAGCTCCTCTTTTGACTTTGCACAGGCATTATCCCAGGTAAAAATGTCTGTTCCACTACTTGAATTGATGAAAATTAAGGAATACAGAGATAATGTTGTTCAATTGATTACAAATGAGAATGAAAAACATATGAATTCTGAAGAATTCAATAGGCAGGAAAAGATAAATAATTCAAAGGTCTGTCTAGGTGATGTTTTAACATCTTCCCCACAAGTGGATCCTTTCTTCACCACATTGCTTATAAATAATAAGTTGTTGAGGAATTGTATGATAGATTCTGGTGCTGCTATAAATATTATGCCAGTAGGTGTTATGAAACAGTTGGGCTTGTGTGTTGATACATGTGAAGGGAAATGCTATGCAATGGATAACAGACCTGTACCTGTGGTAGGCATTATGAGAGGTGTTGAAGTCAAATTAGCTGCTTATCCATAGGTGGCTTATAATATGGATATAACAGTGATTGATACTCCTCCTCAGTTCGGGATGCTTCAGTCAAGACAGTGGATAGTAGCAATTGGAGGAAATGTCCAGTTTGATTTATCTTATGCTACTATTCCAGTGAATGGATGAGATGTCAAATTGTATAGAGAACCAAGAATGCATCAGCTTGTTGACTGTGTACCTCAAGATCAGATTAATTGTTTTTGTGATGTTGATCTTGGAAGTTTTAAAATTGAACTAGCTCAACCAGAATTAACCAATAGTGATCCAACTAAAAAGCATGTGGCACAAAGCTGCAATGAAGTATGGAAGATGTATTTTGATGAAGCATGCAGCCAAGAAGGTAATGGTGCTAGGATTGTATTTGTTTCACCTGAAGGTATTACTTTTAAATATTCATTTATGTTAGCATTTGAATGTACAAAAAATGTGGCAGAGTATGAAGCTTTATTAACAGGCTTGAACATAGCTGTGAAACACAAGATTAAGTTGTTGGCTATTTTGGGCGATTCTGAGTTAGTTGTTTCACAAATCAAATCAAAATATACAGCAAAGCACAAAAGATTAAAAAAATATAGGAATGTTGTATGGGATACAATTGAATTGTTTGATGCTTTTTCAATTGAGTGGATTGACAGGTCAAAGAATATAATGGTTGATTTTTTAGCAAATGTGGCACTACAAAGAGATGACATCACATTGGCCGAGGTATCACAAATTGCATTTAAGACAAGGCCTATTGTGCCTGATAACATCTATAACTGGAAAGTTTTCAATGATGATACTGATCTTTTGAAATTCCTCAATTGTATAGATCAGTATGAGACCCAAGAAATTGACTTCAATGCTTTTGTTGAAGAAGTGGATGGGAAGCAAATAATGTTCAGAAAGGAAATATTGCAGCTCAAAACAAATAAACTGTCCAAGGGTCTGGTGGCATTGGAGAGGCTGTATGATGGGAATGATAGATCTCTAATGAAACAAACACCAGTCAGAAGAGAAGATATTGAAGAAGTCAACTTGGGGACTGAGAAAGCACCAAGAAAGGTATACATTGGAAAGAGGATCAGCCTTGTAATTAGAAGAATGCTAATAGAGTTGTTGAGAAAATACAAGCATGTATTTGCTTGGTCTTATGAGGATCTAAAAGCGTATAGGGAAGATTTGTTTCAACATGAAATACCACTGAAGCCAGATGCCAAGCCTTTCAGACAAAAGAAAAAACCCATAAATCCAACGCTGGAACCTAAAATGCAAGAGGAATTGATAAAGCTTAGGGATGGAGGAATTATTAAACCAATCAAACATTCAACATGGGTTTCAAATCTAGTTTCTGTGAGAAATAAGAATGGTGATATCAGATTATGTGTAGACTTCAGGAATTTAAATATGGCATCTCTCAAAGATAATTATCCTTTACCCAATATGGAGGCTTTATTGCATAAGGTGACAGGGTGTGAATTGCTATCCATGATGGATGGGTTTTCTAGATACAATCAGGTTAAAGTCAAGGAATCTGAGCAATACAAGACAACATTCACTACTCCTTGGGGAACATATGTATACATAAGAATGCCATTTCGTCTCACTAATGTTGGAGTGACTTTCCAAAGAGCCATGGATGTAGCATTTGCTGATTTGATTAATGTTATCATGGTGGTGTATCAAGATGACTTGACTGCTTATTCGAAGAAGGATGAAGATCATGTGCAACATCTTGAAAAGGTATTTATTAAAGCTCTTGAATATGGTATTAGTTTAAATCCAAAGAAGTGTCATTTTGTAGTCACAGAGGGTAAGCTCTTGGGGCATATTGTTTCAAAAGGGGGAATTAGAATAGATCCTGAGAGGGTGGAAGCTATTGATAAAATTCCTATTCCCAAAACTGTCAAAGCAATACAATCATTCTTTGGTCAAATTAATTTTGTTAGAAGACTTTTCTCTAATTTTGTTGAGATCATTAAGCCCATATCAAAAATGTTGAAGAAAGGACAAAAAATGGATTGGACTGCTGAAGCTTTAGATGCCTTTATATCTATCAAAAGGGCTATCAAAGAGGCTCCTGTTCTAAAGTCTTCAGATTTTACAAAGCCTTTTCAGATTTTTTTCATTTGCCTCAATGCATACTATTGTTGCTATTATGTTACAAAAGAATAATGATGGTCATGAACAGCCTGTGTCCTTCTTTAGAAAATCATTACAGGGGTCTAAATTGAAGTATGACATAATAGAAAAACAAGCTTTTGCATTGGTAAAGGCCACAAAAGTATTTAGACCATATCTTGTTGGAGCAAAGGTGATTGCTTATGTCCCTCATGCTGTTGTCAAAGACATTTTAACACAATATGAAGTTACAAGGAAAAGATGCAAATGGATCAACAAGATTCAAGAATTTGACATGGAGATACAGATTACTAAGCTGGTAAGAGGCCAAGGCTTGGCTAGACTGATGACAGAAACCAATATTGAGGTAAATCAGATTTGTAATGTTGAAGAAGAGGCTGCAATTGCAAGCATTGAACACACTCCTTGGTATACTGATGTTATGCATTATCTTAAATATATGAAGTGTCCAAATGGATTAGGTGATAGCCAAAAGAGAACTTTGAAGTTGCAGGCATCAAAGTATGTCTTCATGGATGGAGATCTATTTTGGAAAAATAGAGATGGCATATTGTTATTATGTCTGGATGAATCACATGCCAAACATGTTTTAAATGAAATGCATGAAGGAGTTTGTGGAGGGCACTATTTAGCAAAGACAACTACACACAAAATTCTCAGGGCTGGTTATTATTGGCCAAAGGTTTTTAATGATTCTTTTACACATATGAGAAGATGTGAGGCCTGCCAAAAGTTTTCTGGAAAGTTGAAGTACTAGGGTGCTCTACCACTTCGACCCTTGTAGGCTGATGCCCCTTTCCATCAATGGGGAATTGATTTCATTTGAGAGATACAAGAGAATTCAAGTGGAGGACATAGATGGATACTAGTTGCCACTGATTATTTTACAAAGTGGGTGGAGGCAATCCCAACCAAGCAGGCTACAAGTAAAGATGTAACAAATTTCTTGATGGACAACATTATCACTAGATTTGGTACACCATTGAGGATAATCACAGATAATGGGATGTGCTTCAGATCAGATGAATTTAAAAGCTTTTGTGATAATTATGGCATTACTATTTCTTATGCAGCTCCTTATCATCCACAAGCCAATGGTCAAGCAGAGTCCAGTAATAAGAGTCTCTTGAAGATTATAAAGAGGATTCTGGGACAGAACAAGAAGGCTTGGGATTTAAAGTTAAATTTGGCTGTGTGGGTTGATAGGATCACTGTGAAAAAGGCAATTGGAAAATATCCATTTGAATTAGTGTACAGAGCACAAGCCAGGATGCCTCTACAGAATTTGTTACTAGTTTATCAGTTTGTCTTACAGGAAGATTTGGAAGTTCTTGAACCCATGGAAGACAAAATGGAGCAACTTGCTAAACTGGATGAAGTAAGGAGAGAGGCCCAAAGTCAAAACATAAAGTTACAAGAACAGATGAAGTATCTATTTGACAAGAAGGAAAATAATAGAAAGTTTGAAGAGAATGATTTGGTGTTGATGTGGAATGCAAGGTGTCAGGAGAAAGGCAAGCATGGTAAATTTGAATCTCTTTGGCTAGGACCTTTTGTTGTTGTTGGAAAGAAGGGTGAAGACTCATATTATCTACAAAACATGGCTGGTGGAGATCAGGAATTGTCTGTTCGTGGGAAATTCTTGAAGCTTTTCTTCTCTTGAGAAACACAGAGGATTAAGGGCTGCCAGTGCATGGACAACTCTTGTGTATCCTCTTTAAAATTATTTTTCATCCATAGTAGTCTAGGATTCTATCATTTTCCATTCACCTCCATCCTGCATTCACTTTGCATTCACTTCCACTTTGCATTCATTTCCATTACCATTCATTCCATTGCTGCTCATTGGTTCATCATTTTTGTTTGGTCTGCTAATTAGAGATTTTGGATCCTTGTAATGATCTCACAATCATTCATCCCCAGACGGCGCCACTGTTGGGACTGTAAAAATTTGATGTTTTTACATATGTTTTCACTCATAAATTTCTAGATTTGGTCCTACCGTATGCATATTTCGCCCATTTTTTCCATATTGTCCCATTGAATCTGTTGGGTCATGCATATTTTACATTCTGGTTCATTTCGGCATAGGTCTCCCATTGTCTCCCCGTCCCACTATGTTTTTTTGCTAATATCTTTTGTTTTAGGTGTTTCAGTGTGACAAAATTTGGGTCTCTTCGATACATTTTTCTACTACCAAACGTTTGTTGCCTATCGGCAAGACGTTTCTATTGTTTCGGTGACTGTGGTGGCTTCTATCGGCATCATGTCTCGGCGAGCCTTGCTTGTCTTACCGAATTTTGCATTGTGCTCACTTCGGCCCAACATAAGGTTTCAGTGATATCTCATAGCGAATTTGGTTTGTCTCACCGACGGAGCTCGGAAGGTTTCTTTATTGTGGCTTTCAGTGAGAAAGGATTTATGTCTTAGCAATGTACACAAGATTAAAGGAATATCAGTAGGAGTTAGCGATATCGACACGATGTCTCGGCAAGTGACCTCTGGTCTCACCAATGAAAAACATGTGGATCCTTGTCGACATAGGTGTTGCCTTGTCTCGGCGACGTGGGGATAATTGAAGACCTTCAGTGAAGCATTGGATAATCTACAAGAGGTATCTCTGATTGATGGAAGCTACATTGATATACATGACGAGCTCGTCAGCGAGAGGAACATTAAGTCATAGCGACACGTGAAAGGTAAAGGTGCTCTCGGGAAAACATAAAGGGATCTACAAGATGTCTCCATGACTCGGATGAGCTATAGCGAATATGAACGAGGCTAAAGGAGTTCATCGGCGAGAGATATCCATGTGTCTCAGTGATAGGAAAGCACGTAAGGAAAAGTTTGTTTCAGTGCAATGTAATTGAAGTCTATATGACATCTCCCTGAGAGCGATAAGTCACAGCGATAGTAGAATGCACACGGGATGTCTAACGATTGAATTGCCTTCAGCAGGACGATATATTGTGTCTTGTCGACTGTTCATAGGTGATTAACAAAAATACAAAACATTGAGGCCAACATGTATCTGCCTGAGAGCCATTGCTTGCCAGCTCAATTGGAGCCCAATTTTTGTGCTAAGCCGACATGTTCTCTCATTTTAGCATTTTATCCAAATGCTTGTGTATAAATAAGCATTCTTGCAATTGTAATTAGGAGGAGCTATTAGTTATTTAATATACAGTAGGAAATTTTTGATGGATACAGTACTATAAATTCATCAGATTAGAGACTATGATGCATGTTTTCAAATTGGAGGTATTTATGAAAGTCAATTGATGTTGCTGCACATTTTTGGTCTCAATTATTTCTTGAATTTGATGAAAGTATGGCTAAGTTGTCTCCAAGATGGATTCTTTCTGGTTGTTTAAATTGATATGACAAGTTTGTATTCAATTTATCAATGCACATTTGTTGTACTTGTGTGATTGATTGATTGGTTCTTTCAAGTAAAGACTAAATCCTTTTAGTTAATCACAGTAATCAGAGAGATTCAATTGGATTATTCAAGTAGAGCTTAGTTGTCACAGTTTTGCATGTTTATACAAGTTGTAAACAGAATATATGCCAGACAATTTGAGTTTTCACCAGAAATTGTTGCTCATTTGATTTCATTTGACTCTGCATACCCAATAAGGCACTGGTCTCTGCATTTTATCATTTTGAATTCATTCATTCTCTTTACATCTTTTAAAATTGAGCATTTTAAAATCTAGACCAGAGTATTGTTACTATTTTCAAGTTGAATTATAATTGTTCACTCCCATCTGCCATTGTGAACAAGTTGTTATAAGAAGATTGATTACAAGTAAGTCTGCATTATTCAGAGAGGTACACCCACCCAGGTTTTGTAGCACCTAAAGAGTAGAAGGTTGAATTCTTCCAACATTGTCTGTTACCCTGAAGTGTATCAAGAGATTAGTAGCCTCTTGAGGCATCTTGCCTACGTTTTTGAGAGCTAACACCACCTTCATGATACTCTATCAAATCTACAACATTGAACACAGGGGAAATATTGACTCCATCTAGAAAATATACCTCATATGTGTTCCTTGAATCATGTTTCTTCAAAATTCTACAGGGACCAAACTTTTGCATCTTCAGCTTGTTGTAGGTTCCCACTAGAAACCTTTCTTTCCTCAAGTGGACCATAGCTTCGTCACCAATCTAGAACTCCTTATACCTCCTTTTCTAATCGCCTTATACTACATATTCATCTTGTTAATGTTTTCCCTTGCCTCTTCATGTAGGTTCTTGATGTGCTCTGTAAAGTCTTTGGCTTCGAAACTTGTCTTCTTGTCTTGGTCCATCTTCCTCAATTCTAGAGTGGTCCTGGGATTTCCCCCATATACAATTTGGAATGATGATCTACCAATGCTCCTATTGAAAAATTTGTTGTAAGAAAATTCTACCTAGGGTAAGATTAGGTCCCATCCCTTGGGTTTATCTCCTACCAAGCATCTCAGTAGGTTACCCAGACTCCTATTCACTACCTCAGTCTTCCCATCAGTTTGTGGATGGTGTGCAGAACTGAACTTCAACTTTGTCCTCAATTTCTTCTACAAGGTCCTCTAAAAGTACCCAGCAAATTTGGTGTCACGATCTAAAACTATACTTTTTGGTAGACCATGTAGTCTTACCACCTCTCTAAAGAAAAAATCAGCCATGTGGACAACATTATGGGTCTTCTAGCATGGGATGAAATGTGCCATCTTTGAAAACTTGTCAATCACAACAAATATTGAGTCATTTCCTCTCTATGTCCTTTGTAAACCAAGAACGAAGTCCATACTTATATCTTCCCATGGCCCCTCTAGTACAAGTAATGGTTGATACAACCTTGTGTTTTGGCTCACTCCTTTTGCCATTTGGAATAATCTACAACTTTGCACAAATCTCTTCACATCCTATGATAATTGAGGCCAATATTAATGTTCACTAATAATGGAATAGCTCTTATCCCAGCCAAAGTGTCTTGCCATTCCTCCATTGTGCTTCTCCTTGATTAGGTTCTCTCTCATGAAACTCCTCAAAATACACAATTGGCTTCCTCTAAACAACATGCGATCTTGGATTATAAAATCCAACCATTTTGTCTTGTCTAATGTAACAAGCTCCTTGCAGGCTTTCCAAGCTTTTGCAAAATTAATATCTTCAGGATACAAGTTCTTGAGTTCAATCTTCATTTCTATCAACAACGTCTACCTCCTACTCAAGGCATCTGCAACTTTATTAGAACTCCCACTCCTATGCTTCAAAGAAAAATTATAACTTTGCAAAAATTCTACCCATTTCAAATGTTTCTAATTCAATTTTCCCTGACTATTCAAGCACTATAATTCTTGATGATCAGTATACAAAAAAATTCTTTTGGAAATAGATAATGCATTCATTTCTTTAATGCCTGAAATATTGCATAGAATTCCTGATTATACATAGAATACCTTTTATTTGCATCATTTAATTTTTCACTGAAATATGGAATGGGATTACCTTCTAGACTCAAAACAGCTCCAATGGCATTACCACTGGCATCACAATCCACTTAAAACACCTTATTTAAATATGGAAGGGCTTAAAAAGGTTTCTTTATCACCTTCTTCAACATGTAAAAAAAAAAATTTGCTCTTGTGCTCCACTTGAACTCTTTTCCATACCCTCTCATTGTTTCAGTTAGGGGTGCACAAATATTGCTGAAGTTTCTAATGAATTTTTTGTAAAAGCTGGCCAAACCATGTAAATATTTCACCTTAGTAGCAATTTTTGGGGTAGGCCATTCTAGAATAGCCTTCACCTTCTCTGGGTCTATTTTAAGACCTTCTACCGAGACAACAAACCCGAGTACACTAACTCCCTCTTCACAAAACTACACTTCTTTAAATTAATCAATAATTTATCCTCTCTTAACTTCTTAAAGACTCTACGAATATCCATTAAATGCTCATCGAGTGTCTTACTAAAAATCAAAATATAATCTAAATACACAATAATTTTTTTTCCTATAAATTCTTTCAGTACCTCGTTCATGAGCCACATGAATGTGCTCGGTGCATTGGTTGGCCCAAAAGGCATGACTAACCACTCGTACAATCCTTCTTTGGTTTTGAAGGTGGTCTTCCATTCATCACCCTCTCTAATTTGGATTTGGTGGTATCCACTCTTCAGATCTATCTTCGTGAAGTACTAAGCTCCACTCAAACAGTCCATAAGGTCATCCATCCTCGACAGGGGAAATTTGTACTTGATTCTTATCTTGTTTATGGCCTTAGAGTTTATACACATCCTCCATTCCCCATCCTTATTTGGTGCTAGTACTATAGGTACTACACATGGACTCGGGTTCTCTTGAATCAATCCTTTTCTTAACAACTCTTGAATTTATTTGTTCAACTCTTCATTCTCTGCAGGAGTCATTCTATAAGTTTCCTTATTTGAAAAAATGGCTTTAGGGATCAGGTCAATCTAATGATTGATCTTCCTTATTGGTAGTAAACCTTTAGGTACACTATTAGACATAATGTCTCGAAACTCATTCAACAAACCTATAACTTCTATTGGCCCCTCTTTACTATCTTCTCTATCCAGTCTAGGAATTAAAGCATATCACATGCATTTGTGCTTCATTCCTTCAAAAAAATTCTTCCATCAATAAAAAAAATTCTAGCACTATTGCATACCTTTTCTTCCACCTCCTTCAGGGGTTTTAATTTATGGTGGACTCCATCCTTTGTCAAGGAAAAGGTGTTAGCATGGTCGTCATGTACAACATTCCTATCAAACTACCACAACCTCCCCAACAACATATGACATGCATCCATAGGGATGATATCACACAATACCTCATCATGGTAAATGTCAATCTTGAATTTCACCAGGCATTGATCATTGACCAAAACTTTGTGGTCCTTCTATAACTAGGCAATCTGGTATAGATGTGGATGTCTTTCCCTCTTCAGCTTCAATTTTGTGACCATCTCTTATGATACCAAATTATCGGTGCTTCCATTGTCAAGAATGGCGTCACAAAATTTATTCTCACATTTGCACCTTGTGCAAAATAAACTCTTCCTCTAGTCCAGTTCCTTCTCCTCATTCAGAAGGGTTTTCTTGACAACTAGGGTTTCTCCCCTTTCAGCATCATCAGAATGCTCAGACTGAGCTTCCTCATCTATATGTGCAACTCTTGCATGGCCTTCTGGTCCTTTGTATGTCCTTCCTTGGTGTTGTGGACATTCATAGGCTCGATGCCCTTCTTCACCACATTGGAAACAAGTTCCTTTGAAACCACCTCTCCCAAATCCTTGTCTAGGTCTTCCTCTTCCTCTTCCTCTTTGTTCACCATTGTTTTGATCATGAGGATGGTATAAATTATCATTCTTCTCACTTTGACTAGTACCCACATCTTCAATTTTCTTATGATCCTCATTTTGATTCCCAAAGGATCTTCCACCACCCCTTATGCCTTGACCTCCTCATCCCTTTTGCTTGCCATCAAACCTCTTATTCAACTTCTCTTCAACCTTCAAAGTAAACTAGTACGCATCTTCAATGGTGGTCATTTTGACCAAGCTTAGCTTCTCTTGAATACTTGGACTTAACCCATTAAGGTAACATGCTACTTTATCTTTGTTGGCCTTTGCATGGCCTATTATAATAATCATTTTGTAAAAATATTTTGTATACTCCTTCACAAACTTGCTTCCTTTCTTCAACCCTTGCAACTTCTTCAACAAATCCAACTCATAGTTCATTGGAATGAACTACTTCTTCAGTCTATCAACCATATGGTCCCATCTGGTTATCTTTCCCTTTCCTCTCCTATTTCTTTCCAATTGGACCTCTTTCCACCAAATATTGGCATTGCCCTTCAGTTTTTTTGTTGCAAGATTGACCTAATCTGGATCCTCCATCTTGTTAATAAAATTGATTAACTCTTTTGGGTTCAAATTTCTAAAATAACTAGGAACTTTGATTTTGGGTCTCTTTCCTATCTTGGAAATGGCCCTTAATATCCTATATTGATTTTGATATTCTGCTTCTTCCATCTCATCCTCAGCTGGATTTTCAACCTCTTCTTCATCCTCACTCTCTTCCCTTCTTCTCAGGTTAAACACTCTTCTCAACTCTTCCTGCAATGCATTGATTTTTCTCTAGAGGGCTCTAAAAGCCTCATTTGCCAAAGCATTTCTCCCACAACATTTATGGCACCACCACACATATCGTGCATCAATCATGGAGGCTTCTTGACTCGAACCCACAACCACAAGTCCTAGTGTGAACTTCCTCATGATCGGTGATTCGTCCACATGCTCAAGAATAACCCACTCTAATACCACTTGATGAGGATCACAACCCGAGACTAAGAAAAGCACGCAATAGAGGCAATAAAAAAATTATTATTTATTTATTGATAATATGTTATCATTATAGAGAAATTACATTCCAGAGGATCAAATCCTCATAGGCTGCAATACATGCAACTTCTTACTATTTCTAAAAGAAATTCCCCCTTTTTCCAATACAATTTCCTCTATACCAATCCCCCCTAGAATTTCAAAAATGAGTCCTAAATAGCCTTTTTCTACCTTGGAGCCAAAAATACAATTTGAATTTTGAATGTAGATGGTTGGGTGCCGAAATTTGAAATTTGAAATTCAGAAATTGAGTCCCAATTCAAAAATTGGCAATTTTCCAAAAATTGGCCAACTTCTGGAAGCCATAACTTTTGATCCAGGACTCTGTTTGATGCATTATTTAAACCATTGGAAAGGTCTCAGAGTGTAGAATGTGCTAAAACCAAATATGTAAGTTTCAACAATTTTTGGGATCGTACGTGATAGTTTAGTGCCTCAAACCAGACTTATAAGAGTTTTCAAGGCAATTTTAGGAAACTAAAACTTGAATATCTTTCAAACCGTGAATGATTTTGTATTGATTATTTTGCAAAAGTCTATTTTTTTATCTTGAAGCTTCCCATAAATTTTTTCCTCCTCACACCTTCAAATTCATACTTGCTAAAAATAGTAGTTTGACTAGAAAAAGAAGAAAAGCATTTTTGAAAGTTGGGGATTATAATTTGATGAAAAGGGTATCTAGAAATGCGAAAACATCTACCAAAAAGCTAACAGAAAGGAATTTGTTTGGGTGGTGCAGGATTACCCTTACACCACTGGATGCTCCTACATCAATAGTGCATGTGGATGTCATGCTACTAGGCCAATTTAATGTATATTCAATTGGTTTTATGTTGACTTCTAGTAACCATATGGTTTCATTTTCCTTGCAAGGTTAAAATTGAGTGGTAAATTGTACTTTTCGAACCTATTTTGATGAAATTTCATACTTGGTTTTGAGTTTTTAAGTCTATTTTTTTGGAACCTAGGGTTTAGGGTTTTGATTTCTAAGTTTTATGTCCAATTTAGGTTAAATTCTAGTTAATTTAGGTATAGATTTTATGGTTTTCAATTTACAATTTAATGTTTTTGGTTTTAAATAAAATTTAAAAATATAAAATATTCAATGTAAAACAAACAAAACAAACAAAAACTAAATAATAATTACAAAACAAAAATGCAAGATATAAAGCAAAAAAAAGTAGAATTCAACCAACTTGGAAGTTTTTGAGGTCAATTGTGTCAACGAGAGGAGGTGGCAATGAAAATTTGGTCAAAATGGGCCCTCAAGAACGTGTACATGAATTAAGCTCTCCCTCCAGCTTGTCAGCCAAATTGCAGTGAGAAAATAAATAACACAGTCATTTATTTTAAAAAATAAATAGCTTTAAGAAACACAAACGTGTTTTAGGGTGCGTACCCAAGTCTAAATGCATATGCGTTCAGATTTAGGCTTAGGTACCTAATCCAAAGTATGTACACATTTTTTTAAAATGTGTATGCATTTCTTGCAAAAAAATTGTTTTAGTTGAAACTTCCCCTCTTCATGGACCCAACTTCCAACTTTTACCCTCATTAGGCTATCCATATTATTCCATGACAGGAAAAAGAGTGGTATCATCAAAAAATTGAACATTAAGTAGAGAGTTGTTATTTAGAAGGATATTGCCTAGCACTTTAGGATGAAATAACTCAATTCTTAAAAGATAGTAAAGGGATTTAGAGGCAATAACAAATAGGGTAGGAGCCAAGGGGCATCCCTATCAAATAGATCTTTCTAACAAGAATGATTTAGAAAGAGTTCTATTAACCTCAACTTGAGAATTGGCATCTTGGAAGAGTATTTTTACCATTTTATAAAAAAATATTAAGAAATCCAAAGGCTTATATGATAGAAACAACAAAGGACCATTCAACCCTATCATAAGCTTTCTCCAAATCAAATAACATGTTCAACATACCAACATTTTGACTACATTTTTCCCAATCCAAGGACTCCCAACTTGTGATAAGGCTCTCTAGAACATACCTTCCTCTAATAAACCTTGTTTGGGTATCATTGTCATATGAATAATTTTAGTGAGTCTCAATACTAGAAGTTTGGCTAGGATCTTATAAGAAACATTCAATAGGGTAATGGGTCTCTAATTTCTTATAATTAATTTGTCACCTTCTTTAGGAAGAATTTTGATTATTCCCTTATTAATATTCTTTCCTAAAGATCCTTTCTCAATAGCTTCATTGTAAACATTATATAGATCATCAACTATCCAATCCATATTGGCCTTATAGAGTTCAATTGGTAGACCATCAAGTCCAAGGGATTTCCCATTTTTAAAAGATAGAAAGGTAGAAGAAATTTCATCTTTAGAAATTTCTTTCTCAAGATCTATAGCCACTTCAAGACTATTCCTATTTGGGATTATTCTCTTGAATATTTCTTGTGATTGAACACAACTTATGGTATTATCATTTGCAAAAAATTGTTGTCTATAAATATCATAAAAATCCTTTGTAATTTCATCTATTCTATGTAACCACTAGTAATTATCCAAAATTGGGCCAATAGATTCTAAACATGTTTTTATCTTAGCATATTGAAGAAAAATTTGGAACCTCTATCACAATATTTTATGTAGTTTAGTTTGTCTCTAACCCTCGCCCCTTGAGCCCTCTTAACTTGAACAATGAAGCCCATTCTTGATGTCCCTAAGTTGTTGCACATACTCTTAATTATGTCTATCAATTTGAATGTTTGCCTTTGCATCAAGGATCCTACAATTCAAACTCCTACTTCCTACTATATATAACAATCGTCTTTCCAATGGTTCTCAAAAGAGTTTTGAATTTCAAAACTAGATCATCCTAGGCCACTACCATTGTTTCCTTAGGAAAAATAATCTTATTAATTTCCCTAATACTAGCAACCCCATCAAGACAATCAAGAATCTTCAAAAATTCAATATTAAATTTAAATATATTATTTTTCCTGATATCAATCATTTGTCTAACATGCTTGTTAATGATTTTAGCCTCTATAGGGAGATGATTAGAAAGTGTGCTAGGCTCTACCCAAACATAGTTGGAGTCTTTTTAACTGTCAAAAGAAAAAATATTTTCTTGAGCCTAAAATGTGTCAAGCTTACAATATAAGATTCTCTTGTTTCCTAGTTGATTATTACACTAGATATACTATATGCTTTTTCTCTCCCTTTTTTCCCTCAAGTAGGTCAAATAACTTCAATAGCTTCTTCATCCTATGCTTGTAAAACTACTCATTACCTTTCTAAGCCCAGGGAGAGCTACCAACCTTATCTTCTTTTCGCTCCACATTACCACAACATTAAAATCTCCCCCAGTAATTCATGGTACTTTTCAAAATTCTATTGCAAGACTTTTCCAAACCTTAATTCTTTCCCTATAATCATTAGGGACATAGATGAAGAAAAATCCAAATTTTAAGTTGTTCCTCTCAAAGGTTATCCATAGGCATTTGTTACAAGGAGAGCACCCATAATTGACAATAAACTTGGCCCACTTTTGACCTACAAGGATGGTGACACTGCCCTTTCCTTTGGTGTGATTTGTGTGAAAATCAATAGAGATTTTCCAAATAAATATTAAAGTATTGTCTAGTTGGAACCCCACAACTTTAACCTCTTGAACCATTAGACTATCCAAATGTTTCTTGTTCTTTTAGAGAACCCTTAAGACAAATTTGTTATCAAGATATTCAAGACCCTTGATGTTCCAACTTAAACAATTAAAAATCATTTTAAGAGGGTGGGGGGTGAAGCGGGGGAGGGGGGGAGGGGGGCAAGGGCAGGGGGGTTAGGTTTTTGGTTCTTATACAACCTATGAAAGCATGAAGGGACACTTTCTCCTTTTACTTTCTTCCAAGGTTTTTGAGAACTGTTACTTCTACTAACCTACTTCCTTTTCCTTTTTCCTTCTTCTTTAGGATTTAAACATTAATTATTTCCTTCTTCCACAACTATCTCTTGAAAAAGATGATTAAATAAATTCATGTTTCTATCTACATTGTTCAAATCATAATCATTTGGTAAGCCTTTAGAATCTACAAAATTATAGCCTCATGAGGATCTTGTAGTCTATTTCTTTGATCTTTTTCCCTTGATTTAATTCTCTTTTAATTTATTTAGGACAAATTCTTGAGTATTTTTCTTATGAGGAGTAGGTCTATTATTTTTAGGAGACTTAAGAGGATATGTTTCAATTGTTTTAACCAATTTATCCTCATAGTTTGCAGAGTTGCTTTTTGTGGGCTCATCAAAAATCCCTTCAACATTACTATCGATATTTGATTTCTCTTTATTAGTTTTTATCCCCCACACTAGGAATATCCTTAGCATTGTTAGTTTCATCCTTATCCTTATTATTTACACTATCCGTAAAATAGGGATTATCTTCTGAGGAGCTAGAAACTCCCATATTATTATAGGTTGCTCCCTAGGGCTTGGGATTTCTTCTAAATTTATTGAGTCTAGGGAAATTCTATTTTTGATGCTCATTAGATTTACAAAGAAAATGGGAATTTAATCCCACTAAAGCTTCAATTTCACATTGGAAAATATTCCCCTCTAGAGAGAATTCAATAATTTTAGGAATTTGAACCCTAGTATTGAGAGACACAAGAATTACAACATATGTGGCAAGGTAGACCTAGTGTCCTCTACCTACAATATTTTTCAAATAGGCTTTAGAAGCTAAGGCAGGAACACCCATATTTGAAGAGGGACGTTATTAATATTTAGCCATCTAGGTACAAAGCAAAACATAATATCTTCTTGGGTCTTTTCTAGAGACCAAGCCATGGCTTTGAACAAAGTTTTTCTTATATTCCAAAAATATTTTTTCAAAACCCTTTTTTGCATGTGTTATAATTTTTCAAAAACACAACAAAGAGGCCTTTCTAAATCATTTGAAAAAATGAAATGTAAATACCAAGATTCTTACCCCATGTATATGTTGTTCAACCAATTATAAAAAAAAAATTGAAGACAAATTATTACATCCATACAAGTAAGAAAAACGATAATTTTCTTAATTCTATTTTCTTCTTTTTCTTAACATTTCCTCAATAGGACTCACATGAATCACTTTAATAAAAATATGATACTTACCTCTTTTATTTTTTCCTCACGTGGGCCCTCCTTCTCCTCCCATAAAAAAACCTCCATCGTCTCCTTTGAATCACACATTGAATTCTGCATTTTTAGGAGGTTCATTTAGTTCTTCAACTTGCATAGCTTCCTTAAACACTTTTCTTTCTTCATTTCTTCCTTCAAATAACCCTCTTCACCAAATAAGTCACTAGCCATAAATGCTTGCACAAATTCACTTAATATATTTGCGTGAGCCCAAGATTGAAACCCAAGACAAGCAACCCATACCCAAACTACACAACCCAAAATCAATTTAAATCCTAAACAAAACAAAAATTATAAGGAGCTTACTTTCCCACTTTATATGATTAATAACATAGAATATCAATTAAGGCCATGAAGAAGAAAGATTATTGATGTCATCTATACCTCAATTCTATCTTTAGCTGCATATGATATCCCCTAACTAGTGGAATGACTTAAAAAAACATCTTCTTGCAATGTAAGAGCTTCTCCATAATAGAATGACCTAATTAGGTTATCCTTATCAGGTTTATTTTGAGCAAAGCTTACACTCTTAGGCTTTGAACCTTGCCTATATTTCTACATTTTTCACAATAGACTACGAGGAACCTGATAGCTACAATATTGATTGAATTTCTTATATATATTTTACGCTAAACCTCCATGATCTTGCACATTGGCATAGCCATGTAGAGTGCTGGCAGAAAGCATGGAGCTTGTTTTTGTATTCCACGTTCCATATATGTTCAGAAAAGGGGCTTGCAGCTAAAACTTTCTATGGAAATCCTCTATAATTTATGCTTTGATGGTTATCTAATCCTATTACAACTCCATTGCTACGCCATAATGGAGGTAAACCATCTTGTTTTTCCTTCATAGGGAAAACTAATGTTTTTATGTTTCAACATGCACCAGTAAAATACCAAGTTTTCAAAACTTCTAAAACCATCGACAAAGACTATTTTGGTTATTTGAAAAAAGTTTCAAAGCCATTGACAAGCTCTAATGTAGTGTATGTTGGGATTTTTGAGGAGTTATAATGTTTGTGTGCCTTTGTACTAGTTGCATTTGTTTGAAAGTTTCTAAAACCTTTACAACATTTCTTTGAGCCATTTTATCACACAATTTAGTGCCTTGGCCATGCTTCAATATTTTCAAAATAAGTGAAAGTGAAACAACAAAATAAGCATTACTAGATTCTTGAATTAAAATCATGAAGTTTCCACAGTCGATGACAATATTGTAAAAAGAATCTTTGGATTAAACTATGTGTCAATTTTTACATCAACGTTTTGGATCACTCTTTTCTCT
Source organism: Sequoia sempervirens (assembly GCA_007258455.2). Classification (NCBI taxonomy): domain Eukaryota; kingdom Viridiplantae; phylum Streptophyta; class Pinopsida; order Cupressales; family Cupressaceae; genus Sequoia; species Sequoia sempervirens. Next base: position 928,490,179 of record VDFB02271358.1, on the reverse strand, counting down.
TTCTACACATTGCATCCTAATGATGGGTCATACGTATGATCTATCATTAGGACGCAATGTGCGGAAAGAGAAAAGAGTGATCTGAAATGTTGATGTAAAAATTGACACAGTTTTAGTCCAAAGATTCTTTTTACAATAGACTCTTGAACTCAAAACAAGATTTTTGCAACCTCTTAAATATGTTGCTTAAAAGTATCTTCAACAAACCCATTATGTGCTCATTTTGGATCATGTTGTTGCATGAAAATATACTTTTCAAGGCACTCTATTGAGCAATCATAACTCTTGGCTATATTTCTATCTTTTGCGTGAAAATCTACCAGGGTGGTTGTTCCAATCAGTTTTGGAAGCACCTATTTTGGCACTGGTCAGGAATAAAATTTATAAAATTTGGTCTTATGTAACAGTGATTTGTTAATAGAATATTTTGCAAATTGAATAGTTGATTTATGAATGTTAAAATATAATTGATAGAATTAGTGTAAGATATATAAATATTAATTATTGTAATTATTTTTAGTATGGTTGAAAATACTAATATTATCATATTATAACAAGAGTTGAAGAGCAGTGAAGTTCCTCCCAAAATGTTCAAGAATAGTCCTATTTTAATTTGTTGTATCTGCTAAGCTTTAGCAACAATGTTGATAATATAGTAAGTTTATAATAATCTAGAAATTTGTCAATTTTTTTGTTTATATTATAGTTGACAATGTTGTAATATTTGCACTGAATGTTGAAGATTGAGGAACTTTGTGATTCTACATTTAATGTTAGCTTTCTACCTAGTACATTTTATCACACTTAATGTCATGGCATAAAATGGAAATTGAAAAGTAGGTGATTTTTGACAATACAAACAACACACCTTGCAACAATAATGATTATGAATAAATTAGGGAAAAACAAATAATAGGTACATAAAAAGCAAGTCTTCCTCTAATTATAAACACTTGACATTTATAACTTTCAATCGTTAACAAAAATAGTCAAGACTTATTACAAAATTGTATAGAGTATCAATGTACTTCTAATTCTTATTCTTTCATTATTTAAAAAGAAAGAAAAATGAGCTATTACATGATATGGTTCACAAATTGCTACTTAATAACTAAACAAGATTCTTATATTCTTATATTTAAAAATTTCTTTAAGCAATAGGTCATTGTTGCAAGATATTGTATTTACTCATTTTAGAATATTAAACTGTAGTCACTTCTTTTCTTGCTTCCATTGAAATTGCATTCAAAAGAATAGACTTCCAAAGTGAAAAGTACAATTTGTAGTCTAGAATTACATCAACATGTAATATATGTCTGATAAAAATCAAAAGTATAAATGAAATTCAATTACTTGGGAAACTAAAAACTACTTAAAAATTGATGAAAATAGGGAAAATGTTGTTTTTTCTTATTTCAAATTAAATAGAGGGAGAACAATGTCTGCTTCTCTATCAAACCTAGCCCAAAATGATTTTTTTATTTTTCACTTTTTATAATTTGATTGTTTTTAAACAGCTATTGATAAATCTTTCAATCATTTGACATTGTAGATAAAAAATCTTCTAAGATTTGCAAAGAAAAAGTAATATATTAAATAAATTTTCAAGATCAATCAATTATTTTATTTTTCTAAAAAAATAGAATATCAAACAATATTACAAATAAAAATTAACAAACACACACAAATATAAATACTATCAAATAAAAAATATTAATTATTTAAAATTATTAAAAAAATTATTGGTTCAAATAATTCATATGTTTAGTTTAAATATAAAAATATAATAATGAAGTAGATGAATTTTACTTTTATTTATTTTTAATTATTTAATTATATTTTTTAATTTTAATATGTAAAATATCTTAAATTTATTTTCAAATTTCACCAAGTGAATGCAAACCCTAACCCTAACCCTAACCCTAACCCTGCAACTCTAATTGTGCAACTCTAATTGAACCCTAACCCTAACACCAATTCTAACCCTAATTTTAATTAATTTTTTAAAGATAGATTTTAGATATGCATTAAGTATTATGACAAAACCTTGATATTAAGCTTATATTTAAGTTGCTATATTTTTGTACAGTAAAATCTTGAGTAAAGCCTTAAATCTAAATTATTTATTTAATTATATATTATTTTGAATAAAAATATTTCCTTAATTATATACATTTTGAATTAAATAGAATATGAATAACTTTTATTTTTGAATATTTTCAAATTTTTATGAATATTTAACATTTTTAATTTTTGATGTATAATAGTAAATTTATGATATTTTATTTTTATTTAATATTCTAATATTACTATAAAAAAATTACAATGACATCAAATAATAATTAAAAAAATAATAATGTATATTAATTTATAAACTTCTTTTTTTTTGGTAGGTAAATCGCTGCTAAGGGGCATCACCCTGTATTGCTTAGAAAAGATGATTTTACATAGATTCCAAGGCTAGCTATGCCTGTACCATCCCCATATACTATTCTATTGGCCTCTAAACAAAATGGCCACCATCCAGAAAACACTTAACACCCAGACTTTTGTTGCTATTACAAAATGGCCTGTTACTAGCATAGGCATTGGCCATACTTGAGACTAACTCCTATTCCTTACTATCTTTCTACTATTCCATTACATTGAATTTACATGAATATTGACTAATGGAACCACAAAAATATCCATTACTAAGCCCACCTTTCTCATTCATCCTCGTCATTTGATACCACCCTCTTCTTATAGGCCAGATAGTCTGCCACCAGTGGACAATCTTCACCGTAGTTCTAGTGAGCCGAGTCATTTTCCTTTTGTTTAGGGTTTTTTTCATCGTTTGGAATCCACTCCTCTCAGGTGCCAAGGTCCTAGTCATTGTCATCACCCACCACTATCTCGTTCGCTAGCTCTTCATCCTCCACATTCCTCATTGCCTAGCAACAAGGAGGGTCTTCCATCATTTTTGCCGCTATGAGCAGGAAGAAGATACTCCTCTCTCTCTCTCTCATCCCATAATTTTGTAAACCCCACCGGGTTGAGAGTTCTTATCAATGGGAATTTCATCACCTCCCCTCCATTCTAACACATCATATAGTAATTTTGGGGCATAGGAATATCTGGTATCCATCAATATTGTCCAAGGCTTCATCGATTTCACCCAGCGATGCATGGATAAAGACCATCTGGGTCAACTTCTTGCCTCTCACCTTGGATACACCCATATGTAGCAACATTTCCAAGAACATGGTGGGTATATTCGTAGTCAACCTAAATCTCTAGTATGCATTCAGAAATTTCAGTCCCAACACCTTTTTGGTCACCCAAAGCACCAGCAGATGGGAGGAAACCAACAACCCTCTCTACCTTTTATTTGTTATTTCTCCCAAAAAAGATTGATGTTGTTTCTTAGTATTCAGAAACAATGGGATGTCCATTATTCCTAGCACAAGAAGTAAACTCATGCTCGCCGTTGCCTAAACACCTTTCCTCTCTGCACTAAATTGGCTCATTCTCACTTTTGCTTAAGCAATTGCCAGCTATGGCCTTTTAACAAACAACGACCTTGCCTCATCATAATAACCAACTCAGAGTCCATGACATTTTGGGCGTTTCTACAAATCCGCATCCTTGCAAGCAATGTGAATCTTCATATCTGTATGAAATCGTGCTTAGCCTATTACTTCCCTTGCCTTGGGACTTGTTATCATGACTTGCTCATTGCCTTTTATTTATGGTTGTTGCCTTGTCATTCTGGCCCACTTCGATTTTGGTTTCATTATAATATGTGCTTTCTTGGGCACCAATTGTTTTGATCTTCCCCAATGTCCTTTCTCTATTGTAGTTTGAAAGTCCCAATCATTCTAACAAATTCCTATTTTGTCGACTTTTGCTTACTTGTTGCCATCTGATGCCTTTTTCGCCAGCTCATCTGCCTTGTTGTTCCCTTCTCAATATACATGACTTATTTGGAATGCCTCAAATTTGCTTTCCAATTGTTTGATGAATTGCAACAGATGGTTTAGCTTCCAGTTCAGGGCACTACTTCTTTGAATAGCATTGATGGTATTGAGTGAATCCCCCTCAAGATGAATACGATTCACTCCTAACTCCAATCCCATTTGCAATCCAATTGAAGCTAATCAAAATTTTGCTTCATTATTTGTGCACTATCCCAAGGGAATGGACTTTTCTACTATAATTTTACCTTGAGCATCCCTAGAAATGTAGCATGCTCCTTTCGGGCCTGGGTTACCATGGGAGGCACTGTCAAATTTATTTTAATCCAACCTTCTTCTAGCTCTTTCCATACTACTTTTGATCTTTTAACCTTTTGTGAATGAGGCTCAGTACATCCACTGAGTAGTGGTGGTTTCAAACCACTGATTGATTTCATTAGCCGGTCATCCCAACTGGTGAATATTTTATGCTTGCTTGCTTTTCTATGAGCATCCTCATTGACTAGCTCTACTATGGCCCTTTCAATCTTTTCCCAAAGACCATCCTCACTCATCTCCTTCCCTTGGAAAATCCTTTTGTTTCTCTCCTTTCAGATTTCCCATATCACTTTGGATGGGGTTAATTTCCATATTCCACCAAATACCAATTTTTTGCCTCCTAGAGGCCACATTTTGAACCAAGTTTCAATGTTTTCTAACATGGGGCATTGCAAGTTTAGTTTTCTTCTAACTATATTCCAACAGAAACTTGCATATGGGCACGCCAAAAGTAAATGGTTGATTGTCTCTTCGCTCTTTTTGTACATTACACATCTTCTCAGGCCTTGAACTCCAAATGTTGCTAATCTATCTTTAGTGAGAACTCATTTTTGAATTGTCATCCATGCAAATACTCCTGCTTTGGGGAGGCATTTTTTCCCCCATAGCAATTTGTAAGGCCAGTCTTGTCTTGCCATAGCTAGCTCTTTTATTTTGTATCCAAACTTCACTTTATATGTGCCTATGGATGACCCACACCATCTAATTACATCCTTGTCATTGTTGGGGTTGAAGTGTCTATTTCTGAGTATTTCTATCAACATGTGTCTTTTTATTCTTGTGGAGCATTGAGGTCTTGCATATCATTATAGCTCCATCTGGGGATTCCATTATTGAATACTACCTTTCCATAATTGAAAACCTTTTGCCCCCATACTCATAAGGTTTCTTCTTTGAGTTCTGCCAATCCCAGGGTGTTGTCAATGGGAGGTTTCCCACACCATGAATCACTCCAAAAGGAAGCACTTCTACCATCTTTGATCTCCCAAGTGACATGCTTGGATATTATATCCCTACAGTCCAAAATGAAATTCCAAATTGTAGAGCCTTTTGGAGGAGCAATTATGGCGAGGATATGAGTTGGGTCATCTGAGTTTAGATATTTTCTTCTTAGAATTATAACCCATTTCTGCTCACTCCTTACATATAGATCCCAAACCAGCTTGGCACCCATAGCTTGGTTCATTATTGCTAAATGTTTTAGACATGCACCCCTCGCCTCCTTTGGGGTGCAAGCCTTATCCCAAGCTATCAATGGAAATTTATTCTGCTCTCTTGTACCACTCCATAAGAATTTCTAGAAAATTTGGATTAGAGTCTCTTCCACTACTTTTGGTAGTTTCAAACATGACATTGAATATATTGGGATGGCCGAAAACCCTTATTTTACCATTAATAATATGTTTGTCGATGATAGCCATTTCCCTTTCTAGGTTCCCAATTTTCTTTTGCAACTATTTATCAAGTTTTTCCAGTAGCATTTTTTATTTATCCCTGCAAACAAACGCATACCCAAAAAATGCCTAGGAAGAGTTACCACTTTTAGGTTTAGGATTTTGGCCAGATCCTTTTGCGGACTTGGTTTTGTATTGAGGAAAAATACTTTTTTTTCCCAATTTATGCTCTTCCCTGATGCTTTACAATAGTCATCTAGGAAGTTCTTGATAACCCTGGCTTACATCCTACTTGCCTCCCTAAACAAAATGGTGTCATCTGCAAACTATTGGTGAGTGATGGGATCCAATCCATTTGCTACATGTACTCCTACCCACTTCCCTTCCCTTCTCAGGGTTTGTATTCCTCTTCCTAGAACATCTACCATGATTATGAAAAGGAATGGGGAGAGAGGGTCTCCTTGCCTTAGTCCCCTTGTTGATGGGAAGTATCCATGTGTCGATCCATTCACTAGCACAGAGAATTTGACAGTTTAAATACAACTCTTTATCCAATTTATCCACTTTTGATCAAAACCAAACTTCCCCAATACCTCCAAAAGAAATTGCTTATCCACCATGTCATATGCTTTAAGAATGTCTAGTTTCAATATCTCACATTCTTCCTTGTTCTTCTTGGTTGTGTGTATGGTCTCATGAGCAATTATTATGCCTTTTGCAATCATCCTTCCTAGCGGAAAGCCACTTTGTTCTTTTGATATGACCTCATTTAGTACACTCTTGAGTCTATTTGCTATGATTTTGGTGACCACCTTATACACTGTGTTACACAATGCAATTGGTCTAAAGTCACTCATCACTTGAAGATCATTCTTCTTGAGAATTAGAATGTGTGATTTGTTGCCCCCAACATTACCATCCTTCTTCTTGATTCCTCTACCACTATTGATAGATCATCACCTACTAAGTCCCAAAATTTTTGGAAGAATCTAGTCAGGAAGCCAATCTAGACCCAGAGCCTTGCCTGGATTCAACTACAAAGTTGCTTCCTTGACCTCTTCGTTGGAGATTTTCTGATACAACTGCCTGTTCTGCTCTTCATTTATGATTGTTGGAATTGTTCTCAACAACTCTCTCTTGTTGCTTTGTTCTCTTGATTCTCCTTGTTCAGAATTGCTTCAAAAAATCTGACAGCCTCTTTGTCCACTTCCTCTACAGATTGAGCAACTTCCCCATTTTCTTTCTTGATTTCTATTACCCTGTTCCTGCTCTGATTGGAAATTTCTTATTTGTAAAGTATTTGGTGTTCCTGTCCCCCTCTTTCAACCAAGTTTTTCTTGATTTTTGGCACCAAAAATACTCTTCCCTTTTCAAAATCTCTGCTAATTCTTCTTTCAAACCTTTTTCATTCTCAAAATCATCTGCATATATCCCATTTTCGATTATATGTTCATTCAAAGCTTTGATTTCTTGTTCCACTATTTCCTTCTCTTGGAAGATATTTTTGAAATGCATCTTGTTCCACTCTTTGAGTTTTATTTTGATGTATCCTAGCTTCTTATTTATTTTAAAGAGCTCTGATTTGTCTCCAAACTTGATTTTGTTCCACCATCTATCTATTAGCTCTGATAGTTGTTCATCCCTCAGCCACATATTTTCAAATTTGAATGGGCTTCCCTTTGGGGGGTCTTCCTGACCAAAGGGTAGCATTACTAGGAAATGATCTAATCCTGTGAAGGGTAATATTTGAGTCTCTTGTGTGTCTATTGATTTCCCCCAATCTTCCCAAACCAGAAACCTATCCATCCTTTCAACTATGTTGTTGAAGCCCTTCCTCCTATTTGACTAGGTGAATATCCCATTTTTGGCTTGCAAGTCCACTAACTAATTGTTGTCTACAAACTCTTGGAAATCAAATTGTATGGCAGTGATTCTACCCAATCCCCCTTGCTTTTCTTCATTATTCAAGGTTGCATTGAAGTACCTTGCTACTATACCTCTTCCATTCCTATGATTTTCTAGTTCACTTTAAATCCTCCTCCATGCTTGTCTTTTTTCCAAAGTGGCAATTGGTCCATATACATTGATGATGAAAAACTGCTCATTTCTCATGAAACCCTTGAATCTTATCAGCTACCAATTGTTTTCTTCTACTTCTACTTCACCTTCTATTGATAGTGGGTTCCATATAATGCCTAGACCTCCAGATGCACCTTCTGCCTCCCTGAATTGTCCTTTCCATTGCTTCCAGTTTTCCATTTTTTTGTTTCCTTCTTTGCTCCATTTGGTTTCCTGAATTAGAATCATGTCGCTTTTGATTGGTCAATTTTGCACTTCACCATGTGCCATTTGCCAGGGGCATTGATGCCCCTAACATTCCATGTAATGATCTTTATTGGCCTTGGAAAGGAGTAAATCCTTCCTAGTCCCGAGTTTCCTTCTCCCTATTGCATTGGCTACAATTTCTAGCTTAGCTTTGTTCGATCTTGGTCCCCTTTTTCCTTTCATCTTTATGTTTGGTTTTTTATTTTTGATTGGGACTACTCAAGAATCATTTCCTCTATCAACTCTCCTTCCTCCACCTCCTCTTGGTCTTCCTCCTTTGATTTTTTGTCTTGATCACTCCCTTCCTCCTCATATTGTATGTTGCTTCCTTCATTCTCCAAGTTCTCTTCTTCATTATTTTTGGAAATTGGTGACCCCTTCACTTTTTCTCCTCCCTCTTAAATTTCCATTTCTAAACTATTTGTTTCTCTGGAAAACTCTCTGATCTGAGTGCTGATGTCTTTTTAAAGTTATTTTGCTTCATCTAAGAGGGTGTTTAGGTCTTTCTCTTCCTATGAAGCCACCTCCTTCAAATGTGTTGGCATTCGTTGAAATTCCTCTATTGTTTCATGGCTTTCCCATTCCAACTTTCTCTTTTTTTGACATATCTATCTTATTTGATTCCTCTCGGGTTCAAGCTTGTTCCTCCTAAGATGTGTTGCCTCCTATATCTCTAATTCTCATATTTCCTTCACTCTTTTCCATCCCCTTTTTTGAACAACCTTCCTAGATTGAATTTCTAAAAAGACATTTCCCTGAGTGTGCTCCTTCATACACTTCTATTTTTTGCTACCAGCTTCCATACTTTGTCAAGATCTCTAGGTTTTTGTGGATTCCCAATCCTTCTATTTCCACCAGAATGTTGGCTTTTGCTCCTTTGCCATTTACAAATTCTTTGTCTACTCCTAAGCACACCCCTAATGCATCCCCTATTTTCACCATAGCCTCCAATTCCAGTACTTTGATAGGAGGTCCACCAATTTGATCCATGGAGGGGTTTTTTTAATGGTGTAATTCCATGGGTCAAAATTTGATTCCCAATTTAGGAAATGGAAACTATAGCCATTCAAAGAAAGGGGTTTTCCATACACAATTTCCTGTTTCAAATTTAGATCTATGCATTCTATGAGAAAGGAGTTTGATAATTGGTGAATGCTTACCCATTCCTTGAAGTTGTTCTACCACCAAGCATTGATCTCCTCCTTACGACATCCCGATCCACACCATTTAGCAAATAATGCTCTATCTTTCAACCTAGTTACCCTTCTATCGCTTTTGATGGAATTGCATACAACTTACTCCCCCACGGTCTCATATGCTATCTTCTGCATACTTTTCTTTCCATTTTCCCTAGAATTTCCTCCTTCCTGGTCATCTTCTTTCCAAATTCAGATCCCTTGGGTTCATCCTTCGACCAACTTGCTTCCATTCCATTCCTTTTGGCATTTATTCACTTCATTGTTTTGTTTTTCCTCTGCTCTTTGAATTAGGATTTTCAAAGCCTTTCACTTTCTAGGTTTTGTTGGTACGCCTCAGATTTCTAATCTTCTCGCTTCTCCAATTTGATGCCAACACATCTCTAGGAAATCTCTTTTCCCAGAAACACAAATGCCCATTGCCTCACATGTTCCTACCTTCATTTCTCCCATGCCATCTGTTTGGCTTCACTCCTGGATTGGATGCCTTTCTCTAGCCATCACCCTAGGATTTTGTTCCTTCCTAGTTTTAGTTTTGCATCACAGGATCCTCCACCTTGCAATAAAATGTGTGGCATTTATCCACCCAGTTTCCATTCATGAAAACCCACTGCGGGGTGTGCATGAATCCATCTGTTATGCCTTCGACTACATCTCCTAATCAGTTGTCCTCCTCAATGTATCCCCAATGGCTCCCTTTCAGGTCTCCTACTTTTTCTTACTCGACTTCACCACCTTGCACCATTTTCCAAAAAAAAAAGGCATCTAGGAACATGAAACTGTGTCAAAAATTAAGGCATATTTATTTACATGGATGGATGGATGGCAATTAATGTGGCTATCTCCATTAAGGAGAGGTACGACCATGCATTTTCGCAAGATATTTGCAAAGAGTTCGCAGTACTGCCACTCATATCCTTCAAATGCCTCACTTAGTTTTTCAAACTTTGTGCTTCAACCCAATAAGAAGCTTAGAATACGATTCACCGAGATCTCTTCTTAAAATTTTTATTACCTACTTCCTTCCTTTTTTCACAATCGAGCGGATATAAGGGAGATAAGAGGAAAATGACGGGGCATAATCTGAAGAATGTTTAAAGCTAAGAACGCATGTGGCCTTAGAGAAGAAATTCACTTTCTTGTATGGATATTCATAGAGAAGAATCTACACCATGTTTTAGAATAGTTCTAATGGGAGTCATTGCTTTAAAACATTGTAAAGTTGCATAACTATGCTTTGTTTAAGACTTTTTAATTTTTCCCTTATATGTATGTTTCAAGTCATTTTAATGTCAATTTAAATGCAAAGAATAAAAATGTACTCAAGTTTTGCAATCCATAATGTGAGTGTAAGAAGCCTCTCAGCTTAATTATTTTTTATTGAAAAAATTACTTAAATCTATATAAAAAAAATCATCAATATTTTTTAATTTTAATTTTATTAATTTAGAAACTTACTTTTATATGAAATAGAAAATTTAGAATATTCTTTTATACTTGATTTTCTAAATTTGAGAAACTATACCTATTTTACTTATTATAATTTTCTTTTATACCAACTATGATATTGAATTTTATAATATTATAAACATTTTTCTATTGCTTGATTAGATTTATGTTTGCTTATGTTTGCAAATATTAGAAAACATATTTTTAATTATTGATTAATGGATTGTCAACATAACTTTATAATTCCAATATAAAAGAAATTATCATATAATTCCAAAACATTAAACTTTTGAAGAAAGGGAAATTGGAGTCAAAAAATTTCTCTATATAAAATTTTCCAAATTCTACTAACCATAATAACATGGCTTTGAACATTTAGAAGTGTGTACATAACTGCATTGATGGAATAATACCTTACTAATAAAATCTCCAACTGTATCATCTAAAGTTATAATCCTCACAAAAGTATAATATACCTTTAATAATGTTCAATAGACCCATTGAACTAATATTGCTTCATTGTGCAACACCCCTAAGTATTGGATTGCAAAGTGAAACGATCCCTTAATATTAATAAAAGAGATCTTATTACAAAGAGAAATTGGTTAAGATATGACGGAGCTTGAAAATTGACAATAAAAGGGGTGAAGGACAAAATTCCATGTTAATGTGGTGGAGATGAAGGGGGGATTCAAAACATTGAACAAAGGAAGTTTGCACGGCTTGTTAAGTATAATGGATACCTACATATATCTAGTAACAAAGTGGTAGAGCAATAAAGTTATTTTCATTATGCTTGATTCCTTGCCTAGGCATAGCCTGCTCCCTCGTCCAAATGCCATGAAATATTGTTTGAATTCACCTAAGAATAAACATTCATGCATTGCTCAAGTCTTAATCAATTTGGAATGGTTCAAAAATTTACAATGTAAAAAATTATGCTTGACAATACTTGTCATCTCCAAGGGTTGAATTTGAGTGGGTCTAGATATAGATTATGGTAGTAATTAGTCTCTTCCATATACAAAAAAATTATCCAACCTTTAGGAATAGTGAGGCCTTTCATTTACATGTCTTGGTTAGATTTACTTATAACTCCATTCACAATAGTTGCAAGCTTTAGAGTTTCATAGATCACCAACAACCATTCAAAATTTATGTGAAAGACATGAAACTCACAATTCAATAACTGCTCAAATTTGGAGACATACAGGTTTTATTTACCCACATTGTGTGAACTTTATGGAATTGAATTCATCCCAATTGATGATTTATCCTAGAGTTTTGCTCCTCTAGATGGCCAAGTGTTCTTCCTATTGGAAAATGAAAAACCCACAACTTGAAAATAAACATCTACTAAGATTGAGAGCAGTGATAAACATACTATGTACTCAATTTGACTTGTTGCAAAGCCCTAGGACAATAAATATGATAGTTTGTAAACAATTGTAGATAGCATGGAAATAACATACCTTGGCAATCTCTAATTTTTTATCATTAGTAACACCACTGACAATGCCTATTCTCCATTAGTGATGTACTCGAGAAAGCACAATTGTGTGCCCTATGTTACCAAATGAAAAAGTATTTTATCACTTATTTTTTGAATATCTACCGGGTATATATAACTTGCAAATAGAAAATGGTTGTGCACCAGATTAAAACAAGAATCAGTTGTAAAAACTGAATAGCTCCCATAGGCTATCCCATTCAAAACTACTAATGTTAGTTTTCAAAAAGTATATATTAAATTTGTTAATTATTAATTTTAATTTATTTATGTATTGTTGTTTATTTTATAATATATTTGTTATATGTTAATAAATTTATTCTATATGTTTAGGATTTATATGATATTATTTTATATAAATATTGATTGTATTTTATTCAATTTATTTTATATAAATTTATCTAATAAATATCTATGCTTTCATAATAAATAAATAATTTTATTAATTTTTTCATAATTTTTTGAATTATTTATGTAAAATAATTTAAAATATATAGTGAATTTTATTTTTATGAGAAAATAGAAAATATAAAAAATATATTTAAACTTATCACTTTATCTCAAATAATTTTGCATAAATAATTGAAAAAAAATCCAAATATAAAAAATAACCCATATAAAATTATACATCAAATAATAATAAGAACTTTAATAATGAAAATATTAAAAATGTATTGAAATTTATCTCCTTTCAAAATATTTATCTTAAATAATTTTGCATAAATAATTTAAAATGAAATTTTCTACAAAATGGAAAATATAAAAAAATTAGAAAAATAAATAAATTTACCTTCCTTCTAAATATTTATCTTATAAAATAAATTTTAACTATAATAATTAAATAATCAATAATAAATTTATCTTCCTCCTAAACATTTATCTTAACAAATAAATTTTAACTATAATAATAAATCAATAAATATTTATCTTAAATAATTGATTTCAAATATCAAGTTATTCAAAAAATAGTTATTATTTTATTATAAATCAAAAAATAGTTATTATTTTATTATAAATTAATAGTTGAGAAGTGGCAAAAAAAATCCAATAAAATTGCAAAATAAAAATAAGTTAGAAATATATTTATGAATGATATTGTAATTGTTATAAATTAACATTTTAAATTTTAACTTTATCGTATGCGTTATGCCGAAGGCAGGGTCTTCTACAAATCATGGCGAAGGCAGGGTCTTCTACAAATCATGGCGAAGGCGAGGGTTTGTCGGGGGGGTGAATTAGAGAGAAAGGATCAAGAGGAAGGAGTGGTAAAAAATTCTTTTGTAGTTCCCATGGTGGATGTCTCTAAATTTGTAGAGAACAATGTTAAATATTTAGAGCAACGTGTCATTATTGGGTGTTTCTCGGGAAAGTGGTTGACAAAGAAGGTGATAGGGGAATGGGTCCTGGAAAACTAGAAGATGGACCCTATCCTAAAATTTTTGCCTAAGGGATTTTTCATTACAGTGTTTAGAAATGGTCCAGAAAGGGAAAAAATTATGAATGAAAAAGTGTGGCGAAATGGTTCTTCCTTATTTCTTCAGAGGTGGGAGAGGAATTTCAATCCTCTGGACTTTGTTCCTATAATGGCCCAACTTGGATACGGTTATACAAGTTTCCTTCTGAATACTAGTCCAAGGGATACATCTCAAATATCAGAAATTCATTGGGTCGGACCGTAGAAACCGATCTAAGAAATGGAAAATCTTTGATCTATGCAAGAATTATGGTACTTTCCATTAGAGAGATACCTCACTCAATCGATTTAATTTCGAGTGAAAGTAAATGGCGGTAATGCATCAAAATTGAAAATATGAAATTTTATTGCACAAAGTGTAGACGATGAAATCATAATGTAGATAAATGTAAACGATTTCCCCCAACGGTCAAAGAGGTTTGGAAGGAGAAACAAAAAAAATAATTGAAGGAACTCCCTAAGGATGTTCCTCTGCAGGGTGACACTAGTGTTATGGAATATAACGGTCTTCAAAAATCCTCCCATGTTAAGCACTAGAAAATTGTCTTGGCGGAGACCCAGGGCGACCCAATGGGGGAAGAAGACTCGCAACCCAAAGAAGGGGAGATCGGTCAATCTAAGGATGAAATTAGGTCTCCTATAAAAATGATTGAATGGTACAATAAAGAAGAAGTCATGGAATCTGAGCCACAATTGGAAAAAATAACCCCGAAGAATTGGAGATGCTTGAAAAATGAAGAATCAAACAATCGAAAAAGTCTACCTCCTCATCCAAAGTGGGCAAAAAACTAATAAACAGAAAAGGGAGGAGGAGGTGCTAAAAGGCGAACAACCTTCCATCAGATCATACATAACGTGGTCCAAGGGAGTAGGGTCTCCCTTGGGAGTAAATGAAGGTCCTATCTTGGAATGTTAGGGGTATAAATTCCCCTAACAAGAGGTGATTGGCCAAGCATCAATTAGAAATTTTAATCCCAAACCTTATTTTCCTTCAGTAAACAAAACTGGAAGGTGTTGAAACTGTCGCATTTATCAAATACTGCAAGTTATGAGAAGGTATTTTCATGGATGCCACTAGTGCCTCGGGAGGTTTGGGGGTTCTTTGGCATCCCAGAAAAATCAAGGTATCCCTATTAAACTCTAACCCAAATTCGATGAAATGTGAGGTAATTGTTGTTCAAACAAAGTCAATTTTTGAAATGCACAATTTTTATGGGCCAACTAAATTTGAAGAGAAAAAATTTATGTGGGAAACCATTTCAAATAATTTAGGCAACAAAAAATTCATCGTAGGTGGTGACTTTAATGCAATAATGGATTTGCAAGAAAGATGGGGGGATCAAGGAAAATAACACAAGTTCAAAAAGATTTTTCGAATTTCATAGAATCAAATAATATGTTGGATATCAAAACTTCAAATGGTATTTACACATGGAACAATAGGAGGAAATATTTTACTAACATTACCAAGAGACTCGATGGATATCTTGTCTTTGAAGATTGGTTGTAGGATAATTTTCTACCAAAAGAATCAATACATTTAGTGGCGGACTCTGATAATTTCTCGATCATACCGCTAATTAATGAAGCCTCTAAACCAGCTAAGGGAAAATTTAGGTTTGAGAAAATATGGTTGTAGGCCCTTGATCTCCTAGATCTATTGAAGCAATGGTGGTAAGAACCATCTCAAGTGACGAGTACCAAAATGTTTGTTTTCTTCAAAAAATTGCAAAGGTTGAAGGAGAAATTGTGGGATTGGAATAAATCATTCTTCAAAAATATTTTCGAGGAAAAGAAGTGCATCGAAGAAGATCTAGCATCTCTAGGTGAGGTGGTAATAAAGCATGGGATGACAAACTATGAATTTGAAAAAGATAAATAGTTGAAAGTGGAATAAAATGAAGTATTGCTCAGGGAGGAATGCTACTAGCACTCTAAATCCAAGAACATCTGGCTACAAGAAGGCAACCTAAAGACAAAAAATTTCCATACCTCAACGAAATTGAAACACAATTGGAACAGGATAGAGTAGATTGTCGACGAGCATGGGAAAATCAAAACCAAGGAGGAAGAAATCTAGGCTATAGGCGTAGCCTTTTTTTTGCTTTGCTAGGAGGGATGGAGGAAGCCAAACCCCTAAATTTGATGATTGTGGATGACCTTAAGCCTAAAATATCGGAGGCAGACAATAAAATGTTGACAGGCGAAGTCTCCTAGATGAAATCAAATCGGCTTTGTTTCAGATGCAACCCAACTAAGTGTTAGGCCCTAATGGATTTAACGCCTTGTTCTATCAATCATGCTGGGAGTTTATTGGCCTAAATCTCCTAGGGGTGGTGGAGGAGTCCAGAAAGAAAGGAGTAATCCTTAAAGATATGAACAAAACAAACATAGCTTTGATTCAAAAGATGGCTAAATGTGAAACCTATGATGACTGTAGGCCAATCACACTATGTAACACTATTTACAAATTGATAGCCAAGGTGATGGCAAACTGGTTAAAACTCATCCTCCCAAAGTTGATCTCACAAGAGGAATGTGGATTCGTCCTAGGTAGAAATATTTTGGATGCCATAGTGGTCGCCAATAAAATTGTCCATTCCTTTAAGCATTCAAAGCATAAAGGTATGTTGATTAAAATTGATACGAGTAAAGCGTATGATAAGGTAAGCTAGCGTTTCCTTATGGAAGTATAGAAGAAATTAGGTTTCAATGATGCTTGGTTAAAATGGGTGTTCAACTGTATTTCAACACCGAGATATTCAGTAATCATAAAGGGTCCCTTTATAGTTTTTTTAGTGGTGCAAAAGGGTTACGACAAGGCGACCCGATTTCTCCATTTTTGTACATAATAATGACCAAAGATTTAAGTATCCAGATCAAAAAGGTTGTTCAGGTGGGGTTATAGAATGGCATAAATGTCTCGGCTTCTATTCCATCCATTTCCCATCAACTCTTTTCTGATGAGACCACTTTATTCAGCATCATGTCAATGGCGAAAGCCAACATCATCAAGGATATATGCTTAAAGTCTACTACTCCTAGGCCAATCAAAAGATAAATAAGAAGTCAAGCATATAATTTTTCAACTCTTCAAGGGGTTTGCAGTGAAGGTTGGCAAAAATCTTGGAGTTCAAGATTTATAAGTTTCCAATGAAGTACTTGGGCATCCCCCTCCTTGATGGGCAACCCAAATATAACCATTGGAAGGACACGGTCAACAAATGCAACACAAAGGTGGATTCTTGGAGAAGCAGATGGTTGACACTAGCAAGTAGGCTAGCATTGATTAAACCCATTTTAGTGGCTATCCCGATATATATGTTTTCTTGACTTGAGGCGTCAAACAAAGCAATAAGAAGATTGTCAGGCATTCAAAGGAAAGTGTTATGGGAAGGGTCTCAGGAAAGGAAAAAATTTCCTTTGTCAACTTGGGATACTATGATGAAATTGAAGGATTTAGGGGCCGTGGGGGTCAAAGATCTGCGGATCCAAAACTAGGCGATGGGTGCTAAATTGAGATGGAAAATCTTTAAAAGGCCAAAAGTTTTTTGGTGTAAAATTATGAGGGCTAAGTACCTTGAATGTCAAGATACTGACAAGATCTTAACCATTGCAAGCCCCCAGAAGGGACCCGCCATTTGGAACTTCATATTGAAATCTAGAGCAGTGATCTGTGACCACCTTTCATGGCATGTGGGGGATGGCAAGAAAGTAGCTTTCTGGGAAGACTTGTGGAACTCCTACCCTACTTTGGGTGAGCTCCCAGGTCTAGCCAAATCTGTGGGGCCTTCTAAAGAAGCATACGGGGTAGAGCTAAGAAATTATTTAAATGTGTGGTAAGAGAATAGGCGTTGAATGTGGACATGGAAGTCATTTGATTTTATCCAAGAGAAGGTCAAGGGAGTGATTTCTTCAGAGCTATTGAAAAGGAGGCTCTTTATTTCATATTTTCTCGATACAATCCTTTGGTGTGCCTCAAAATCGAGTGATTACTCAGTGAAGTTGGGCTATAAGGTAATGAAGCACGAGCTAGTGGTGACATTGTGGCCCAAGTGGCTGTTCTAGGGTAAGAATGTCCTCCCTAAAGCAAGAGATTTTGCTTGGATTGTGATGTATGACAAGATTCTCACTGGTGACAGGTTGAAGAAAATTGGCATCTGTGGGCCCCATTGGTGTGTCTTATGCAAACACAGCATGGAGGATTCCCAACATCTTCTGCTCAAGTGTAACATGGCCCAATCAGTTTGATAGTATTTCTGTGCCAAGTTGGAGTGGTTTGGGCCACTTCCAAACAATCTTCAATCTCTTTTTGAATCTTGGCACAATATCTATAAAGGGGCAGCTTTAGGGGGTTTGTGGAATGAAGTCTCGACAATGATTGTGTGGCAATTGTGGTGTGAGCACAATGCCGAGATCTTTAAAGAAAAATCAGAATCTTTGGAGAACATCCTCTCCAAGATTGAATCAAGGGTAAGCGAGCATATGAACGAAACGTTGAAACTGAACAAATTTAAATTCTTCTTAGAGTGGGATAATAGGATGACAAGGAATTGGAGGTTGATCCAACCTCTGTTTGGAAAGCTCTCAAGAGAAAAGGTCCAAGGGTCCAAGCTAAGTGGGCCCTTCCTTGAAGAGGAAGACTCAAGTTGAATTTTGATGGGGCCTTGAAGGGCAACCCAGGGCCCTCAGGTGTTGGGTTTATTGTCAAAAATGATTTTGATCAATTAGTGGTGGTGGCTTCCTTCAATCTTCAGGAAGGCATGATCAATGAAGTGGAGTGTTCCACTCTCCTTGAAGGTGTGAACTATTGCATCTCAAAAGGGTGACACAATGTTGATTTTGAAGGTGACTCTTTGGTAGTCATAAGGGCAGTAGGGTTAGGCCAGGCTCCAAGCTAGAAGTTGAATCAGTGGGTCTTCAAGATAAATTCGGCCTTGAGGCACATTCAAAACTTTAGGCTTTCCCATGTATAAAGGGAGGAAAATTTTCCAATCGATTTCCTCTCAAAGTTGTGCATTGGGCAGACCGAGGAGAGGCTATTTTTTGAGGATGTGAGTCAGTGGTCAGCCTTGTCAAATTTGATTTCCTCATATTGTATTCAGCATTGATAAGTATGGTTGGAAGCCTTGGTGGCAGGCTCCCGTACAGGATCAAGGTATTGCTTGTAAGGATTTGGCTCTCCATCATTTTCAGATAGAGCACGTGGTAGAGCTGGGGGTAGGCATCTTCGACTTGCTAGAGGTCTTCTCCATTTCCATCTATTGCTCTTTCTAATGGCGTTGTTTCAGCCTGCATGGGGTATGCTCTGTGTATGGTTAGTAGGTTCACTGGAACAACTTTATCTTTAAAGGCTTCTTGCAGTATGTATCTCTTTTCCTAAATCAATGAATGAGTGTCACCCTTTCTAGTGACAATTCGTCAAAAAATTAAAATTAACATTGCCATAATTTTTGCATCTCGAATGTACAAATATTAGTTAAGTGGTGAAAAAAATAACGCAAAATAAAAATATTATACTCAAACCCGCATAATCTGCCAATGATAATCAAGAAAAATAATTTTGAAAATTAGAAAAGTTAAAAAACATGCATTTCACTCTAGAAAAAATTGAAATATAATATATAAAAGAAAATAATCATTTTGATTGGTTGAAATTCAAAACATCAATCACTAGTTAAAATTTGGCCTATAATTCCATGGAGGAACTAATAAGTGAAAACAATACTATGATAAAATATTAGTAAAAAACATTATTTACTAATAAAAAACAAATGATGGAAGAAAACTGAAGCTTGAATGAGGACGGAATGATGGTGGACTTGTGCAACATGCGGGTGAGGGCTCGCAGCCAGTAATGGCATGGTGCAAGTCACTATTTCTCTCTGCATGTGTTGGCTCGGTGGGGGATCAAATTCTTCAGTCTTTTGTGCGTAGAGGGGTGGGTCTTTTTCTTTTTTCGGGGAGGGGTGTCTTGTTTTTGCTTCAGATCTTATTCGGTGGTTCCTGAGGAGTCGTATTTTCTTCTGCTTTGGACCTTGCTTTGGTCAGGTGGGCTACCAGCTTGTTGTTTGGTGTGTGGGGCTCTCTTATCCATACCTAGTATGGGCTTCGTAGGTGTGGTTGTCAGTTTTCCTACATAAATTTTTGGGACCCGATTTTGCATGGCTCAGGGGGAGTCATCAGGGGTCAAATCCCCTTTGGATTTTCGTGCTACTTTTGGGGCCTCACCTCCAAATCGTTCTCTGAAAGTTTTTAATAATAATTTGTTTTAAAATGACTCAAGTAATGATGGATTTGTCCAGGCTGGTGGTTCTCATATTCCGAAGACAAATGGATGCCTTGAACGTTCCAAGGAAAGGCCGGTGCTAGTTATCCAACCTGAATCGATTGCGGAGGACATCGAGTATTTCTCAAAACATGCTTTGCTATGCAATTTTTTGGGAATGAGGGTTTCGCTCCAATTTTTGGACTCATGGGCTCATCGCTCTTGGTCCCTAGAGGGTGAGATGGAAATAATGTTGTTAGCAAACAACTATTTCATGGTGACATTTAATTGCATGGCGGATCGCAATAGAGTTTTTGAAGGTGGGCCTTACTTCCACAACTAGGTTGGTCTATTCATTAAGCCATGGCATGCGGGTTTTGATCCTTCGGAGGAGCTTCCGAATCAGGTACCAGTTTGGGTTCGCCTCCCTAGATTTCTAGTAGAATTTTGGTGAAATGACATTTTGCATCAAGTTGCTTCATTACTGGGAAAATTGGTGGGTCCTTCTCAACAAACTCTGGACAGCAAGGTAATGACTTTTTCTCGTATATGTGTTGAAATGGATTTGAATAACCCTATCCCAGATTCTTTGGAAATACGTGTGGGTTCATGCTCTTGGGTGCAACAGCTTGACTATGAGACTTTTCCTTTTCATTGCCATCTCTGTCGTGTATGTGGGCATTTGCAGAGAAGATGCCCGAAGTTTAAATCTCCAAGGATTCAGGCAACTCATCCTCCTCGTAATCCCTCAAAGGGTGACAAGGGTAAGGAGACAGTGTTGGCTGAGGCTATGGATGCTAAGGGTTTTATTCCTGCCAAGGCTCATAATAGGAACCAAGGCCAAAAGAGGACCTTTAAGGTTCGACAAGAAGGAGATTCCTGTAATAGATTTGAGGTGCTTGATGACCTTGGTCATCAGGAGGTGAATCCAGGATTGTTGATTTTGGATCACGGGGTTTCATAAGGGGTTCAAGAAGGCGGTTTCCCAGAGCACATCCAAACTCCTCAAGAAGTTGGGGCTATCCAGTTGGAATCAGACCTGAGTATGGTGGTTCTTGGGGGGAATGAGCCTTCTATGGATCCACAGTTGGGGGAAGGAGGGCTATCCAACCCTTTAGTGAAAACAGGAGCAGGCTTTGTAAAAGGTAATAAGGCTTCTCCTTCACTGGGAATTCTTCAGAAGGACCTAAAGAAAGGGGTGGTAGAGAAGTCTTCTAAAGTGGGGAGAAAGAAGGATTTGGAGAAATTAAAGTTGATGGGGGAGTCTTTGGTGGAGGCTGGGTCTGTAAAGACTCTGGTTTCACATTTTTTTAATCCTCCAAAATGATTGTCCTCTCTTGGAATGTACGGGGCTTGAACAGTGGCCCTCGACAAAAAGTTGTTTGGGATTTGTTGTGTTCTCATTCTCCTGATGTTCTTTTTCTTCAAGAGACTAAGTTAACAGTTGAAGGTATGATGGGTATGATGCCTAAACTTTGGGTGCAGGGTAGTTGCCATTGTATTGGGGCTCATGGTAATGCAGGTGGGGTGGCTTGCCTATGGAATCCATTGAAAATTCATCCTCTTTGGTGGGTGTCCTCCAAGTCCTCAATCTCTGTGGTTGCTTCAAGTCTGGAGTTGGGGGAAACTATTCTCCTCTCAGACATCTACGTGCATACTAATTTTCCTGGTAAGAAGTTGTTGTGGTCCCATATTAGTTATGTTCAAATCCTTGCTCCTTTGTTCCCTTGGATTGTTGCAGGGGATTTCAATGCTATTATTGAGATAGATGAGAAGATGGGTGGTGTTGCGAGATTGGAACCCTCTGCTCTCCTTTTTCTTGATAGCATCTCTACTTT
The DNA here is from genome assembly GCA_007258455.2 of Sequoia sempervirens. Taxonomy (NCBI): domain Eukaryota; kingdom Viridiplantae; phylum Streptophyta; class Pinopsida; order Cupressales; family Cupressaceae; genus Sequoia; species Sequoia sempervirens. Next base: position 928,468,451 of record VDFB02271358.1, on the reverse strand, counting down.
GAACCTGGTTTACATTAAGCCTCAAAATGGGAAGTTTACTTGGAACAATAGGAGATTGGGGGATAGTTGTATTGTGGAGAGACTTGATCGCTTCTTGGTATCCTGTTTCTAGGTTGGCGGAGGGTTGTCTTCTGCCTCTGAGATTCATGATTGGAGGGGTTCAGATCATTGGCCTATTAAGTTTTTTGCTTCTTCTGCTCGAGTGGCTCAGTCCCCTGCTTTCAAGTTTCAACTTATGTGGTTAAGAGATTCTTCTTTGCAGGTGCATATAGCTAATTGGTGGAGAAGGGGAGGACCTGCTTTTGGCACTGCCATGTATTCCTTTTCTAATCTACTACAATATGTAAAATATCAACTTAAAAGGTGGAATAGGCAGTACTTTGGCAATATTTTTCATGCTAAGGTTAATGCACAAGCTGTCTTGGATGTCATCACTCGAGAGATAAGGGAGTGTGGTCTTTCTGAGGATTTACTCAGGGAGGAGGCCTGGGCTTGGAAAGCTTTGGAGGAGTGTGAGTTGCGTGAGGAAATTTTTTAGAAGCAGAAGGATAGAGTTGAGTGGTTATAGGAGGGGGATAAGAACACTGCCTTTTTCTTCAACTCAGTGAAGGCTAGGAGGCATGGTAATTCTATGCCTATTCTAGTGAATGATAGGGGTGAACATCTATCTTCCTTGAAGGATATATCTAGAGAAGCTTCTGAGTTCTATGCTTCTTTATTTCGTGAGGCCTCTCAGGATGTTATGGAGGAAGAAAACCAAGTTCTGGCTTGTATTCCATCTTTGGTCACTAGGGAGATAAATGAGTATCTTTTGCGAGATATCTCACTGGAGGAATTAGAGGCTACTATTTTTCAGATGAAGAAAGGGAAAGCCCCAGGTCCTAATGGGTTTTCAGTGGAATTTTATCAAGAGTTTTGGGACATCATTAAATTGGATTTGTTGGAGGTGGTGCGTGAGTCTCAGAAAAACAAGTAGATGCTTCGAGCTTTAAACTCTACTTTCCTTGCTCTCATTCCCAAATGTGATGGGGTAGTTCTTCTCGTGGAAATCCTAGTCATGCTGGTATTGGAGGTGTTGGGCAAACTAGTTCAGGGACTGTTGAGTTTATCATTTTTGTTTATAAGGGTTGGTATATTAACAATGTCATGGAGGTTCTTGCCATTTTGTGTGCCATGGAGCGTGGATGTGCTCTAGGGTGGAGACATATCATTTGTGAGTCAGATTCTCAGTTGGTGGTGAATTTTCTGAAGAAGCAAAATTTAGAAGATGTTAGTTGGCAATTGGTTGTTATTATAAGACAGATTCTTAATGTGTGTGCCTCCTTTGATTTGGTTTCTTTCTATCATATTCCGCGTGAATGGAATGGGGTTACAGATTGTCTTGTTAAATGGGCTTATGATTATGTGCATGACTGGAATATTGTGGATAGGGGTCAATTACCCCCAGATTTGTCTCAAAAGTTGGACAATTTAGTGGAGATTGATAGGGATGTGTAATTCCCTTGCTTTGTACTACTCTTTTCATTTTGAATAAATTTTTACCCCTCTTTTAGTGTTATATTTAATAATTCTTCACTAAAATGAATTTAATAAGGTTTCAACTCAAACAATATGGAATAGAGAAGAAAGATGAATAAGTGGCCTTAAGTGTTTTATCGAAGTTAGGCCCTCAATACTCAATGTTTTTTTTTTAATTCTTATGCCACAAAGTGCTCTTGGTATATGCTTCACTAGATGCCTTCACTTGTATATTTGTTCTATCTCACAAAGGATTAAGACAAAATAATTTAAAAGTGTACATTGACATCTTCCAAACCACATGCTCTTGTTGTAAATAAACAAAAATCTTCAAAATATAAGTCAAAGAAACAAAACAAAGATTCAAGTTAAGGGACAAAAATTAGAAAATCCATTTGATTCCTATTCCTCATCCAAATAATTTTTTTTTGGGGAGTCCCACATTTTGTTATTGCAAGAAACAAGTGCATGAATAACACCATTTATATAAAAAGAAAATTGATTGTAAAAGCATAAACCTTCCTCGATGTTTGAGGTTTTTCATCATACAAGCGATAGCCCAAATTAACATCAAAAGCTCCACAATATACAACCAAGAACATGGATTTATTTGACCTCATGGCTCACATGAGGAGGCACCTTTCTCATTATCATTATTAAGCTAGTATTAAAATAGACAACACATTCATTTTCCCCTTTCTTGATGGTAGTCACCTCATGGATTACAAATTATGGATACACTCTTTCTCCATATTATAGTTTAAAAAGCATCATAAACTCATCTCATGAATCTATATTTCTATCTAGAGGGATTCTATACCATTCTTTGAAACTTCTACAAATTACACCAAAGAGCTTCATTGTGACATCTTCATCTTCTATTTCATACACAAGTTACATTGATGAAGTGTCTTAAGTGATTATCATTGATAAAAATATTGTTTCCCTAGAACTTTGAAACTTTTCCTCTAATCTCATTTAGGATCAAATTGGGATAACCTAAGATGCTATAAAATTTAATTTCCTTATATCTCTCCATTCCCAATCACTATATTTTCAAAATAAATGACCTAAGGATGTCTTTGAGGTTTATCTCTTACATTCTAATAAACATTGGTCTATGCTTATATTAATAATCAAGAATAATTTGGTTGCATTACACATTTTATGCTCACTAATTTGGAATGTTATGAAGTATGTGTTAATTTATAATTGTTTATTGAGTAATTTTTAAAATCTTGATTAAACCGCTAAGCGTGTTGAACAAGTATAGCTTATTGTAACTCAATTTTGGCATATGTTTCACGCATATATGTCTAATTTGTTCATTTAAATCAATTTATTAATCTACCTTCCTTTCCCTACATTCTTCTTTCGATTTAATGTTAGCATCTACATCAAGGAAAGGGGTTCTTATTTCTAATTGATCTAAGAGAAAGTATCAAGAGGATTAATAGAAGGATTTCCCCTTGGGATTATCACATGTGGTGATGAGGGAAAACTTGTATTCACATTCTCAGTGTGTTCAACTCATGAGATAGATTTTTATTTTTTACCCCCACATTCTATTGATTCCTAGACATGTCATAATTATATCTAAAATTTATTCTACCAATTCTAACCATTCTATTGGTTGAATCATTTGAATTTTATTTACATTCATGGCTCAGATCAATAAAATCATTACCTCTACTAGATTTGTTAACATTTTTAGTATTATAATGGGAATCATGGATAGATGACTTACCTAGATTATTATCTTTCCACCTTTCCTATTGTTTCCTTACTTCAACTAAAGTCTACCCAAGTTGCCTTTGCCTCTATACTTTTTTCCTATCTCCATTCCTAACTTCCTAATTTATATGTTAAATTTGGGTCAAATTTTGAGAAAATTTTCCACTCTCTGAACTGGGAGATACAAATTTTATTTATTAGCAAATATCCCTAAAAGATTCACTCAAGGAAAATTATCTTCCTAGCCACATTAGGCTTTGATTAACTAGGGTCTTCAAAAATATATTCAAGTTTATATATATGCTTGTAATTGATACCAATTTTTTTTTTATCTGAGTTTTCAATCCCAAATTCCTAAATGTAGGTCTCTTCCTAAGTGTCATGGGTATCAAACTAAAGGTAAAAATTTGCAACCTTATGATCATGTAGAGTAACTTGGGACCAATTATTGAGGTGGGTAAGAAAATCATTCAATTATAGACATATTAGGCCAAGGGGGTTTTCCCCAAGTTGTTATGATTGAATGAAATTGCATAATATGAATAATTTCCCTACCACAAGCCAAACCCACTATAAGGGGAAAAAATGTATAAAAATGAATATTGAGGATTGGGGTTGGCGATACATAAGACTCAAACTATAGGATGAGACATCAAGGGTCAAGTAATGGGAATAAAAAGATGGAGAAGTTTGAAAAATGAAATGGTGAGGTGAGAATAGATAGAAAGCAAGATAGGATGGAGAAGTTTGAAACTTTGATAGGTAGGAAGCAAGATCATAGTTGGAAGGAAATGCATACTCAAGAAAGGAAAACACAAAACATACATGAAAATAGGGAAGAAAAAGTATATACCTGATATGTATAAACTTAGTTTGACTAGAAATAGGAAATGACATGAGGTGGGTAATCCCATTAGTATACAAGCCTATAATTTAATAATTCATTATATTTGGCATAGGCTAGAGAGACACTATCAAGCATAAATAGTGCAAGAGATAATGGTTGGAATCAAATTTTATTTGAGGGGGAATCCAAATTGGTTATTGGATTTCTCAAAGGAATAAACTATAGGTATTGGTTTTTTGATACTATTATCTCAAGAGCTAAGGAGGCGGCTAAGTATTTGAGAGGATAGTGTTTCAACACATTTTGAGATTGGTTAATTGAATCACTAATTGAACTACTAATAGAGGATTTGAATATTAGGGAGGAGGTTAAAAGCATTGGTTGGGTTTAATGTATCTTGATAAAGGTCCTAGGGCTTATTACATATGATTTTATTTCTTCACCTAATAATGGGCAAGGTTGGTAGCAAGTTCGTGAGACTACCATTTTCTTGGAGTAGTTTTTTGTTGGGTGGATAGCCTAATGTATCTATAATTTTTTTTCCTTGGTGATTGTGCTTTTCTTAGGGGATAAGCCTTGTTGTACATGTCTGAGCTCTTTTTTTTTAACTACGTGAACTATCTAAAATAAATCTCTTTTAAAATAATATTTATGTGTGTGTTTAATAGAAAAATTAGGGTTTTAATCAAGGTGAATGGGTCAAGATGATAAACCACTAAACTTTCCTATAAAACATGCAATTATGTGTACAATAAGATGCAAATAACAATAAAAAATGCTACCCAAATGTTGTAGCAACTATGAGGGAATTTTTTAGAGTATAAAAAGCTATGTACCTAATCAAAAAGTTGTTTTTGAGCTACAAAGAACTCATTTGCCTTCAATGGCGAATGGGTCCATGTTAGGGTTTCTAAAACTGAGATCAGGGTCCTATTCCTTGATGTCTACACTCTTAAATTCCCTATTATCAACTTCTGAAAGTCTGTATGTAATCTGTAGCTTTGATTCCTTGATTTTTGCACTTTGAATGACAACTTTTACAACTTTGATAATTTTGCTCCAAACTCGCTCCACTTGATCTTCAACCTGTAAATCTACAATCACACACCTAAGGGAAAAAAAACTTGTTGATTGTTAGTGAATAGGGGTTTTCCTCTGTTAAACCCCTTGTAGGTAATTAAACCAAATGATGAAATGAAGCATGAAACAAGAAATATGCAATTGATATCACCTTGGATGATGTATTGTGAAACAAATATGCAATATAACATGTAGTGGCCAAGAAAAATTTAGATATTGGATCCTTGAATGTGATTTGAACAATGGTTGCAAGTAGATCTTCAATGCTACATCCACTTCTTTAGCTCAGTGACATGAATGAATGCATCAAACCCTTGACATGATGATATGATCTTGAATTACTACAATAAACTCTTGAAATCTACCTTGAAATGCCTTATGAATGCTCTTTTAATGCTCTTGTGAACTCCAATTTTCTATAATGCTTGAATACTTGAAAGCGCTAGGAGAAACAATGTGAATTAACCCCTTATTATACTAAATTTGGAAATTAACCTTGAAATTCAAATAATTAAGGATGACACCAAATTTGGAAAGAAACATTATTAAATTCCCACCATAATGAAATTCAAAAAATGGGGTATCATTGAGGGAGGACCCATTCACCACCTAGGAAAAATGGGTCCTAGCTCAGTTTTCCAAGACCTAACCCCGAGGGATTGAAAGAGGACTAAAAACCCATTTCAGATCAACTGAAAAAGGGGGGTCCTATTAATGGAGGACCCATTCATAACCTAGGGTGAATGGGTCCTGGCACCATTTTCCAAGACCTAACTTTTCCCAATGAAATATTTTATTAATTAAATTATTAGTGTTGGGATAGATATTTGGGAGGTGTCATAAATAAGGCTTAAATTTGAATTAAAAGGGGGTTAATTACTCCAATTACCCACAATTAATTAATGACCACCTAGATAAATGTGAAATTACCTTATAACACTTTACAACACTTAAAGAAGGTACACATTATGTACATTTAATTTAGAAAGGGGCCCATAAGGCTTAATTAAGCAAATACATCCTAGAAAAGTGTGAAAGTGTGTTACAACACATTACAACACCCTTGCAAAGGATCAATTAAGGCACATTTTAGTCAAATAAAGGTCCTATAATAGTGTGAATGTGTACAACACATTACAACACTACTCCAAGACATCATTAATTTATTTTCAATGTCAATTATCAAACCAAGTAAGGAAAAAGGCTTACTTTATCTGTTACTACATTTTTCCCCCACTTTAGTGAGAGGATGACCCCATTTCAAAATCACACTAAAGTAGACACCCAAGACACTTAAGTATACAATAATAACAGAGATGCATGATCATACCCTGTCAAAGGCCAAGAAAAATAAACAAAAATAAAGGATCAAGCACAATCATTCCAACGCGATCCAGAATAGGGTTGTTTGTCCATAACATATGCTACTCACTCTGGGGTAGTGGAACCTCAGTCTGTCCACTAGGTGAGTTGGCCCAACAAAGTGGTTTAGTGAGAAAGTCATGCAAGTGTATCATCTTCTCACCATATAATGAGAAATTCATGCCAGTGTATTGGCTTCCCGTCATACTAACCATACCAAATTTATCCTCCTGATAACTTTAATAAGGCACCACAATGTAAATGCTTTTGAATATCATGTAAAAAAATTGTTAGAGGGTATTTTGCTTTGTTCTTGTAACGGTCTTCCTCTTAGGGAGCATTGTGCCTAATATCTCCAAGATAAGACAAGTCAAAAGTGTCAGATCATCGCCCATGGGATGCCTCATTCGCATCATGCCATGTCAGTAGATTGTACTCTCTTAGATGACATCAAACCCAATGACACCACCAAAAAAAGGACACATCACAAGAAAAGAAAAAAAAGAAAAATCATGCCATGAAATTTGCTAAAAGATATCATCTAAGTATACCCCCACTTTAAAGCGATTGCTACACCATCACTGTGAGCAATTGCTTTAAAGTAGCCAATGCTTTTTATCCTAAGACATGAGAGCTTTCCTTGGAAAACCCTATGCCAAGTCATATGTTTCTGAAATAAGCTACATCATGAAATAGGAAGAAAGGGTTGCCCCCACAAATCCATAAGGGATCTATGGATTTGGGGTCACTATGTTTGTGCTACAATGTTGTCACAAAGCATGGAACTGTCATCATTCCCCAAATACTCATAGAACTAGAAGAATGACACAAAGAGAGTGAAAAAAAGAAAAATCCTTTCAGGTGAACATGGAAGAGACATAAATGTCTCAAGGTCTTGCGTCGTCCCCAAAACGAAAACACAAGACAAGTGAAAAAGATAAAGGAAATGATTTTGGCTCAACATGGAAGAGACCTAAATGTCTTGACACCTTGCATCATCCCCAAAAGGAAAACACAAGACAAATGAAAAATGATTATGACATAGAGAAGAATGAAGATACATCTAGAGGAATGCACAAAAAGAGAGAGACACGAAACGAAACATCACGAGGGATCACATTACACACATGCAATCATAAAGAAAAACAAAAGACTTGTAAGGCACAGGCTAGTTAACCTAAAGTAGGTCATCTGCCTCCCAATCTCGATCAGTATAAACAGAGGGCGGGAAACTAGCCAAAGGGATAACACAAGTGTCAAACTAGGACACGTACCAAGTTCAACACTCTTATTATGATATTTTTCATCTAAGCTCATAGAGGAAGAAAAAAATGTATTCAACTCATCATGAACTTGTTCATCAATTTTTGTAATGTCAATGCCATCATCTAAGTTAATCACAAAAGGAGGTCGAATAGCAATGACCATGCAATTTTCTTGTTTATGTTGCAGCAAGGGTTGAGAGTCATCATGCATTGCTTCAGGTAGGTTTGTATTTTGATTTTCTATGTTATTATTTTTTTCTTGAGTTTGCAATCTATGATCAATAACACAATGTCTACGCTCTCTAGCACTTCAATTTTGTTTCAATTTATTGTCAACTTTTTTTTGTGTAAGAGTGGGTTTGTCAATCATAGGTTCCTTCTCTTCCTTGGGAGGACTAGAAGAAACAACAAGAGGTTTCTCAACCACTTTCTCTTTGACTTTGTAAACTTGTTTGACTTGACTCTAGGAGGGACAAATAGATTGCTTGTATTATCTCATGGTCTCTTGTAGGAAATTGTAGGATTTTTTTCTATAGATTGTTCTTGTATGGTCAAAAGTGTTTTTGGTTCAATCAATGTCTCATCAAGGACGGTTGGTTTGGCCATAGGTTGAGGCATGTTTCAAAGGGATAGTTCCACTATTTTCTTTGTCTTGAATCTTTTATATGATTCGAAAAATAAATCTTCATGAGGCTTGATAGGTTCCATAGGCTCGAGCCAAAAGTAATCTAGTGAAAATTCCCCTTTTGTCAAGGCAGGATTAAATCCACTATGATGCATAGTGGAGATATCATTGTCAAATGGAAAATTTATAAATTTAAGCACAATTGAATTAACAACATTCATGGAGTGAAGCCGTGGATAGCCTAGCTTCACACGAAATTGGTCTGATTGTGGGATGATGGAGAATGAGACTGTTAATGTTTTCGGTCTCACCTTTAAAGGGAGATCTATCGAGTTTGTCGTAGGGCAACCAAATACATTATGTGTCTTGATCCATTCTTTTGGGTTATCATATGTTTCTTTATATAGCTCATGCACATATAAGAATTCTTTTGTGATCACATTCTCTCCACATATGGGATCAATCAATAACCCATTAGTGGGCTTGTTATTGATTCAGCCAACTATATAAAGAGGACCATCAGGTGCACGTTTAGGTATGTCATTTTGTGAGAAAGCAATGTCAAGAGGTTGTCTAGTTGAGCCCTTACGAGGTCTAGATTTGATAAATTCTATCACTTCATTTTTGGGATTTTGTTCAATGGTATTCATATTGTCATCATTCGTGTCAACATTCATCACATCATTCTTTGTTTCACTAGCTTTGACAAATGAAATATTGTGCTTAGGCATGGGATTTGTAAAGATTTTCAAATTTTGATTAGGAGGAGCTATAAACTCATTACCTTGATCATTCACACCTCCGATTTGAAGTTGGTTATTATGAATAAGGTCTTGCACAAGATGTTTAAGATGCTTACAGTATCTTGTACTATGTCTATTTGTTTGATGGTAATGACGATAAGAATTTTTTCGAAAACATTTAGGCAATGATATAGTGGGATCACGTTCTCTAATAGAAGGTAAGGTAAGCATTTTTTGTCAATAAGCTACAACATGATATTGTGAAGGGTATCGAGTAAAGGAGTGAATTCTCTCTCCCTATCCCCAAAAGGAGTTGTTGTTTTTATAGCAACCACTTGATTATTGATTTGTTGACTTTCCTAAGGGAGATTTAATTGTAAAAATCCCTTATTTTGTTTCTTGAAAGTTGATAATTGTTTTGAGTTGTGGATTTAGACTTTTTAGGATAACTAGGGGGATTTTTCACATCATGACCACCAGTCGAGTTTTGATGGTCACGAAGGGTTGTACATAATTGTGTGAAGGATCAAAACCTCAACATTTCAAGTTTTCTTTGGAGTTTATTTTTTAATTTGTCAATGAACATCTGTTGAAGGTTGGCATCAAGAATCTCAATGTTTACTTGTGAATAAAGTGTTTGATATATTGTTATGAAATCGACCGTAAACCCACAAAATTGGTTTACAATTTCGTTGAGGAAGGAAAAATGCATTTTTGGATGGAAAAAAATTTAGGGGGTTCACTAGAACTAGAGAACCCCCTAAAGGGTTTGCTAGAACTAGGGGGTTCGCTAGAAGCCCCCCCTTCTAGTGAACCCCCCTTTAATGGGTTTTTATTTTTTGCATTTAAAGGGGGGTCCGCTAGAAGGGGGGTTCTAGCGAACCCCCTAGTTCTATAGAACCCCCTTTTTCCCCCTTCTCCCCCTCTTCTACCAAATATCTACAAAAATTTTCCCTTTGAAGTTCGGGTTGAGGATGAAAATGGAGGAGACTTCATAGACCCAATTAGATGATGGTAATCCTCAGAATGAGCTATCCATCAAATATAATTTTAATATGTTTTGGTTTTAATATGTCTTTTTTTTAGTTTGATTAAACATAGTTTTTTCACTAAAAATCAAGCTCTTTATTCTGCACATGGGGGAAAAAAGCAGATTATCAAAAAAATGAAAAGTATCAATGCACTAGATATTGATGTCCCTGATCCAATAAAAAAAAAAAAAAATTGATACATACAAAAAGATTTATGTTTTAGCTAGTGAATCATGTCTAAATTGTAACTATTTTGACTTTGAAACTTAATTAAGAAAAAAAAATCAATGAAATGCTATGAAACTAATTCCATGCACTAGATATGCTTGGGGAGATTGGTGAAACGTAATGTGGAGTTGGGTCTTATCCAATGATGGAGGTGGGAAAATTGTTTGCCTCTTCAATCTCACCTATGATTTGTGGATGATAATGCCATGATGGGTTTGGCTAAGATCAGGGAAGCTATGAATTTGTGCAATGCTTTGGATATCTACAATGGTGGGTTCTGGTCAAATGATTAATGAAGATAAATCTTACATTTTCTTCTTCAATGCTCTAAGTCTTATTCAACAAAGGATTGCTTGTATCTTGCAGTTTCGGATTGGTTCTCTCCCTTTAATTTATCTTGGTATTCCTATTTCCATTGGTAGACTTCCCAGGGAATCATGGCAAAATATTTTGGACAAGTTTCGTGTGAAGGTTAACCATTGGACTTATAAATGGTTGTCCTTTGCTAGTTGTGTTTAGCTACTAAAGGTCATGGTGTAGGCTCTTCCTATTTATAGGTGCATGGTGCAAGTGGATCCAGTTGGGTTTGTGAAGGATCTAGACTCTCTAGCTAGATAGTTCTTATCGGCAAGCAACTTGTCATCTTCAAAGTGGAGCCTGGTAAAGTGGGATACTGTGTGTAGCCTGAGGCAGTTTGGGTCTTTAGGACTGCGACAGGAAACTTGGTCTGGGTTGACTTTGGCTACAAAGCTTTACTGGAGGTGGTGTGTGGAGCAGGATCATATCTGGGCTAGGATTTTATCTCACAACTATGTTTTGAGGGTTCTAAAGGATGAGCTTCTTAGGTTTCCTCTGGTGGGGAATGGTTCTGTGATTTGGGGAACGCTTAAGAAAGGGGTTGCACTGATCAAGGAGGGCTTGTTCTGGATTTTTAATAGGGGGTTGATAATCTCTTTTGGTTTGATTCTTGGAATGGCTTCTCCCCCATTTTGTATCAATATCCTAATTTGGTGAATCTGCTTCAATTCTTTTTGGAGATTGGCTGGTCAAGGGTTAGCGATTTTAAGAATTTTTATCCATGTGGGCAAGTGGAGGTGGCTAGGTGGAAAGATCCTAGTGAGTGGCCTATTATTGGGTTGGAGGAGGACTGTACTATGCTTCAAAACATTTTAGCTGGTAGACAATGTAGTTCCCTTAGGGATAAAGAGATTTTGGCTTGGAGCCTGAATCTTAAGGGTGCTTTCACTGTGGCTAGTGGATATTGGGAATTGTTGTCTTGTAAGTTTGGGGGGTGGAGGTTCCTTGGTGGAAAAAGGTATGGAACAAGTTTTCCTAGCTAAAGTGTAACTTTTTTTTTCTGTGGACTCTGGCTTGGAATAGATGTTTGACATGGGATAATCTTCGCAAGTGGGGATTCCATGGCCCCTCTATTTGTGTTTTATGTGAATGTAGTGAGGAGGATTCTTTCCATTTTTTTCAGTTGTCCTTATTCTAGGCTGCTCTAGAATTGGTGGTGGGGTGTTTGAAAACATCCTTGTGTTCATGCGTCTTCCCTTGTTGAGTTCCGGGAAGACCCCCTTCTCAGGCCTCTTTCCTTCAAATTGTGTGGAGCATTGGTCCTACATTTATCCTTTGGAAAATTTGGTTGCAAAGAAATCATAGGATATTTCGTGGGGATAGGATAATGGTTCAACAGGTTTGACACAAAATTTTTGGTATGATCCAAGAGACAGTGGAAGCCAAATGTGAGGTATTTTTTCCGTTGGAAAGAAGTGATGATGAGATTGTGAATAGATTGGGCTTGCAAGGGTTGTCTTTGGCCTCTGCTTATGTCAAAAGAGGCAGGAGGGCTAAAAAGAAGGTTCAAAGGGTTGGAAGATGGTTGCCTCCTCTGACAGATCTTCTAGAGATTAATACTGACGGTTCTTCTAGAGCTAATCCTGGGCTTGTTAGGATTGGTGGAGTTGGCAGAGATTGTTCTGGTTCGGTCATTTTCTTGTTTTCCATCCATAAAGGGTTGCATTGTAACAAATTTATGGAAGGGTTGGTGATTCTCTGGGCTATTGAACGTGCTTGTGCCTTGGTTTGGTGAAAGATTATCTATGAATCTGATTCATAGATTATTGTTAATATGTTGCTTATGCAAAAAGTGACTGAGGTTAATTGGAAGATTGCATGGGTGGTTAGACAAATTTTACAGAGGTGCTCTACTTTAGAAGTGGTGTCTTTTGTCCACATTCCACGAGAATGGAATAGGGTTGCTTACTGTTTGGCTAAGTGGGATTTTGAGCATGAGGATGATTGGAATATTGAGGGGTGTGGATAGCTATCCCCTAAGTATGTTCATTATTTAGAGAGGGCCATTACTAAGGATGTGGAGGGATAAGATGATAGTGGTTGTTTGGATGGTGGTTTTTGGTTTGGATGGTTGTTCTGGTGGTTTCTTTGGTGGGAGCTTATGGGCTCCTTGATCCTTTTGTACTTTTGATTTCGTGATTTCATTAAATTTCTTACCCCTTTTATTAAAAAAATAAAAATTCATGCACTATATATCATAGTTACGAATCTAAATTCGAAGAAAAATAGAATTTTATCCTTCATCTAGAAAAAAAATTGTGTTAGCCAGTGACGTCACTCTTTAAAAATGGTGTTTACTGTTAAAAACTAGTTTTTGAAGTGGATGGAAAAAGAAGTCCAATCTAATTCCAAAAAAAAAAATTAAAATATATATTTAGAATCTACAAATAAAATGTCACAAATGACTAGTTTGCATCATCTCCAAATTCCTCATGGTTTAGTCACTATAGGTGCCCAAGAGTGAAGATTTAGTTAAAAAAATTCAGTTCAATGTCCAGTTTGGCCAAAAATTGTAAACCACTATGGTGGGATCACCCAAGTCACTTTCTCATCCTCTTTGTGTTTGCATGTCACCAAATCAACAAGGGTCATCTTGGGACCCATATGAATATCGAAGTGGTTGTAAAAGGCATCAATGAGTTCATTGAATGAACCAAATGGATTGTTTGGTAAAGAGGAAAACCACTCTAAAGTAGTATCCTTCAAAGATCTAGGGAATAGCTTAGCCAACAGTTTATCCTCAAAGATGGAATCACTACACAAGGCTGTGAAGGCGAAATATGGCTAATAGAATCTCCTCTCCCACCATATTTCTCAAATCGAGGGACCTCTATACCTTGTTGCATTTGTGCTCTTAATATGTCGAGGGAAAATGGTGTAGACTTGATGTATTGCAAAGGTTGACCTTTATTGTTCTATTGTAATGTTGCCACTTTTTGTTGAAGGGATGTCATGGTTTGCAAAAGTGAATTAATGAGAGGGTCATTTTGGTTATAAGGTTGAGGGGAATAATGTGTTGTAGTGTATGTATGCAGAGGGCTAGTGAATTGTAGGTTATTGAAGGTGGATTGTTGAGGGGTTATTGTATTTGAAGGCACAAAGGTAGAAGGAATTCCTATTGGAATAATTATGGAAGTGTATACGATGCTAGTAGGTATGACTATTGTGGTTGGTTGAATGGTAGTTGTGGGTGGAACGGTTGTTGTAGGTTGAAATGTTGTTGTAGGTTGGAATGTTGTATGTTGGAATGTTGTTGTAGGTTGTGTACTAGTGTATGTGGGAATGGATATTGGTATTGTGGAGGATGGGATTGGAATTCCACCTTGGCTTTGAGTAGACCCCAAAGCTTGAGCAAAAGTGGTAATGGTAGGGATGGTATTGGTAACAAGAGGCATATTGGTTGTAGGAGGTGAAGTCATGGGAAGTGAAGTAGGAAAACTATGAAGCATGGAGGATTGATTCTCAACAAGTGATATCAGAAAGAGAGTTAGGAAACCCAAGATCCACGACGAGTAAGATATCATGAGATGACATGAGCCTTGAACTATGTCTTATAATAGTATTGTGAATAGGACACCAAGTTGTAAAGATCATACAAGTTTTATAACCCTAGTGTGCAATCCCTAGAATAGAAAAGAGGAAATACAATAGCCTAGAATGAAATGCAGTTTACTAATTACACAATGCAATAAGCTAAAAATGAAATGTATTCATGCAATTTGAACTTTTAACAATGCACTAAAATGAAGCAATTTAAGCTAAATGTAATGAAATTGATGAAACAACAAATGAGGAAATTGAAACAAAAAGGTAACAACACCAAACATAAGCTAAAAATTGAGATATTAATGTCTTGAAAATGTAGAGCAGTAGCTAATAGGGACTCATTCGCTAGTAAGGGCAATTGGGTCTTGGTTAGATGTTTCTGAGATGTTTTTGTGGATTTCAAAGTGAATTTTGACGCTTTTTCAATTGCCAGAAGGTTCAGATTAGACCTTATCAGGGACTCATTTTCCAGTAAGGGAAAATGGGTCCTACTTAGGTACTTTAAAACTATTTTTTAATGATTTGCAAGCTTTTAGTACTATCTTTTAGTTCCAAGTCTAAAACAATGAGCTTTAGTTTCAGATTTTCCATAAATTTAATGTAAAAATGCAATGAAGCGATTAAATGCTAGACTTAAATTGAAGTGAAATTTTGTTTTGATTTTCAAATGCAATTGTATGAGATCTAAATGAGATGCAGAATAACTGATTTGTTTTTGTAATTTTCAAATTTAGAGAGATGCAAAACCATGCAAATCTAAACCCTATATGATATGCAAGATTTCAATGCAAAATGTTACACCCCAATTGTGTAATTACTATTTACTATTACTAAATAGGGTAAATATGAATGTAATGTAAATTTTAGGAATGAATAAATTATGCCTGTACCTTGTTATCAATGTGAATGTTATCTCATTTGATGTTATTTCATGGAAAATATTGCATATATGTGAATGGATGGTTATTGAATTATTATTCTATCTTTGGAGATGTTTAATGTATACTGCATATGTTGTGAAAAATTGACTGTCATGTGCATTTTTTAGTGGGTGCAGGTATATGTTCCATTCCTCCAAGTAGAGGGGAAGTATCACTCAAGAGAAGATCCTGGTCGGGTAATTGGTAAAAGTAAACTATCTGAGCATACACACACCACATTAGAATGATTGAGTTGAGTCAATTTGTGGGAAGTTGGTAAGTCATCCTTAGTTGATATGTCTGCATTAGAAGAGTATTGTTTACTACTACATGTATTATTGGGTGATCTTTATAATTTGTTTAAGCTTTTGATATCTTTTTTATACTATTACGATTATATGGATAAGTGGGATGTACGTGAAGTATGTGTATATATATGCACATACATGTCAATGGGATCTAAGGACATATATATGCACATGTATAGATGTACCACGCGTAAATACTTATCAATATAATGGTAATTGTGAATGGCTATATGTGAATCAAATGTGAACATATATATATATGTGTATGTATGTATGTATGTATGGTATATACACATATCCATATGTATATGTGTATCGATACATGTGTACGTTGGCGGATGGAAATGCTCATACGAATGCATTGATATAGATATACCAACATATAAGTGTACATAAAGGTATATGCTTTTATACATATACATATATGCATACATTTGATATATTGTGTTTATTATATGCAAATACTATCTTGCTTGTATTCATATATATATACATATATATCAAATGTATACTTACATTGTTGGCTTATGATATATATATGTAATATATATTAATGTTTATATATATATATATACATATACATGTATATATAAATATATGATGGTATTTAAATATATATATGTATATAATATTATATATATATATATATATAATAATATATATTTAGCATATTATATATTAATAGAAATCGACTATCATTAACCTTGATAGAGGTTGATATATAAAGGTCGACTATAGTCATTTATGACTATGTTGTTAGAGGCCGATAGAATTTTTTATGATTGTTTTGTGAAGTCAAGTCACACTCTTATTGTCACACGATATGAAACATTTGTACTGCATTTCAAATGGTTGTCCTATGTCGATGGAAAGCATAGACTTAGTCGACGCATATGATTAAGATAAAATTTGACTTGGTAAACATATCTATCATGTTTAATACATTTTTTCGATGACTTTGTCAAACATATTGAATACCTTAGTCGACTCATCTCCAAACCGAGTCAATAGTGCTTGGTGTTACGAATCAAAAGTTCACTATTTTTTATGGCAAGGAAAACTGCACCAACAGTGAGGAGTGTGGAAGGATTTGGTGCCACCTCTAGATTCCCAATTATTGTAGATGTCTATTGCATGAGATAATTCAAATTGAGCATATGTAGATTTGAATAAGTCTTTGATTGTTGTCAGTATTGCAAGTCAATTTGTTGGAGTTTTTGTTGATTATGAGCTTGTTTTATCTCCACCTTTTTTCTATTCTTCATGTGTTTCCTTGCATAGATTTTTTTGTCCATTATGATGCCTAATATTTAGGCTATGAAGTTACCAAGCTGCTCTATAAATAGCAAAGCCATTTCATTTGAAGTGGTGCATCTTTGCAATTCCTTATTCTCTTACAAATCATTATTCTGCATTATTTCTAGCTATACTCTGTTTTATTTTGAGTGAGAAAGGGAGAGAGTTATATTTTGTTTGTGAGGAAGTTTTTTGTTTGAAAGAAGTAAGCTATCAACTTGAGAGATAGAGTAATGAAAAATGACAAAAAAAATTGAGATTGCTCTCAAATCAATATTCTATCAATCATTCCCATATAAAACTTTACGGGAAAGTAACTACCAAAACTAAATTTATTTATTAAATTAACATTAGCATGTTAATTAATTAATTTATTTATTTAAGTATCTTAACTATGACATGTACTAAATTCTAACACCCTCCCTTAATACTAACATAGAGGAAAACTAGAAAATATAAACCCTAACTGCTCAAGCTCTTTCACGAAAATACCAGTTACAGGTGACAACTCCATGAGAATCTAACAGAGATGAATTGAGATCAACATAAAAAACACAATAAAAAAATCCATGAGATACCCATGGAGATTTGCTGATATTTACTAAGGAATTGATTCAAATGTGAACAATCCTTTCTTTTGGTTTACCAATTGCCAATGTATTTTAATGTTTTCATTTGTCGACTTTTGTGGAGAATTGTTTACATTTCTGAGACATATCTTTCTTCTATGATTTTTTGAGAGCACTTTAACCTTTTAGCAATAACTATAGAATTTTAAATGAATTTACATAATGCTCATAAACCATACATAGTAGTTGCATGTGCAGCCATTGGTACTGCTTCCATCAATGTATACAAATAACATTGAGCAAGGAAATATCTCAAACAAAGATCTTTCTCCATGCCTTTTGCAACGCCTATAACATCTAAAACCTATTTCATGCACAGCCTGGGCATACCTCCCTTTCATGTGCACTCTCTCCTCCTCTATTATATTCTCTCCAATACAGAATGCAATGGTGAAACCAACATAAAATACATAATACAATGATGAAATCAATATGAATATTGGCTACATAATAAAGATATCGGGTTTGATGAAGTTTAGGGATTCGATAATGTATTCCAATGAAGTTTTGTTCTGTATATCAAAACTTTAAAATGCCTCTAAAAGTTCAAAATTCTGCTTGTAGCAGATTGGGAATTTTTTTAAAAAAAATTAGGGATGAAAACAATGAACATAATGGAGTGTCAAACAATGGAAATAATAAAACACAGTGGAGATAAAGAGAAGAAATGCAGATGAATGATGGATTCAAAAGGGTTTTGTACATGGTCTAGATTGCTCACCTGTTGACGAATGCAAGAATGGAAGAAAACAATAGCAGTTGCATGTGGTCCTCACTACAATACCATTGTAAACACCGCTTTGGATGAAAACAAATGAATGGAAGGATATCAAAGAGAGGTCCAAGAAGAAACCTGCTTTGATACCATAATGAAAAATGAGAGATAAAAAATCAAGATTTCTCTCGAATCAATATTCTGTCAATCACATTCAACTGAAAAATCAATTACATTGTATTGCCTTTAAAAGGCCATTATTCTTGTATAAAACTATTTATAGGAAAGTAACTACCAAAACTAAATTTATTTATTAAATTAACATTAGCATGTTAATTAATTAATTAATTTATTTAACTATATAAACTATGTCATGTACTAAATTCTAACATAGAGTTTCTTTGTGACATTCTTGAGAAGTTATAATCAAGCTTGTTGGTGTTGGAGAAGTTGCGTTGCTGCCAATAGATTGGATAAGTGATAATAGGCATGTGGATATTCTTCTTCGTTATTTTATTTATGAATGATGTGGTATCCATATATGCTTGATTTGTCTTTCCCAAGTATTTACATTTAGAGAAATTAGAATTTCTTTGAAAAGTGAATTGAATCTTTTATGTTATTTTTATGTTGTGCTTTTAAATACTCCATAATAGGAGATGGGTTTTTATCATAGTTATTGGATACTAGCTATGATTGAACATAAGTGGCACATGTGATACACTTAGCTAAGTTATTGATTTAACTAGACTAGCTTGTGTTTACTTCTAGGATGGTTTATCCAGTATGGGAGGGAGCTTGTGTACTTACTTGTTAAGTAGGTTATTCCATATAGGTTAAAAAGGTGATAGGTTATCTCTGGGATGATAGATTATCCATTGAAGGAAATACTTGTGTGTAGTTTAAGATGGCCTTATGTCAAATCAGCCCTAAGTAGTGTATGTGATAGATGACCCTTAGTAGAACATATTGAATGAAACACTTTGACCAAAGTAGTGTGATGACCTTTGGCTCCACTGTCAGTTCATAGTGATCCAGTATTACATGCTAGTTCTAGATTGTGGGATTACAAGTTCTAGTTATGTAGGACACAACACTATGCTCAGTTAGTTGTTGTTATCGATTACTCTACCAATCTCTTCATCGAAGGGAAGGGCCATCTATTGAATGATAGATGTGTGGGGGACGACATTAAGAAATCAAGATACATCTCTATCCCAAACATCTAATTTATAGACCAAGCACAAACAAGAAATCATGAGTGATTTGTCAAAACCATGAGCCAACAAACCATGGGTAAGTAATGTGCCCAAAGTCATTACTCAAATTCAAAGACACCTTCATGATTGATCGTCAACAAGATTAGTACAAAATCTAATTCTTATGTCATAAGTCACCCACCAAACTTGGGTGCTCCACTTTGGACTCATTTCTCCTTTGAAATGATATTCTATGATGCATCATTATTACCAGTCATATATTTACATTAGAATTCTTCATGAATTTCTAGTCCACTTTATAACCCCTCCTACATGCTCTTATGTACATGATAAAATCTATTACACATATTAAAATCTCATAGATATTCTTACACAATTTATATGACACTACATACTATTGTATGATTTCATATTACAATTTACACATGACATAAAGTGTCACCTCAAATGGAATGTCCTTTTCCTTTTGGGAACATAAATAATATAAAATAAATATCATACACAAACATAAGAATTCCAAGGTGTACAACAACCAATCCCAACATCTACCAGTTCTTATATTCCTTACAAGAGCAAACAATAAAAACAACAAAAGTGAATCATATCCTAAATGCATAAATGCCCATAGCCTCATTGCACCATCTAAAGTTCATTGTTCTCTCAATATTTGTAAAATTATCTACAAAATTCATCAAAATATCCACCTTATTGAGCTTAACCCTCTTATCCTCCACCATGCCATAAAAAAAGCTGATATAAATATACTTGTATGCCCAAGATTAATGAAATGTGATATTTTACTTAACTCATCGATTTGTTGATCCACGCTCAACATGGAAATTTTATTAGACAATTCATCAACATGAATTATTTTGTGTACATACTTAAAATATGTTGTGCTACACAAATATGAATACTTAACCAATTCACATTACCACAATGCAAATAAGAGCACTGAACATACAAATGTTACAAAATTGTATGAATCCAATTCTTATGTGCTCACACTATACCATATTAGAAAAATTACAAGTAAATAACATATAAGAAAGTAGTAAAATAAATAATTCAATCTTTGAGTATCAACTCCTTCACCCAAGAACCAACTATGTCTAGAGAAAACTTGACAATGTAAAACCTTATAGAATATACTTGTACTATACATCTCTATCCCAAGCATCTAATTTATAGACTAAGCCCAAAAAAAGAAATCAAGAGTGATTTTTCAAAACCATGAGCCAACCAACCATGCATAAATAAAGTGCCCAAACCCATTGCTCAAATTCAAGACCCCTTGAGCCTAACCCTCTCATCCTCTACCATGTCTTAAACAATGGCATTGAATATCACTGAGCTCATTTCGAATTGTTTCCAAAGCTTTTTGAGTGATTATGTTAGAGAATATACTCATTTTACTTTGATAATGGATGTCAATTTTGAGAAAATGTTCATTGTTGACACTTATAGAGGATGAATAGTGAATGCTTACTTATAATGGGATAAATAATATTTGATTCCTTTGTGATCTCTAATTCATCATTATTAATTTAAAACATCTTGGGATGATGCATTTATATACATAAATCTATATGGATAATTCAAAAGTTTGGTACACATTGGTGAGTTTAACAATAAGATCCTATGATTTTTGACCTTGTGATAATAGTCTTTTTACTAAATTTATTTCTATATACTTTTGTGGATATCCTTATATCATATTTTAATCAAAAATTTGTTGAGTTTTGGGTCTAACTATTTTAATTGATATTCTTTATTGTGGTGCCTTCTTGTTTGCATTATGCCTAGCTTGTAAATGGCGTGTCATTGTAAATGATGGTAACACCCTGATTTCTCCCATTTGTTTTTATTATTTTACATATCATTTTATATGGTTGTTGTTTTGGATCTAATTATGCCCCACCTTGATTATTACTTTCTCGAGCCATGTATAAAATATGTAAAAAAAATTGTTATTTATTCAAATGCTTCTTGTATGAAATCGAATAAGATTCGAAGGCTCATGTTAGTTTCATGCTTGATTAACTTGTGTTGGATCTCTATATGACTAAGTCATTAAACTTTATATTACTAATGAGAATTAGCTTGTTGTCCTAATGTTGCATCTATAAATGAAGCAATATCATTACATATGGGTAGTATATAGTAATAATGCACTAGTTAATTGATTGTATAGTCAAAATACTCTAATATGTAGAGTTGTTTGTTCTATTGAAGTAGCCATTGCATCTAATGAAGTTGCAAGATTATATTATAATCTTTTAGTAGAATTAACAATTACAATTCTAAATGGATTAATATAGAACAGTTATAATTGTATCATAAACACATATTAACAAGAGGAAGTCTTTAGGGATTTGATCTCTTAGTCATAAGTTTTGACTATTTTGTATGCTCAAACAAACACAATAAACATCAATAACCCTAAGATCATAGTAAGAGGATACCTACAATATCATTGTGTATTGCACTTCAATGTATGAGTTTAGGAAATTTGGCAGTTGAAAATAATATGGAATTTAATAGTATATTTTTAAACAACATATCTAAATATTGTAATTAAATAATAGAAACATTATACAATTTTTTCCCTTGATTTGGGATTAGAGTTTATAAAATAATATTAGTTGATAAAAAAAGATGGGTTTATCTTATTAGTATTTGATTAGTTGGCTATATATTTTTTAACTAATCAATCTCTTTGTGCACAACTAGTTAAAGTGACATTAATTTATGTTGATTTATTTGTTGTGTTATCATTTATGTTTATTGCAAGATTAAATAACAAGAAATAAACTAGAAAAATATTATTATTTAAATTGTATTGAAACAAATAATTAAATATTTTTTAAGTAGAACATAATAATAATTAATTATTTTTACTTTTATTAATGTAATCAAGTGTATCATAAAATTTATGTAATCTTTTTAACCAACTTTAAGTTGATTTATTTATGTATTCTTTATCTATATATTTGCTTCATATATCTATTGTATTTAATAAATCAAATTTTGAGTCAATACATTTTATATCAAATTTATTTAATTACAAACTTAGTTTAAAAGCCATTAAAATAATGCTCTAGATGTATGGTTAGATTCAATATTTAATTTGATTTGTTTGTTTTTTTTAGCCCTTAGAAATTATTGGTCAAGTCATTGTAAGTCAACAAAGATTGATCACTTCCTATTAGGAAACTTAGAGAGAAAATACTCATGCAACTATCTTTGTGCACTTTATGATCTAAGCAACCTTGCACACCTTATGCATTGTGTAATATTTATCGAGCATTTTGTCCCCTCATTTATCTAATGACTTGGATGTGTATTTTACATGATAAGATCATCATTTGTGTATCATTTTCCATTACATCATACTCAAAAAGATTCATTTATCCCAAACACCACTTAAGCATTTTGTCTCTTCTACTTGTGTTCATTCTAATTATATACTTATATTTGCATTCATTCCTTCTGTTATTATAATTATTCATTTCCACAATTTTGTATTTTAGTATATTTAAAATATCAATTGATGTTTTACATTAATAGGAACTATAATGATTGTATTCCCAATACAATTGTGTTAATTCTAGTTACAAATAATAAAAATATATGTCAAGTAATGTATAAACTATTCGAAATAGTTTATTTAAAATATATTTTTTTTATTTTTAAATACAAATATGTGACCAAACAAATAACAATGGTTTAATATCAAAAGATTAAAAATAATTGTGCATCATCTATAATGAAATATTTATCAAATATAAATATCACTTCATCTTAGGAAGCTTAGAGGGATAATAGTCGTGTGACATTGTGCACTTTATGAACTAAGCAACCTCGCTCACCTTATCCGTTGTGTAATCTATATCAAGCATCCTTTATGCTCTATATCAAGCATCTTTTATGCCCTACTTGCTTCAAGTCCTAATTCTATACTTATGTTGCATTCATTCTATCTATTACCAAAATAAACAATTTCTACAATTTTATATTCTAATATATATTTAAAATACCAATTTATATTTTACATTAATAAGAATTATAATAATTTTATTACAAATACAATTTTATTAATTCTAATAATAAATAATAAAATATATTTTAAATAAAATATAAACTATTTGAAACATTTTATTTTAAATATTTATTTATTTTTAAATACAAATATATGACCAAACAAATAACAATGATTTAATATTGAAAAACTAAAATTCATTATAGATCACCTACAATAAAGTATTTATTATCAAATATTACTCAACACCTCTAACCTTCTAACTAAAATAATACCCGGCTCTTATTTATCTATTTATTAATTCCACACTTTTCCTCCTAAAAAAAATAATATTACCTAGAAATGCTTTGTAAAAGTGGCACTAATGCCTCCGCTACTCTTTGCTCTTCTCCTCTCACAGCCAAACGACTCTCCACCGCATTTTTCCAAGTGGCACCAAAGGTACCACCAAAGCTAGTTCCGATACGGAATGCATCATTTGCAGTGAACCATTTGGAACGTTGTGTGAAGACACCTATACATGCCCATCTACCTTCTCCAATCCTCATAGAGCTTCCAGAAGAGCCCGACACATGACCCAGTAATGAAAGATTTTCATTTTTTGTAGAACAAACAGGATTTATAACAAAACAGAACATAATGGCATTGCCATTGGAGGAATATTCCTGCAGCAATTTCGGAGAGAGCACAAATTGGAAGAAGCCATCGACAGGGAAATTCGAAGAGAGCCCAAATTGGAAGGAGTCAACAACGAGAGAGAGATTCGGAGAGAGCCCAAGTTGGAAGGAGTCTACAATTGAGGACGCATCAGGGACCGCCGGCGTACATATTATTATTTCATCTGGCCATTTCTGCAAATTCCTTGCACAACATTAGTCTATGCACGATTAGATGAAGATAAGAATTAAAATATTTTATTCCTAGAAACTATTATTACCTGTATCGTTTGAATGCAACTTTCAATAGCTGATCCCCTGTTTGCTCTGAGTTCCACCACCCTCAATTTCTCCATCTGCTCCAAGCTTTCTATGCCCGGCACCTCCCAGCAGGTGTGTAGCCTCAATATTTCCAATCCTGTGCAGTATTTTAAACCTTCAATTTTCTCGATTCGGTCACAATTTCCTACTTCAATTTGTCTGAGAGAAGCTAATCGTGCAAGGCTCAGAAGCTCGTCCACCTTTGGGCACTTCCATATATTCAGAATCTCAAGGTTTACTGGCAGTGCTTCGATCTCTGTTAAATGATTATTCTCATGAAGTTGTAGACTCTTAAGGTGGGGATAACGGTCTTCAGAAATTGAAATCCTGCACACTCCTGTTTGGCGTAGTACCATCCGCTGCAGGTTGCTCAATGCAAAAGATAAAGACGCCGCCCCAAAATCTACTTTGCTGGTTGGGCACTCGCATATGCATAAATGCTTAAGCTTTGGACAATTATCAATTGAAAGACTTTTTAAGGACAAGTTTTCAAGAGAGATTGGCAAAGATTCCAGGTTGGAACAATTCTCAATTGAAAGATATGTTAAGGAGGACAAGTTTCCAAGAGAGGCCGGCAAAGATTCCAGGCTGGGACAACCCAGAATTGAAAGACCAGTCAAGGAGGACAAGTTTCCAAGAGAGGTCGGCAAAGATTCCAGGCCGGGACAACACTGAATTGAAAGATCAGTCAAGGAGGACAAGTTTCCAAGAGAGGTCGGCAAAGATTCCAGGCTGGGACAACCCTGAATTGAAAGATTAGTCAAGCAGGACAAATCTCCAAGAGAGTTTGGCAAACTTATCAACGAGCCACTCCCTATGTTCATCTTTCGCAGCCTGCTTAGTTGACCGATTTTATTTGGTACCTCCCTTAACCTCTTCACACCAACTAAATAGAGCTCTCTCAAGGACGCCTGATTTATGATATGATGAGGCAACTCTTCCAATTTCTCGCACACAGAAAGGCTCAAAAACTCCAGCTTTGTTATGTTTTGGAAATCATCTGAACTAAGTATAAGCTCAGTACACAACTCTAAATTGAGATATTGCAGGAAAATCAAGTTCTTAAAAGAAACTGGTAATCTCATCAACTTGAAGCACATGCCCAAATATAAATACCGCAGATTTGCCAAATCGCCAAAACTGCTGGGTAGTGATGATAGCATTTCACAATAGTCTAATTTGAGGTGCTCCAACAATTGCAGACGACAAAATTCTTCTGGAAGACTATCTATACTGCTCCCCCTGATTTCGATCTTCTTCAACTCACTGAGACATCCTATTGAGCTTGGGAATCTTCGGAGACTTGCAGAAACAATCAACTCTCTTAACTGCACGGGAGCCTGCAGCACATTTCCAACGAGACAGACGTAAAACATACTGCAATTACTAAAAAAATTGAAATATAGATTTAATAGAGCAAAAAAACGGAAGATAACTGACATCACTCTCAGCCTCCCACAGCTCTTCTAAGTGATCTCCTTTTAAGTGAAATCCTTCAGATAGTTCTAAAACCCTCAAATTTTTCAATGAGGGCCATGCCGCAAGTTTTCTCTGCCTGATATCGGACCAGCGAAGCCAGACCAACTCTCTTGATGCCTCACCGAATACTTCGTTGAAATAATTTCCATAATGTTCTCTAATATCCAAAAGCTTTAGTCCGCGTAAAAAGGGTGTGAGAGATAAAATTCCCTCCTGCGATCAGCAACCACGAAACTCAACAAACTCACTAATTAATCAACATCTTTCCTACATTATTCGAAAGGGCTTTGAGTGTTGAATACTATAAATATGAAATATTCAGAAAAAACTACATAATGCTGAAAAAAATTACAAACAATTAAAATTAGTAGTAGGAGGTAGATAACAAGAAAACACACACAAACGTACTCTACATGAATTCTGCTCTTCTATTCCAGTTGGGGCAGCCATAATTCCTCGAATATTTATTTTCTGAAAATGAAAATAAAAAATTCAGAATCTTGTAAAAATGGGAAAAATTTCATTGGTTATTCAAACACATACAACGTAAATAGGTAAGTTGTTAAATCGATTTTCTTGCAAAAAGAGCTAGCGAGACTTGTCTCTATAAACAGTTGTTTAATGCGTAAGATCAAGAAACCTCTTAGACAGAAGATGTTTTCCTTTCCCAATAAAAGAAAGTTTTAAACTCACCTCTGTTCGTTTGCCAGAATTAATAATCTGCTGTAATGACCAGAGTCGGGAGGGAGAATGTTGGTTTGCAACTTCCCTTCCTAAATCTCGTAAGTGATCATGCATTCTTATGTGATTAGTATCATCAACTTCAACCAAACATTTATTTAAAAGTCTTTCCCAACTGTATAGACCACTCCACCCTGATCCATCCCAGACTTCAATTGCCACACTATAATTTTTTCCAATAAAAAAACATGCAGTATCAAGAAATGCCTCTTTCTCTTCATCATCAAGAGCATCATAACTTACTTTGAGTTTTACTTTGATATCATTAGACAATATCCTTGAGATCTTATGAAACAGAGACTCCCAATATTGTTTGCTGGACTTCCCATATAGCTGTCCTCCAAATACCTTGAGAGACAGGGGCAATCCATGACAGGCCTTTATAAACTTTTTAACAAGCTCCTCAAATCCATGGAGGGGGGAGGGATGTAAAAATGCATGCCAACAAAAAAGTTGCTCGGCATTAAATGGATTTAGTGCTTTCATCTTATATACAGAGTGTATGCCCCAAGATGTAAGAACTTCACATTCCCTTGTTGTAACAATAATAAGACTACCCCTTCCAAGGCTGTCTTTTGCAGGTAAGAGTGCATCTAATTGGTCCACATCATCCACATCATCCATAACAATGAGCACCCTAAAAGATCTCAGATGGCTTGCAAGAATTGCCTTGCCTTGCTCTATATTGTCAACTGTTTCGTTCACACCAAGGCCTTTGAGGAGTTGACTCTGCTTGTTCTCCAATACGCCTTTGGCTTCTCTAATATCAAAAATAAAACAAGATCTCTCCATGGAAGATGATCTTTTGTTGTATACTTCTTTAGCAAGGGTGGTCTTGCCCGAACCACCCATGCCCCAAATACCCACAATTTGTACAGGCTGATCACCTTGAGCAATTTGGAGTGTATTCTCAAAGTCTTCTACTGCTTCCTTGAGACCTACTGGATGTTTTGCAACTACTAGTGGCACATTGCGTATTTCTTTCAGTACGATATTCACAATATTCTTGAACACCCACATCTCATCACTGAACAAGAAAAAACAGTCAAAATCAAACTATGCAGTGTTTATGGCAAAGTTAAAATTACATAGATATTTGTTAAGATTGGGAGGCCGATGTGTGGTACTTACCCATTATTTTTTATGATTTCGCCACTGTACAATGAGACATTGGAGAGTGCCTCTTTCCATTCCTGAAGCTTTTCTGGCTTATATCTAGCCTTCTCTTCATGCTTCTTAAAGGCAGCAACGTACTTTCCTTTCCCTTGAGCTACATATCTGAGATCAGAAGGCTCTACATAGTACAAAATGGGAATAATTTTGGCGCCACTTTTAATCATTAATGACAGCTCTTCCAAACACCAAACTGATTCTGCATAGCTCTCTGAAAAAATCGCTATATGAAGGGTGGCACCGCGGATTGCTACTTCTATTGTTGTAGGCAAGAAATCACCATATTCCAACTCCTCTGAATCTAAAAAGGCTGTCACCTTCATAATATCGAGGATCTCATAGATTCTGCTGGCTAGTGTCTTTTTTACATCTGGTCCACGATGATTAATGAATACATCGAAAGAGGGCTTTTGGATGAGCGATGAGGATGTACCCGAAGTAGATGCATATGGTGCGATTTCATGAAAAGCACCCACTGCCTCATTCTCCGGGGTACGGCCACTGGTAGAAGTGGATGCAATGGATTCCATGGAACGCCGTGAATGAAAGACAGAAACCCAATCAAAGCAGCATTAAAACAAGCTTCGAGAAGATGATGGAGAAACAGAAGGTGAAGATGGCGCCATTCCTTGACAAGTGTTTGCAGGCTCCATGGGATTAGATTTAATTGAACATAGAGAAGCAATGAAATAAAATCGATGGAGATGGGCTGGAAAGATAAAAGGTTTCGAGCGAGGAGATAAACAGAGTATGCGAAGGAAAGGAGCAGGAGATGAAAATAGAAGAGACCAGATAAGTAAAGTGAATGGCTGTTATTTTTTGTACTTAGTGGAAAAAACATGGAATCCTGTGATATGTATTTGTTTCTACTTTAATGCGGTAAAGCATGTGGAAGAAACACGGAATCGTACAGGCAAGCAAGTGGAAAACAGCTTTAATCTTTTCGTACAAAGGAATGAATGGAAGAGGGAAGCAGCAAGTGGAAGACAGCTTTGACCTTTTCCTACAAAGGAACGAATGGAAGAGGGAAGCAGCAAGTGGAAGACAGCTTTGACCTTTTCGTACAAAGGAACGCACTTGGAAGAGAGAAGAGAGTAGGTGATGATAAGAAGTCACATTTAGAGAAGAAAAGCTAATTGAGCTGCTGGGTAGAAGTATGTGGACTCCAACGATATTGTAGGAGATTTTTTGAGATCATAAAGGGGTTTATTTAGCTTGCAAATGATTTCTTTTTAATTATGTCATTTTAATTATGTCATGTAGTTTTCTTTTCTTTTGGTTTTTGTGTAAGAAAAAAGTTATTAGGGGAGAGGGCCCAATAGTTGTGCGGGGTCCAATAGTCGCGCACCCAATCGTAAATATAATACCCAATAGTCATTTATATAATGTCTAATAGTTGTGATTTGACTACCCATAATTAAACAAAATGTATGCTATTGATCTAAAAAGCAACCAATCATGTGATACCACATCAGCGCTCAACTACTCATGATGTAATGCACGAGAATTGGTCTCACTATTTTTTGGGGCCTTTTTGGACACCTTGACAAAAACGCATGCTGATGTGGCCTTAAAACCTTAGTTATAAGCAGAGAACTTGCCAAGTAAGCTATTGTAAAAGATTGGGAGTGATTTGAAATTTCGACGTAGGATAATTAGAAGCGCGAAGTTTAATAAGTGGAGAAAAGACCTCACCAAAATTTATTTTTTGTATTTAAGAATAATCTTTAACAACAAACATTGTTTTATATTTCAAATCTAAACTTTATCTTGAAAGCTCATTGCAACCAACAAGTTCATCTCTTTAAGAGACTAAACAAGGTCTTATGTGTTGTTCTTCATTAATGTTGTGATCTCCCCATCCATGACCAACCTTTAGGACTCACTATCACTCATCTTCATTGTCTCATTCATAGTTATACATCATCAACATTAGTAGACTAAGATATTTATAAATACAAATAATTTGGAAAAAATATTTTGTGTTATAAATTTGACACAAACAATGCCACCTTGCACTTTTACATTCACAAGGTATCATGATGTAGCATAAAAAATACACCTAACATGCTTACCAATGCACTAAGCATGACAACACACATGAAAAGCTACTTCACCCTAGCCTCAAATACAATGTATAACTAAAAATATGAACCCTTGCACTTGAATCAAATAGTCATTTCTTAAGCATCTTGGAGTTTAAGAAAATGAAAATCACTTCACTTTGGTTAAGACTTTAGGGGTAAATATTCACAACTTGGACTTGGGGTTCTTTTCTACAAATTTTGAACCTTAGAAACAAAATTACACGGGCTCACACTTACCACTTGACCTTGTAGTTTGGGCTTGCAACTTAGATTTGCAATCCAAGCTCGCAATTAGCTAAGCTACCCAACCTTCAAGATTTTGGCTTCAAACATCATCTTGCAAGCTAGGGTTAAAAGTTTAAATTGCCCATTAGAAAGTCCTTAAGAAGTTGAGGTTCAATATACTCTATGCAACTTGGGATTTGGTGCCAGATAACATTGAGGACTAGAATGGAGCATCACCAACTCAAACTTTAGATTATGGCATGCATAATGCACTTCATACTTTAGAGTGTACCATCAACACTTTGCTAATGGGAGAAATTTTAGAGCAATTCCAATCTCTAAAGATTCAATCATTCAAACTCTAAACTCTAAACAACCTACTATATTTCAGACTTTGTAGTCCAAAATGAAACTTTCACACTTGTATAGAGCCAAGATAAGTTGAATCCCTTACCATTAACAACATCATGCATTTCAAAATTCATAGTGTGAAATACAACCTACACATTTGCAGATGTCTAGAGTTCAAGACCATACCCTTACTCCCTCACAACTTGAGCTTTAGGGTCCAATGTGCCAAAATACAACTCAAAGTGTCATGATGATTTTCTAACGGTAGGGGTGCCAATTTTTTAACTCACAATAAATGAGGCATAGCTCCCTCGTTTTACATATTATTTGAATATAATCTAGAGCACATAATTGAGTGTATATGGGGTCCATATTTGTCATGTAAGAGGTTCTCAAATGTCTCAAAAAGAAATTAAAAAATAAGATAAGAAGGCTTTCACTCTTATTGAAGGCAAGCTAGCAAGATATTGGTGAGACTTTAAGAGAATTCCAACAAAGGGAGGTAGAAACATGAACAAATGACCTTACCTTGGTTAGCCATTAGGAGAGAGTCTACATTCTTCAATTAAACCCTAAGAATGTTAGATTTTTTTTAAAAAGTAATAAAATATGCTTTAGACTATGATTTTCATTGTAAAACAACATAATAACACATTTAGGAAAGTCATAAAATTCTAACTTGAGGGTGAATTAAACCGTAGCTAAAAATAATGGCATATCACCTTCATATATGGGATTAGATGTACAATAAGTCATTTCTAGTTATAATCAATGTATTTTATATCCAAGGATGTCAAGAATAAAAAAGTAATACATGTGCTACAATAGCATAAAATTAACAAGATATAGAGGATAGGTGGAGTCCATGCCCATTCTCAATATGTAATTCTATCCCAAGATCCATGATCTTAGAAATGCCATACCATCTCGTGTATCCTTCATAGTCCTTTCCACATATCCTCTTAGGCATATGGAAGTGTCTCAAAAAATTATCTTAGTGTGGATATGTGAATTTTTATATTAATTATTTTAGTTAATCTTATTGTACTCTATCCTTGCTTCATCCTTTCTCGACATACAAGTAGATGGGCATGAGAGTCCACTCCACCCTACCCTAGGTTCCTCAACTTGTATTCCATAATATGCAATAACATTTTATCACAAAAAATGAGGAGTTGGATTCCAAACAAGGCATACATCAAACCATTAACCTCTGCATTCCATCCTCCTACCCATTTATCTTGTTCCCATTAAAATAATTCATCCACAATGCAAGTATCATATCAATTTCAATGCACAAACAAGGTTTTCTAAATTTACGGATTTCATGCAATTTTTTCCATATTTAAAAAATATAAACATGACTTTGAATCCATGAGTATTGAGACCACTCTTTTCCATTCACATTAAAAATTTAAGAAAATTTTGCCATAGATTTAGCTTATAATGCAAAATTTATAAAATAGATATACATAGGAATTTTGTAATCAATTCTCATGGATTCAATGATCCTTCCAATCAATATTTCCTACCAAGTAGATTATTCCATCCACTTAAGTTAGGCATGTCATGAATGAAAGAGATTTCTAAAAACAAGAAGGATTTTAAACCATTAACTTTTAACACACGCCACAATCAAGAAGAGGAATATTGTTGTCCAAGCATAGCTCCATTGACAACAAAAGCAAGAAAAACTCCTTAACAATTCCCACCAAAAACTAAAAGACTCTCCTCCAAAATTTTCTTCAAATGCGACCCTAAATTCTAAAATATGAGAGAGAGAGAGAGAGAGAGAGAACAAAGACTAACAAGAATGAATGAAAAAATAAATGGTCAAATTCCCCTTTTCCCAAAATCCAACACCCCATTTTAGGTTTTTTTCTTATTTAATAAAATGTCATTTTTCAAAATATGCCCCCTTTTGATATGATCAAAGATGTTCCTAATTCTTGATTGTGGCTTCCAATGATGAAGGATGTCAAAATCCTATTGGGGAAGTTGAATCAATAATCAAATATTTGTTTGAAAGGTGCACTTTTAAGATTTGATCCTTGTTTTTGAATAATGATAAGTATATTGAATAGCCTAATTAAACTCACTAAAGGATTTGACTGGGATGTGTTGGCTATTCAATAGAAGGTTGTGGTAGATAATTGAATTTGAGAGGTTTATTGTGATTGTGCTGTTGTAATAGAGCTCTCCTGTAGAAATAGGCTCATGAATATAAAGGTTCTACAATGTATTCATCAATAAATCCCCTAGCAAAATCTTGGTACCTATGGAGAAACTCACAATGATGGAGCAAGACATCTTGACTTTTATACAAAAAACTTCTATGTTGCAAGGTTTTCTTGTAACCTAAATGTTTCTTAGGTTTCTTGATCCTATTGGAAATTGATTTCTTAACAAACTTGGTTGATTTCCACTCTCTAAGCATGATAGAAATGTCAAAATGCTACTAGACCAAGGATGTTACAAACTTAGATCTGTCAAAAGTAAAAAAAATATGGAAAGTGATAGATGCGCTACTTTGTGACCTATATGAGTTGCAGAAATAGGCACATTCACTAAAGAAATAGTCAAATGTGCTACAACAGACCTCAGATGTGCTACAATATGTCTCAGATGCACTACAGAAAAATGTTTTGACAGTGACCAAAAATTGTTTATAGAATATTCAACATATGCGCTAAAACACTCAATGCACAAAAGCATGCTCTAAATGTGTTGAACTAACCAGTGGATGCATTAGAATGGACCTCATTTGCGCTAAGATATACCCTAGATGCACTAAAATAGTTTTCCAAGGTAGTTTTCTGAACAGTTTTGAGTAGTTTCAACTAAAATTTTGCATGTTCAATTTGGATGATCTTTTATCTAAATTAATGTGATTGAAGACACAGCAAACATTCTAAAAACAATTGTTTTTAAGCCCTATACTAAACATCAAGTTTATGTTCAAAATATTTTCAAAAAGTTTTTTCACATTTTTTTGCACATAACAAACAATTCAAGCAGACTCACTCTTAGTACTCAAGTAGGTCATCATAATAACCACAACCCACATCTTAGAACTATGTCAACTCACACAGTCATGTCACCCCCAAAGAGGCGCCCGTATTTTTGTCTTTCTAGGGCCATTCTCAAAGTGACAGAAGTGGATACCAAATCCCTTGAGCAAATGATCCTTGGTAGTTATATGGTGAGTGTCTTGGGGGAAGATTCTTCCCTCCCCTTGTACTATAATTATTAGGATGTTTGGAAACTGACACGGTTGGCTACTACACTAGGTTCTTAGTAAGGGTTTCCATTCGGTGCTTTAATAATAAACTCCCTCAGGAGACCTCCCAACCTTTAAAACAAAGGCTTTGGGGATGGTTATCTTGCACACTACCAAAAAAATTGGGTTTCTCCATATTTTCTTTAAATTTATAGTGAGGTGGAATAACTTGGCTTTGGTTTGAACCCACTTGGGTCGTTCCTCTTGGGTGAGTACTTTTTCCCACAAGAGCAAGCCCTCTAAAGGATGTAATAAAGCATTAAAATTGCAGAAATTGAAAAGGCAAGTCTGGTATCCTAATCACCCAGTTAAGAGGAGAGCATAGACCTATTGCCATAGACAAAACAAACAATGTTCTTTGTAAAGCCCAAATGACAATTATTTGATCTATGTGAAGATTTTGCTTCACAACAAGCATTGGATTCATTTTAACCACAAAATCAATGTGTGGTGACTACCCTATGATTGCTTCATTTTAAATTCCATGTCTATCCTAGGATTGGTTCATTTTAAATTGTTTTTTCTACGCTAGGGTTGCTTTTTTTTTAAGCCAGAAAAGGTCTTGTCTGCGGAAGGCATCATACTCAAAACCTTGTTTAGTTACAACTTGCATGCACTAAAAAATTATAGATATGCGCTAAAATAGACCTCAAGAGTGTTGTAGAAAACCTTAAATATGCTAAAAGAAATCCAAAATGCGCTAATCTAAAAATGCTTTGATAATTTTGATGAAGTGAGCTAAATGCATGTGCTATTATGTTCCCTAGATGCGCTAAAGTAATTGTTGGATGCGTTGAAACAGTTCTCAAAAGTGCCGAAAGACCTATAGAAGCGCTGAAAGAACTCTTGGATGCACTAAAATAACCCATTGATGCGCTAAAACATGAAATATTCTAGAAAGCCAAACTCCAAAATGCGAAATCCTGCCAAAAAACCTACAAGTAGATGTCAAAAAGGGGGTGAAGGCCCCACAGTGGGTGCTAGAAAAATGTGTGATCGATTTTAAGTGCACAATAAATGTAGATTCAAAATTAAATCAAAATACACCAAAGCAACATTATATTAAAGAAAACTAATTAAAAGATAAACAAACTCTTAAAACAACAATTTCTTCAATGACGTCCCATTGTCCTCTATCTCTAGTGTTTTTGTTGATTCTAGCTTGCTATCAGATTGTGTGTTAGGCTCAACAAACGGTCTTCCTAAAGAATGAGATTTAAGATGAATGCATGTTATGCTAAGATATGATTATGTCGATGCATGATAATGATAAAATGTTAATCGCCTGAATGCAACTAATCTCTAATGTATGTATCTAATGTGTGTGTAACCAATGCTTGGATTCGCAGGGTTATTTATAGAGTTTTCGAAAGATTTTGATTGGCTAATGTGATCAATGGCTGAAATCAAGCTTGTCAAGATGAACGGTGAGAGATTTTTGAAAGTTGGGAGAGAGATGGAAGGTTTCCTCCTACACATTTTTTCCCATTCAGAATTGAAGGAAAGTTGCCATTTGAGTGAGTTGGAGATAAATCTCATAATTAAATAAATAAATAAATTTAATTACATGTGATGATGAATTTAGAAGTTTGCATAATTAAATAATTAATATTTAATTATGTGTGAGAGATGAAAATGGAAGGTAATTAAATAAATATTTAATTATGTGTGAGAGATGAGAATGGAAGGTAATTAAATATTTAATCATGTGTGAAAGATGAAAATGGAAGGTAATTAAATATTTAAAATATTTAATTATGCATGGAGTGAGAAAAAGGTGTTAAATTAAATATTTGTAATATTCAATTTAACTATGAGATGAAGAAAGTGTTTGGAGAAATATTCCTTTATTTGAATTTAAAAATTCAAATTT
Organism: Sequoia sempervirens; assembly: GCA_007258455.2. Classification (NCBI taxonomy): domain Eukaryota; kingdom Viridiplantae; phylum Streptophyta; class Pinopsida; order Cupressales; family Cupressaceae; genus Sequoia; species Sequoia sempervirens. Next base: position 928,432,799 of record VDFB02271358.1, on the reverse strand, counting down.
AGAATAGTATGATAATTAATATAAATAAATTATAAAATTTATCTAATTTAATTAAGAGGAAGATGGAAGATGGTAATAATTAAATAAAGTTATTTATTTAATTAAAGTAGAAGAATTATAAAATTGAACAATATAAATAAATAATTAAATTTATTTATATGTAGATGACTTTAGACGATTAATTAAATAATTCATATTTAATTAATTAACAAGCTTGATTAACTATGACCATTTTTAGATGTATACAGATATGTTGCCTGAACAGGGGATGTATCTAAGACTCTCTTCACTATGAGACTACTAGTTAGTTCCCCTACATTTCTTTCCACTTGAATCTTGTTAGTTGATGGGGCCAAAGCCCAAATATCCAAATCCTCATGATTGGCATTAAATCTAGACCTGAAATAGGCATGATCTTCATATTCCTCTATTACAAAGGCCTAATCATCCTACCTTATTATTATATCAAGGGCTATATAAGAAGATATATCACACTTGTTGACGAGTCTTTTTGCACATCACAACATATAAAAAAACACAAAATATTATGTCTCTCTTGGAAGGAAATCTAACCTCTAAGGATTTAGAAAGACTACCCTAAGGCTTCAATAGTTGACTTTTCAAAAATAACTTAGTGGTTTAATGATTTGTTATTTAACAAGGGGCTTTAAAATTTCTTACATAGAACTTGATTCAAAGGTTTTGAATGGTTGTACACTTGATATGAAACCCTAGTACTTAGATTTCTAGATCTGATATATGAAAATAGACTTTTAACATGTAATACTCCCATGTTGATTGATTCATTAGATACTTTTGCTACTTTTGAGATTGTGGACACTCTGTGATACTCTGTGTGGTGGTTTTATATTTGAACATGTGTGGTTTCTTAGTTGATTTGTTTACTGCCCTTGGCATTATGTGTGTAGCAATTGATGATATATTATGCATAGATGATTTGATTTATTATGTAATGATAAGTTCTTAATTTATATGCATTAATGGTATTATGTTTATGATGATATGTTAGTATTTTATGGTGGGAGGACGGAGTAGTACCACTTGCTTGTGAGTGCCATATTACCCCGCTATTTCCTTTCACCATGTGTTTGCAATGGAGATTATATGTTACTTGACGTTTAATTGTTTGTAGGGATTGCAGGACTAAAAGTCTCGACTCCACATGCTTCGGTAGGATAGGGCGAGCAAAAATTAAACCCAACGGGTACGATGTGGTTAAAAAGGGGTTGTAAGGAAGGGTTTCTTGACCCAAGTCCATCATTCGTATGAGTTATTGAGTTATATGTTGATCCGATTTTGTCTTGTTATTTTGATTGTTTGGAGTTAGATGATTTAATTAAATTATTATGTTGGTGATAGTTAATTTAATTATTTTAGAATTAAAAATTATGAGTTAAGAAGTATTAAGGTTTAGTTATATTTTAATTAAAAGTTAATTATTAATAAACATTTGTTTTAATCGAATTAACTGGAAGTAATTTTTACAACGAAAGAAATTGTTGCTTAAAAGTAAATTAATAAATAACTATAACTTGTTGGTGGTAATTTTAAATAAATAAATAAATACATGGGTAATAATTAATTAAGCGGGAGTTCCTATAGAAGAAAATTAGTTATTTTGTAAATCTTCCACGGGAACAGAAGAGAAAGAGTTGGGCGGTTGTAAAGATATTCTTTATATGGGAAGGAAAAATCTTAGAACGTGGCTAGAAAATTGATTTCAGAAAAGAAGTTGTAGGAAAGAGGGCCAGTGTGTGAAGAAGAAGAAAAGCGTCTGTGGGGGAATTCTTCTTCAGCCGTAGGACGCCAAGTTTCTCTTGAAATTTCTAATCTCATTACTATGTTTTTTGTTCTAGTTCTCTATGCTGTTTTGAATCTCTGGCTGTGATAAATTTTGTGTGGAAAATTTCTGTCTGTAAAGATTTACAAATTTAACATTTAAAATCAGGGAAAATATGATTTAAAATTCCCTAATGCAATTTACTTGAGGAAAAACGTAATTGATAGAGAATGGTAAAATGTAAGTAGGTTTTGCCTGTACTAGAAATGTCCTTTGCCAAAATAAAATATTGGAATTGGGGACGGTGAATCCGGGTTAAAATGGGTACATTCGTTTATTTATTTATTTATTTATTTTCTTTGACTCTATGGATTCACTATTATTTATAGGTATAAATTTCGGTAGAAATAAATTATTACTTTTATTTTCTGGGAAATGTCTTAAATTTGTGAGAATTGGGGAGTTTTCGCTTCGAATAGAGGAGTGTTTATTTTGTTCTGTGGGTGATTGGCTGGTTTGTAATACCATAAATTATTTTGTTTAATTATATTGTACGAAATGTGTGGTTGCGTAACTCGCATTTTGTCCATTGTTGAACCTTGGGTCAGATCGATTTCTGGAATGTTGTCCCTTACCCCAGTATAGTATACATTATTCTTTTTCTTTTGATAAATTTTTCCCCTCTCTCAGTGTGGTGTGATTTTTATATATTAGCGGCATACAGAACTCCGTATTGGAATTTTTTAATTCACAAGATTTCACAGAAATCCGCAAATCAGGAATTAAAATTTTGAAAGCGTAATGTTTTGCTTAAACCCCTGTTTTAGTCGTTGGTTGTTGCGCCTGTGTTCCAGTCTTCTGTGAGTTTAGGAAGAGGAGATCGGCAATGCCCAGAATTTCCCTGACCTCCGTTCCCTGCCATTGAGTACATAGGGTTTCCTTGACTCTCGCGCCGCGTATAGTAATGTCTTTTGGCCAATCGTTGTAAGATTTTGCTGTATAGTGTGTCCGTCATTAGATCTTCCTTATACATATTACTCAATGTTTATCCATCATGGAATGAATTTGGATTGTATTGCAAGCATTACTTTTATTTGTATATTTATATATATAGCTTTAGTTCGAAGGTTGTATCCTCTTGTCTGGCTGAATTCGCGGTAAAGTGGAAACTATCCCCTGTGTTGGAATGAAGTTTTATTAGCCTGGTTCGTTTGGTTCTATGCTCAAATAAAAGGCTCTATGGCCGATGTTCGTCCATTTGCCAGATCATTTATGTGGGTTGTTGTTCTTGGCGTCATATATTATTACTATTGTGCGTTATACTCTTGTTTTGGGGGCGTTCACTTATATGTGACAGCGGTTTCATCTGCATCTCTCTGTTATTTCTTTAGATAGCGTGTCAAGTACCGAGGACAACCGTTCGCTTCTTTTGAATGCCATTTGGAGTCTGTTGTGTAACATATTTTACTAGTATTTTTGTTATTCACAATTCTTTTTCCTGACCCTATGTGCGTTGGAAACTTCTGAGTTAATTGTTTTCCTCTTTTGCGCCCTTACTCTTACTAAGGTATATGTCTTGACTCATTTTTCTTTTGAAATGGTGTGGTAACCAGTTGGCTGAATCTGTATTTCGTAAGACATGTATTAGCTACTTGTATTTCGAATGCCTGAGGCAGATGTGATATTTGCAATGTGTGTTAATTTGGAAATATAACTGCGTTAATGGAACCATACTCGGAATATATAAATATTTGAATTTTGTTGTATTAATTTATATGTTTTATTTGTGTATCGGGCGATAGATAATAGAATTGAGTATGGGTAATTAAACAAGTTATATTTATAGAGATCTATGTCGATAGAAATAGATGATTAGTGGGGTTATTAGACTGCGAGTTGGTTGATATGTATTTAAAGTAAGTATGCAATTCTAACTTAATATATATACATATATATGGATTATTTGTAAATTTTATCATAAAAGTTATAGAATTTCTTTATATACATTGTTTCTTTAAGTAGATATATAATCATTGGGGTTAATTTAATGTTTATACTAATATCAATGTTAATGCTTTGTATATTTATATATATGTGTGGATTTTATATATATGAATTGTACTTTGTTTTAGGTTAGTTTTAATTTGATAATTTGGGAAGATAGTTATAATTGTTTTATTTCATTGAGTAGAGCATTTCTTTAAGAAAATAAATGTAACGTTGAGACATAGCATTAAATTAGATGTCTAAATTAAATGGAATTTTTGTGTATCAAGACGTGTTTTATTGTATTATTGTTTATGAATTCTTTTGAGTAATATCATTTCATGAATGATGGGAATTTTCTTTTATTGGGGAAACCTTAGAAGTGTATCATTTTGGTTAGGAACCTAAGTGATTCCAGAGGTGGGATAAGGTGGTTGCCTTTGATTTTGCTTTGAATTTAGACTTGAGATGTCTATGGTTGGTTATACATTTGGATTGTACCGAATTGTGGAAGTGATTCCTTGTGATTGGTGAGATGGTTATGCCTCACATTGATTATTGTTTGATTTAGATTTTTTATGTGGTACAATCTTTGTGGTTATTGTGATGTGATTGAGTGATTAGAGGGAGTGGCTCTGAGTGGGTGGTTGGCGCACAAAGGGGCGCCAGGATAGCCCTCGTCAGAGTGAATTTAATAAGTGATAATTTAATAATTAACTAGGATTGGGTAGTAACACACTAAAAAGATAATTATTGCCTCATCCGCCTTTGAGTGCTACCACAGACTAAAGGGGATTGAGAAGGCCGTGGTTGGCATGTTCGTTGCCTGTCTTCGCGAAGGGTAACGGATCCGCATGAGCAACCCTATGGAGCGGCACCTTGAAATAGGTAGTCTGGATAACCATAGATGGAGGCGGCTCCTAGCGCTCGGGTTGCCTGGATAATCCGTCAGTAGATGGAGGCGGCACCTTGCGATAGGGTAGCCTGGAGAATCCATGTTAAGCCATGCGATGACACTCTCCTCTAACATTCATGTTTATGTTGTCTTTTGGAAATCCTCTAGAATCAGTCACTTGCTTCGTATTGATGGTTTTTATTGTTGTTCGAATTTGAATGCTTTTATGTGTTGTGTGATTTCATTTAGTTGATTGTGAGGTTATGTTTTGTTGATCTTGGTCGGGAACCTCTTCCTTTGCAACTCCTAGCACGGGGGTGGTCGGGTGGATCGTGTTTCGCACCCCGTTGGGATTCTCTTCTTTTTATGCAGGTTCATTTTTCGGTGTTGAGTTGCTGTCTCAGTGGATTCTTGTTCGTGGGTCCCAGATCTATGTATTTGTGTGATTCTTTTTATTGATGTATCATTCCCACCTAGTTGGGATAGTCTTGTATAATTCTGCACATGGTGCTATTGTTATGTAATCTTATGATGATGCAATGTACTCTAATTGTAACCTCAGTTTTGAGGAGAATTCATAATGATGTTGTAACTTTGGTTATTATTTTATCATGTTTCTTATTTTGTTGTTACTGATGTAATTACTGTTATGGGTGGATGAAATTATGGATCTTGTAATAGTTAGTTAATTATTTTAATTAAGTAACGACCTCGTGTTCCTCAAAGGATTAAGTTATGCAATTTGATTAATGATTATGTTATGTTATTTACTACTCTCTTCTAATAAATAAAAAATAAAAAAAATTGGTTGCATTTTACTTAATTCCTTTGGGGTTGCGTGGCGGGGCGTTACATAACATCTAATTTTACAATATGGGTGATGCTTTCTTCCTAAACTAATTTACCTTGTTATTGTATCAAGAGCTATATTAGAAGATATATCACACTTGTTAATGAGTGTTTTTGCACATCACAACATATAAAAAAACACAAAATATTATGTCTCTCTTGAAAGGAAATCTAACCTCTAAGGATTTAGAAAGACTACCCTAAGGCTTCAATAGTTGACTTTTCAAAAATAACTTAGTGGTTTAATGATTTGTTATTTAACAAGGGGCTTTACAATTTCTTACATAGAACCTAATTCAAAGGTTTTGAATGGTTGTGCACTTGATATGAAACCCTAGTAGTTAGATTTCTAGATCTGATATATGAAAATGGACTTTAACATCTAATTTTACAATATGGGTGATGCTTTCTTCCTAAACTAATTTACCTTTTTAAATAAAATTCAAAAGATAGGGTGAGAAGAGATTAAGTGAAGAACCTTAAGGAAAATGAAAATAATAACTCAATATTGTGGATAGTTGAATCCCTCATAAAAGCAATTCCTACTTAATCAAAGACTAACTCACAATGCTACAAGAATAGTGAAATATTCAAAGGAAATGAAAAATTTAGATCATGAACTTTCATGTAAATACCTAATTCTAGTGTACTTTAAATAAATCTTCACAATTGAACTAAAAAAAATAGGGCTTAGACTAACCATGCAAAGAAAGTTACAATCAATAAATTTCAAATAGTATGAACCAGAGATCTATCAAATATATTCACACTTCACCATTATCATAACTGAAATTTATCTAATGTTAAAGAAATGAACAATATAAAACACAAGAAACCACAAGTGTGACACAAAATTCAATGATTTTATTGTATTGATTTCAAAATGTTTGGATTACAAAAAAATCATGTTCAACAACCCTTTACAATGAAAGAAGCTTTCCCTTTTATAGGCAAAGCCTAAAAACCCAAGGAAAAATCAATGGTGGAGATCATCTTAATACCAAAGGTCAAAATTATATTTTCATTTAATATTTGGAGTGCATTCAATATTTATTACATATTATTCATCCATACCTAACTAAAATAAGTACAAATGAACCTAGGGATATGTAAAAGTACATGTCACATTATATTATTTTGTATTAAATTACATTTACAACATCTTCAAAAATCTAGGGCACAAAATCCCAAAAATATTGAGTTGGAAGGTATCTAAAATATCCAACTAGCACATCACAAAAATTGATCATCAATTATAATCTTGCACTCTCACTTCTCCTTCATGACAAACTTTACAAAAGTTATCAAAGATGAAGTAACTTTATCAGTTGGTAGACCTACAACAACATTGATTTTGTAACATTAGGTGTCATATTGATTAATCAGTTGGTGATATAGAGCCATCCATGGAGGCTTTTGATTGATAAAATTTTGGGATTTTACTAAAATTTGGGAAGCCTCAACCATAAAATCTAGTAATAGCTCATTTGTAGGATCTTTATGGATCATCTAAGCTTCCACTTCTACTTCAAAATCAGATCCTTTATTCCTATAGAAACATCACCTCAATCTTTGTAAGTTATTTCAAAAATTTCTCACAGGAGGCCAAAACTTGATTTGAGCATCAATATTCTTTAGTTCCTGCTCAACTTGTATTACTATTTCACTACAGAACCTGAGGACATACATCCAATAATGAGGCTCCTTAACTAGCTCTTTCTTTAGGATACCCTCTTTTACCAACAACTCATTGAGAAGTTTCTTAATAGCCTCAAGCTTTGGGAATACTAGACCATGGTATTTCTTGTTACTGTTGCAATCTTCGACCAATTTATCCACTTCTTTGAGGATAATAAAATTATTATGTACTTGGATAGCAATATCAATTGTTGTATTTTCATTGTCAAAAGTGTGTTTCATATATTTATAAGTGGATTGGGCCCATGACCACATTTTCTCCATTTTATCAACTTCATCTTTAGATAACACAATTGGAGCTATTACCTTCCCTGTCTCACTTTGAATGGGAGTCATTAGCTACTAGATAAAAGTAGTGAATTCAACCACATGATACTTCAACTCAGCTTCCATTTCTTCATACTTATTCATTATCTTCAAAATATTAGAGACAAACCCCTACAACTCCTTCATCTCCTATGCTCAATTTATGGGACCCAAATTAATGGTTGAGATATTACTATCTTTAGGAAAAAAATGTCTTATTATATTTATCTATAGTAGGAGTGGCCACATGTAGAATCCTAGACCTAAGAAATCCTTGTTCATGTGTGACCTCATTTTTCCCTTTTTCTTCTCCTTGGGTTTCTCTACTCTACTCAAAATTGTCTCCAAGCTCAACTTAGGAACCTCAACGATTGGCCTTTTATTCTTTAGATACTCTTCTAACCATGTAAAGGTTGCAACCTTATTTATAAATTCTGATTATTGTAGAGGAGAAGTCTACTTTTTAATATCCTCTTCATGATCCTCTTCTTCTTATCCCACTAGTTGATCCTCAAGTTTGGGGCCAAGAATGTCCTCTATAATACTCACTTCTTCCTGACCTATTGATTTATCAAGATCTGGTCTAGGAATAACCCCTACAATTCTCTCTTATTTTGAGGGCTTATCTTGTACAGGTAGAATTGATTCATCTTCCATTGAATCCAATCTTGTCATGCCCTCCCCGTCTTGCTCCTGCAAGTCCTCAATATATTGTTTATGCTCTCCATAGAGGGAGGCTCTAATGTCTCTCTTAAGGAATATGGGGAAGTATTTTGTGCTAATTGGTTCAATAGAGAATTTTTGACTTGGGAGAGCACTATGGAAACCACCTCCTTGGGCATGTTGGAAAGGTGAGCTATGAATGACTGAGGAAGGTCAAGAGAGGTAGGAGGAAGAGAATAGAAGGAAGGGTTGAGGAAATGGTGGACATGGTGAATTGGGGATATAAGATGGATGTAGTTGAAGGAAGAGAAGTTGGATAAGGGGACGAGTCAATGGTAATGAGAGTGACGGAAGGAGTGGGAATGGAAGCCATGATATCCATTGATATATCAATGAAAGGAGGCAAGGCAGAGATAGGAGGAATAGTGGATTTGAGAGAAGATGTGGAAATGGGAGAGGATGATTGAGGGATGGAGGTGGAAGGATTGGGTGAAGCATAAGAATCCTTCTTCTCCTCAACAACTAGCTCTCCTAATTTTTTTCTAGTATTCTTAGTCTGTTTGGTTTTGGGCTTACTCCCCTCTGAGGTACTATCTTTCCTCTCATACACTTGAGGCTTTACCATGGGATACCTTTCTTCTTTTTCCTTCTTGGCCTTACTCTTATCCTTAGAAGGATTCTCTGCTTCCTTCTTAGTGTGTTCCTTGTTGGGGCTAGTTTCCTCATCAAATGGTTCTTGTTCATCAAATGAACCTTGCTCCTCTTGAACTTTATCAAAATTCAACTCCACTCCTTGTACTATGAGTGAAAAAGCTTGGGATTCCACCCACCTCTTAGTTATCATCAATACTATCCTTTTTATGATGTCAAGGCTAATGATCTCCTCCTCTATCTAGTTTGAAAGTGGGACGAGCTGACTTGTCACTTCATTATACTCATCTTCATATAGCACCTTGTTGTCTTCTTATACCTGACCTAGGATAACAAAAAGGCATAGAGAACTAATGTACCAATGGTTACCTTTGAGTAAGTTCTTTTTTGGGCCTCTAATTCATCTTGGAAGCTAGACCAAAATTCTTCAATATCCAACCTATTCCCATGTTGTCTACCCACTTGCTTCTTCATTTTTCCAAGGTGGTCAAAATATTTTCTTTGATTGTGGAGGTTGAAGCCAAAATTTTACATCTCCGCATTAGAATATTTGGTTGATTATGCTAAGGGACAAGCAAAAGAGTGTCAATTGATATGGCACTCTTTCTCTATGTTTACTCTTTAATAGTTGGTTTGAGGCATAGATCTGCCTCATTATCTCCAACATTACTATCTTGTCATTTGGGTATCTTGGCAACCTATAAGGGGCTTCTAAAAATTCCTCCATTATGAAGTAGATGGATTTAGGAAATTAGATAAACCAATACCCGAATCTCTTAAGCATCTTCATGGTTGAAGAGGAGGGCCTTATATTTAAATCTCCCTACATGGTTCACAATATAAACATTATGAATGCATCATTAACCATTTAGTAGTGGTTCTTAGAATTCTGCATCTATATTTAAGGACATAAATCATACACCTTGTGTTGATTAGGGTCAATTCCAATGGAACCAAAGCAAGTTAGTCCTTTGTATCTAAAATTTGTAGCAAAAAAATATATTATATATGAGGTCATATTGAATACACTTGTTTTCTTCACTATTGAAAATTGGTGATGGATGTTATCACTGATAATTTGAGCCCATGGGAAATTTGTGGGTTCCCTCAATATCTCCTCCACATAATAGAACATCCAATTTTCTAATGTGGAGGTAGAGCTAATTCCCATCACTCTACTTAGGAGAGTGACCAAATCATTGACTTTAGCAATGAAGTCACTTTTGTATAAGTGCTTTGTAACTTTTTAGCAAACCCCTTGGGATGTTTCATCCACATATCATTTACAAATTTTATGCAATATTTTGGATCTTGATCAAATATTATTGTGGCATGTTATTTGGTGGTTAAGGTTATAATGGAGAAAGAAGGGATTCCAAAGGTCTACTAGTACTCTTTCATTAGCTATTATTACCTTGCAGGAATCCTCATGGTAGTTCTCTCTACTTTCTATTACAATTTCTACACATAACACCTATTTCAAAGATGGTTTTCGTGGGCCAACATTTGGTGTCAAAGCATTGGGCCATGGGTTTGAATCCCCTCAAGTAACATTGAGGGGGAGATTGTTGGAAAATGGTTAGTACTCCCCTTGAGATTCATGACAAGGGACTAATCACCTCCCATGCAATACATGTCTCTACCAATTGTATTGGGCATTAAAATTTTAACATTTTGGTGTAACAAAAATCATGGGCCAACAACACCATTAAAGGGTAATTGACAACTTGGGCTATCCCACTCTAGACTATCTTCTATTATGAATCTATTGATTTGACTATGAATATCTTCTCTCTGAATTCTTCCATGTCCACATGACCTAGGTTATTATCCCTAATCACACTCCAACTAGATGTAATTCTAGTAGGAGGATCGACACCTTTGAATTTTTAATTAATCCTGGCATTTCTATCCATGAAACCTAAAAAATAAACCATAAATGAGCTACCTAATAGTTCTCAATTATGTCATCAATTGTATCTTTTTAAAAAATAATTAAACAAGTCTTTAAATGACCCAAATTTTTACCATTATTATATTCATTTAATTACTTGGAACCTTCAAAAGATTCCCACAACAAACACCATACAAGAATATCAAACTTCAATACTTGAAATCTCATTGCAAAATTTTAAAGCATAGAAATTTTGCGGAAAAAGATGACTTTTGCAAAAAAATAGAGCCTCCTAAACTTTGTGGAATTTTACATATACCCATCATTGTAATCTTAAATTCTATCTTGCAGGAATTTAGGCATTTACCATCTTGTGTAGATATGACTAGGGAAAACTATGCTAAGAAGAAAATGAGACCTTAAATGAAGTTACGAGTACCCAAATCTTAGTTTACAAAAAATCTACAAGGAAAAAAATTTGCAAAAAATTGTTTCCACAAAACTACAAAGAAACCTCATTTTATGGAAAATATGAATGTTAAAATCCTTTATGGATAATTAACATTTACCTGAATCCATGAAAAAATGAATAAGTCCCATTGGGAAATACTTTATAAAAAATGTTTTGTAGGAAACTTAGTAGAGAAACTAAGAGGAACATGATGAAGTTGAATACTCCTAATTCCACAAACCAAGAGTTTTGTGAAAAAAAATTCTAATTTTTTTTTGAAAAAAAATAAATAGATGAATTGGCACTAAATATGGAACTTTAATATTTTTCACCTTATACCTAGCAACATAAAACCTCAATGGAAACTATAAAAAAAAATTGAATGTATTTAAGTACAATGAGTGAAGCTTCAAAGCACCTTAAAGAGGGATCAATAGTTAGACGGTTTCTCAAGAACTTGCATCCAAAACAAATTATCACCAATTGATGAGCTCACATTAATATTAGGAATTGTGATAGATTGTTTACCAAAGCAAAAAACCAATCCAGTCCCTAAAATAAGTCAAAATTATTTATAAGATAACACCCTTCCAAAATGAAAATGAGAAAAAAAACAACAAAAGAAAAATAAAAATCTAACCTAATTGTATAAAAGAAAATTGAGCTAAGAATCAACTCAAGCTTGGAAACAATGCTTAAGTTATTTTCCATTGATAGGTAGTGGGAAATCTTCTCTAGTAAGAGTCTCCAAACAATACGTGTTGTCCCCAAGAATCTCTAAAATTTGAAATGGACCAATCCATAGTTTGTCAAACTTCCCATGTTCACCCTTTTCTCATGGGCTTTATCCCAATAAAGAACTAGGTCAGAGATTCAAAATGACTTAACAAGGGAACATCGATCAAACCATCGCTTAATCACACCCTAATGTTTAGCAAAATTGTCCATAGAAGAATCACATTTTTCCTCAAGATGGAGAAGTTGAGTGAGGTGGACCTCTAACTTATCCTTATCATCATAATACTCATTAATAAATTTCAAGGTGAGTATATTTAGGTGCACTAGGAAAACAAGCTCCAAACCATGGACTAAATGATAAGGATACATCCCTAAGGAAAACTTCTTGGGAGTATGGTCCACCCAAAGAGGGAACCTTAATTACGTATACCAATCTTTAGGATTTTTGTTAAGAAACTTACAGATAACAATAAAAGGTTTTTGTTTGTGAACTCAACTAGACCATTACCTCAGGGTATTAATTACATAAAAATTTTAAAACAATCCCATAATCAAAGGCCCAATTTGAAAACTTTAATGATGTGAATGCTAGACCATTATCACAAACTAGTATGAAAGGAAAAACAAAATGAGTAATTATATGCTCTTGAATGAATTTGATCACTACCTCAATAGTACTTTGTTTGCATGTTATAGCTTCAATCCATTTAGTGCAATAATCAATATTGGTTAGGATACACCTATGTCCTACAAAAGAAGGAGGGTTAATCATACCAATAAAGTCAATTCCCTACTGTGAGAAGGGATGTACCTCTAACATAGGTTGGAGTGGTATGTCAACATATTTTTCTTTAGTTGTGGCTATTTGGAAGACCTGAAATGTACATACATGTAGATGTGCATTGTGGAAAAGTGTTAGCCAATAATATATTTCTCATAAAATTTGATGCACATTAATAGCTCCTGAACCATGACTCATTCCAAACTTTTCATGAAAACCACTTAAAACTGTAGAAGCTTCATTTTTTCATAGACGTCTCAAGTAGATACATTCATGATTTGCTTTATACAACACATATCCCCTAAGCATGAAGTTGTTTCTCTTTAACAACAAGGCATTCCTTTGAATAATGCTCAGATGGGGAGCCTGTGATGAAGTAGATAGAAGGTGATATCATCATACCAAGGATAGGGAGAGACATCCTAGAGATGATACTAATGTGCTAAAAGTTATGGGCATGTTTCAACCATTGTACGCATTAATGCTTCTCCCTGAACCAATTTCATGGGTTGGATTTCCAAATAAAATTCCTATAACATTGCTACCCACTTCCCTTGATGCTCACCAAGTTCATTTTGCATAAGTAAAACTTTAACTATTGGTTCAAGCACAACTGCAAAAATCTTACCACAAAGAATATAATTTGCTGAAATTTATTTATTGCTTTCACCAAGGCATACACTTGATTCTCTTTTTTTGGGTACTTGAGCTTGGTATCATTTAAAGGTATTCTCATAAAGTCAATGGGGAATTCATCACTAGATCCTTTCTTTTTTCTGATCATTCCATTGCAAGTATGCTCAAATGAGATGGGATAAATACAAAAAGGTAGTGTATAATCAAGATTGACTAGTACTGGAGCATCAAAAATATCTTACTCAATCTCTTCAAAGGAACATTTAGCGTCTAGAGCCCAATCAATATTTACATCCTATTTTAACATAGAATTGAGTGATCTAGCAATCTCTATGAAACCTATAATAAATTTTCAAAAAATATTGATATTCTTGAAATATGACTTAATTTATTTCTTATTGGTTAAAGGATGAATTTCGAGAATGGCTTGCACTCATTCAGGATCAATACAAATTCCACATTATGAAATAACATTTCCTAAGAGCTTTCCCTTTGTTATGCAAAAAATGTACTTCTTTGAGTTAAGTCAGATGTCATATTCCCTACATCTCTGAAAAAATTCACATATCTAAAACATGATCCTCCCTATGCTTTGAGAAAATGGTCAAATCATCCATGCAAATAATTATGCATTTACCAACCAATTCCTAGAACGTGATATCTATAGCTCTTCGAAATGTGGCTCCTATGTTGATCAAACAAAATGACATTCTTTTGTATAAAAATATACCCCACTTTGTGGTGAAAGCTATTTTCAATTTTCTTCTCACTCAACCATCACCTGATTATATCCTGAGTATCCATCCAAGAAAGACATCATCTAGGATCCATTAACAATTTTTAGGACTTAATCCAATGATAGAAAGGGTTATTTATCTTTCTTTGAGGCCTAATTGAGATTTCAAAAGGAAAAAAATAGGTGAATTTCACCATTCTTTTTCTTGACTATGACCAAATTTGCTACCCATGTGGAATGGCACACATGAAAAATTATCCTTTCTAAGAGTAATTTTTGAACTTATTTATAAATTAATGGCTCTAATAATGCATTGAAAATAATTTTTCGTTGTTTGAAAGGCTTGACTTAGGCTTAAGAGGAATAGTGTGTGTGATAATAGAAATATCATAGGTTTTAAGGTCTTCATAATTCCAAGCTATCATGTTCTAATATAACTTAAGTTCTTTAAATATACCCCCTTGCTCCTCTAGAGTACAAATTTTACCAATAAAAACATTATTTATGTCTTCAATTGTACCCATATTATGAATACCACACTTACCTCATGTAGATTCCATTTGTTGTCCTCTGTACCTCAACTAATCTTAATAAAAAATATGCTCAAGTTGCACCATACCTTGGGGAATTATATTTTTTTTCAAATTAATTACAATCTCTGATTCTTTAGGATCCTCTTAATCTATAATATGGGATACAAATACATTTAAACTAGTAATAAAATCTGGTATATGCTTATCACCCTCAAATACCTAGAATTTAGTGTTGTTGTTAGGCACAGATGGTGTCAAGGTGAGATCCATTGTATACTTATTCAATCCAAATAATGATAGCAAATGTATCATACTAGTAGCTTGTGCCAAAGCATCAACAGTGTAATTTTTGCATTGGGGAATCAATTGAATGTTGAAAGCATAAAAATTTCAATCGAATTCCATATGTGATGCCAATAACTTGTCAGTCTCTTGTTGTGGCATGAATATTTCTTATGAACCTTATTTATGACTAATTTAGAGTCACCAAAAACTGACAATGCCTTGGCCCTTTTACAAATGGCCATAAAATTACATGTATTAATGCTTCATATTCTACAATATTATTATTACAAAAAATTATGGTGAATGGGCAGTGAAAAAAGTTTTCCCATTGGGATTAATCAATTTAAAGACAACTCCACCACCTTGCTTATATTTTGAACCATCAAATCTTAAATTCCAAAACTTAGTACTACCTTTGTCACTTAGTTGTTTCCTCTTCTCTTGTACAACTTCATCATTGTGATCTTTTGAACTCAAAAACTCCTTGAACAAAGGGATCCCCTGACTCAAATTTTCTTTTATTGTTTAGGGAATATTAAAATGATGTTTAATATGATCCATTATAGTTTGACATAAGGAACACTTGAATTTTGAGTGTGAAGCATTGTGGATTCTACACTAGCATGGTAGCAAAAAATATTCTATGTTATCCTTTCCTCCTAAACTTAGTTGATTTGCAATACATTTGGAGATGAAATCTTGAAAACCTTCAAACATCCCTTCTTCATTCTTAGAATCCATATCTTCATTTTTTATGTGCAAACCTCTATGCTATCAAGGACTTGGCTCAAGTACTTTTTTTTGTACCATCATTATTTCTTCTATTTGAAGGAATTTAGTAGAATACACACTAAGATCAACCTAAGGGAATAAGATTTATTATTTTGATTAAATTCAGTAATCAATGTTTCATTCTCGGCTCTCTCTTTATCTATATCTAATTTTCTATTCCTTTCCATGGGATCCACATGTGAGAGAAGTTTATTGTCATGTAACTATTATCATGAAAGTATGCATCCTTGCTAAGCTGATGAAGTCACTCAGCCACCTCATTACACTTGGTATGATCTCCCTAAGTGTGGACCTAAATAATGGAGATAAACCTCCAAAGAGGGTTGGTTTCCTTGATGCTTCACTAATTTTGAGTTTCTCCTAATCCAATGTAACTAATTATTTCATGGAAAAGGGATATAGGACTAAAATATTGAACTTAAAACTATGGATAGTAATGCACTAAAATATTGAATACTAAATGTTTAAACTCTTTTTCATACAATGCTCAATGAAAATATGTTTCTTCTCACATAAATTTATTGTTGAACCTTATGTTCTAATATATTTGCCAAAATGTAACCTATCTATGTTGTTTTAGAAGGAAAATGGGTTCTTTTCACAAATGAATTAGCTAATCTAAGTGTTTTCTAACTAGTAAACAAAATATAATGAAGAAGTTTTAGGTTTTGTATATGTTTAATCATGCATGATTTAGAGGTTTTAATATAAAAAACATATGAAAAATGCATAAAAATAATCAGCACACAACATGAACTAGTACAATGAAGGTGAAAAAAAATATTTTTCTTTGATAAATATGCCTTCTAGTATTACACATAGTCTGAAAGATTACTTGTTTTGATTGAAGATTCTTGAAAAAGTGGAGTATTACAATTCTTTTTAGTCTCAAGACTAAATTTTTTGAGTTACAACACACAATATGACCAAAAATAACTTTTCCAAGTTACAATATTTTTGTCAAAAAATGCAAGAACTCCCTTTAAACTATCCCTAGGTATCCCTATATGCTATCTAATAGCTTCCTAAGAACTAGAAACATGTTTTTGGATCATAAATGTATTTTCTTGCCTTTGATTTACTTCGTCAAGTCTCCTTGGGCACCCAACTGAGTGGTTTCATATTTTTTCTCTTTTGAATGCAGGTTATTGAAGATAAGGACTTGATTACTATGACTTTATCTAGTTGAAGATATTCCTAGATGCTTGAAAAAGTGGATGACTTGATCAAACTATCCCCTATATTTTATCACCCACCTTCCAACTCACCAACTAATCCCTATATGCTTGCAACTATCCATAACTCCTCCAAATTATCAAGAATGTTCTCTCCTTGATTTTAGGTCATGTGACAAGTGACTTGAAGATGATTAAATCCCTTAAGAGGGTGTAGGAGACTTCTTAGTACTTGTAGTTGTCACTTGTCTCACCCATTGGCATCTTCTTGGATTTTAAATTTCATTGTCTAATCCATGATAATAGGACATGTGTTTTAGGTATTCATATTCCTTCTTTCAAAGTCTTCTCCTTTTGGAGTATTCTTTCTATCATTATGCTATGGCTTTCAAGCACTTGACTATCACATTTTGTGTCCACCATACCTTTTTCTTTGCTCTTTGGTGATATCATTATTGATGTTGGCTATCAAGATCATTTCTCTATCCATTAATAAACTCACATACTTTTTCTACTATCATGAGCACTTTGTGGCTTCCTTTGTTTGATCTTTGTCCACTACTTATTTGTTTTTCTTGAAATTTATGCATCTCACTATCTTATATAGTCTAAAATTTTCCCTTCTTCATTTTGAACTTACCTTATCATTTTCCTACAATATTATTATATATTCTTCATAATGACTTCACATCTTCTTGTCTCTCTAAAACTATCACTACTCATTGACCTATGTACTTTTCCTCAATATTTCCCTCCATTCATTGAACCTTATGGCTATCTTCTTGCAAGACATATCACTTGTCTATGCATAATACAAGGATTGTCCTCTAACTTTGATTTGAATCTTTTTATTCATGCATTAAGGTATGTCACTCATTCTTTCATACTCTTGTTTGGATTTTACTTTGTCATGTTTAACTTACATTTTGGTTGTGACTATTCCATAGTATTCTTGATGGAGAAGTACAAACAATTCCTTTAGCACCTCATATCTCATTTTTAACCTCTTCCATTCTTTATATGTAGGTATTCCTCTATGATTTTGCATGTCCACCATCATATTGAGTTACCATTTTCACTAGGCTCCATAAATGGATTTTCCATTGTCATTGCATGTACTGTGCAATTTTTTCTAGACTGTCCCCTATTTCATGTACTCTATTCCAAACTCCATTTATAATGACTATCCTTTAGTTTATATAGTCTATTCCAACTTTGGTTTGATTAAATGGTACTATCCTTAGAATTCTCTTTCTTTTTGTCCTTTTTAAATTGAGCTCCTATTTCTCTTTTTCAAATGTCAACTTGTGGCTTGTACCTTTTAATAACCCTTGCATAGTCATCAACAATACATGAGTGACTTTTTGAAATGTCTTTATGAAGTGAAATTTTCATGATAACAACCAATGTCATGTGAATTGTTTTGCTTTGATTCATAGTTTGTAGGTGCTTAGATGACTGTGATTTACTGACTGCAATTGGAAGCAATATTTTAGTTAATTGTTTGTACAAGGAATTGATTGATCAGTTAAGGGATTTTATTGCTTCGTTAACTCTCATTGAGTAGTAGTGAACTAATTTGATTGATCAATGGACTGTCATTGATTATCTAGTCAATTGGAAGAAAGTGGTCATTAAGAACAATGTGGAAATGCATAAGGTAATAATTAATTATTTGAGGAACGTGCAAGTGGGAATTAGATAAATAAAACAAAATGTTTTATTTATTTATCAATGAGTGGATAATGTTGAGAGAAAATAGGACAATTAAATAATTAAAGTAATTATTTAACTTAGAAAGGGGATAAGTAAATAATTTAAAGTAATTATTTAATTTGGAAAGTGGGTGAAGTTTAATTAAATAACTAATAATAATCATTTTAATTAATTTAGAGGAATAAGATAAATAAAGACCTAATTTTAAAAATAAATAAAATTTATTTAATTAATCAAGAAGATAAAGATTTAAAGATATAATAAATTAAATAGAGAAAGTGAATTAATTAAATAACATAAAGTCAATTAATAGTTGAAATATGACATTAGCTAATAATTAAATAATTAAACATTATTTAATAATTAGGAAAATATGATAATTATTGTTAAAATGCTAGTTCGTAGGCTAGGACAATTTTAGGTATCTATAGGAATAAATGTAAATTCCCTTCGTCGGTCTAGAACACCCATTTTGGGTAGCAATCATCTTTATTCATGGTTTTGACTATGTTATAATGTCATGGATTAGGGTTTCAAAATAGAGGTATATGTTGTGTCTTGAAAGTCATTTCAAGAGATTGGTTGTTTCTCTTGAGGTAGAAGAGGTATTAGTGCTTTCTAGGGTTTCAATAGTTGAAATTTAGTTGCAGGAGTATAGTGAAAGTCATTGAATATCTAAAGGTTCATGGAAAAAGTGTTGCAGAGATGATATCTCCAAAATCATAAGTACATGTTCAGGGTATTTTAGATATTCCCTTCAACATATTTAATGTTGTAATTGCAAATTTTATTAGAGAATGTGGCGCCATTATGAAATAATTACAAATATTGTAATAATATGTCATAATTTACATATGAGCTTATGCAATTTGATATTGGATAACTAAGTATGTTGTGTCTTGTTACCCCAATTTCTATTACACCCCAAAACTTGGGCTATTCATTTCAAAATTTTCCCAAGTGATGAACTCATTGGTCTTTTCCATAGTTTCCAAAACCTTATCGAACTCCACATAGGTTGTCAAAACCTCATCCCCATCCAATACTTTAAAAGTTAAGTCTAATTTTTCCTCTCAGAGTTAGTCTTTCATAGAGTTTTAAGAACTTTGTCAGAGCCCTAAGTATTTGACACAACTATAACTATTTTTGATGAAGGTGAAGTTGAAATCATTGTGAAATCTTGAGGAAGTTTCAAAACCTCTATTGACCTCTAAAGGGGTTATTAAAACTAACTTTTCTCCTGAAGGAAAATTTATTATGAAGATTTTTTTTCCAAGGAATGGCGTGAAGATTTCATTATGGTGCTATGAAATTTAATAGTGTTACAAAACCTCAATCGATTCACGATGAGGTTGTCAAAACTACATATTTTCTATGAAAATCCCCCTCTTAGCCATTTCTTTTCAAATTTTTAGAAACTAGTTGAAGTGATAAGAAAGATGTGAAAGTTTACACATGCCAGCCTTGATAAAGGGGTATATTAATTACTCATCCACTCAAGCATTAATTATGGGGGTCTTTAAGTGATTTGATCTATTGAGGAGAGGTACATTTTGATAGTGATTGGAGAAAGAATCAGAGTCAAGCAAAAAGTAAAATTCACATAGTTGGTGGCTCTTGTAAGGAAGATAAGGTAGAAAAATAAATTCCTACAATAATCTTGAGAGGAGGATAATGCAAAACTTTACACATATTTAATAGTTACAAAAACTTAAATTGAAATAAACATAAATATCATGCATACTACAATACACTAATTTACATGGGGAAACCCTTTCAAAAGAAAAAAAATCCACACTCCAAAAGTACCTAATATATTATTCAAAAAACATGAAGATTGCAATATACTTGCAGAGAAAGATTCTCATAGGAGCATCACCAACCAAAGATCTGGAGGCAACATGACTACTATCAGAATCTAAAAATACATCACAATACACAATCATAATACAACACCCTCATAAAATAGGCTTTCCTTCTAGGTAAATTCAATCTAATAAAACATTGACCGTCATATCTGAGACATAATGATGAATAGTCTAGATTTATAATAATAAAATTTAAATAAAATTTAGTTTTAGGGGGTGTGGCCCCCAAGACCCCACTAGGGATGATCCCCTTGGACCCCTCATGAGGGGGTACCCCCCTGCACCCCATGTCACTGATGTATCAATAGTACCTTATGTAATTGCAAGGTTGAGACACATTTTCCCAAAAAAATCTACCGCTTTTTGAATGCCTTGCAATAGCAATAGGAGGGTTTATAAAAATCATCTCTTAATTGTTAAGGGTTAAAAGGCCCATAGTCTTTGAACTTATTTGTACTCAAAGGCTTAGTTAAAGAATCATCAACATTCATCAAGGTCTCTACCTTAACTATATTCATCCTACCATCTTCAACCATATCTCTAACAAAAGGATATTGTACATAAATGTCATTGGACCTAGCATGAAATATCATGTTCTTAGCTAGAAATATTGCACTCTAACTATCACAAAAAATTGTCACTACACCTTGCTTTATTCCAATATTTGAACATAGTCTCATAAGCCAAATGTCTTATTTACAAGCATGAGTTACTATCATATACTCAACTTCAGTAGTGGAAAAAGCAACCACATCCTATCGCTTACTCATCCAACTAATTGTACTGCCAAATAAAGAAAACACATAAGCACTGGTGGATCATCTACTATCAACATCACCTGCCTAGTTTTAATTCACATAGCCATGAATATCAAGGGAAATATCATCTTTAGTTATATTACTATGATAACATAAGGAATATTATGAGGTACCACACAAATATCGGAATACTCTTTTAATTGCATCGCAATGAACTCTACCAAGATTAGACATGTATCTAGAGAGACTCGTACTACTTGGGCTATGTTTGGTCTAGTACAAACCATAACATACATCAAACTTCCAATTGCACTCTGTTAAGGCACTCTTCTCATTTCTTTCATCTCTGATGGGGATGTTGGACAATTTGAAATTTAGATAACTTTGTTCTAGTTGAAACAAGAACACACAATGTTATATAATCATGTATATCGAACCTCTATAAAATTGAATTGACACACTTACTTTGGCTAAGCCATAGCCTTATGTTTACTCTATCTCTTTTAATTTACATCCCAACAATGTGTGTAGTTGCACCAAGGTCTTTCATTTCAAATTTAGCAGCAAGTTGAGATTTCAATTCTAAAATCATACCTTTCCCTTTACCAATAAATAACATATCATCAAAATATAATGCAATAAACAAGAAACAACCACCATCAGTTTTATAATAAACGCAATGATTTGATTTGGAATGCTCAAATCTCAAACTAAATACATATGTATCAAATTTTTGGTACCACATCCTAGGACTCTATTTTAGGCCATACAAATATTTCTTCAATTTGAAAACTAATTTAATTTTACCTTTCATAACGTAGTGCTCTAGATGTGTCATATAAATATCCTCCTCCAAGTCACCATGAAGGAAAGTAGTTTTCACATCCATTTTCTCAACCTCTAAATTATAAGCAACAACAATATAAAGAAAAAATCTATTGGATGTCATTTTTGCAACAAGAGAAAATATATCACCATAATCAACACCCTCAACTTGAGAGTAACCTTTTGCAACAACTTTTCTTTTTACTTCTCAATACTTCCATCTAAACCAATGTTTTTCTTGAATGGCTATTTACAACCAGCAAGTGTTCGTCATTCAAGAAATGGTACAAGATCCCATGTATCATTCTTTTTCAAATTTGTCATTTCTTCATCCATAGAAATCTCCAAGGATTTTCCATCATTCATACCTAATGCCTCTTCTACTGATCTAGGTACATCCATGTTAGTATTCAACACAAAAATATATCTCCAATCAGCAAGTGAATACCTTTTAGGTGGTTGTATATGCCCTATAGACCTATGGACAAGCTGAGTTGGAGGTTCTTCCTCCTCTTATAAAGATTTAGAGCTAGATGAGCTCTCCTCAGCTTCTTGTCTACCCATCAACCTCAATTCAATTTTCTCAAGTATAGAAGGAAGTTGAATCACATCTTCTTGTTCACTTTGTTATGGGTGCAATATAATAGAAGGCTTGGTTTCTCTAAAAAATAGCAGTTCTACTATATATTACCTTATGTATAATTGGACCCCAAAGCTTGTATCCTTTCACAACATAACTGTATCTAATGAAGATACATTTCACAACCTTGTTCTCCAACTTTTTTCACTTCTCCATTGGCACATTTCCATATACATCGCAACCAAAAATTCTAATATGTCTTAATGAAGGCTTGAGGCCCAACCATGCCTCTATAGGCATCTTATCAACAAGAGCTGATGTAGGAGACATATTAACCAGGTAACAAGTAGTGGCAATAGCTTCAGCCCAAAACCTTTGTTCTAGACCAACACCACTCAACACAATCCTATCCATCTCCATTAGTGTCTTGTTCATTCTTTCTGCAACTCCATTCTACTATGGAGAATATGGAGTTGTCTTTTTTCTATGAATACCACAATCTTTACATAATCTTTCAAAATCATTAGAGCAAAATTCACTTCCATTATCATTCCTCGGACATTTTATATTATTTCTACCCTACAACTCAACCATTGCTTTAAATTCTTTAAAACAACTGAAAACTTCAAATTTACTTTTTAGAAAGTATACCCATGTCCTCCTATAATCATCAATAAATGAAACATAATATATGGATTTACCAATTGAAGGAACATCTACAGGACCAAACAAATTATAATGAATAAGATCCAGTATACCATAAGATTTATGAGAACTCAAGTAAAACTAAACATGGTTTTATTTTCTATAAATACACTGCTCACAAAAATCAAATTCAAGATTGCAATCAAACAACCCTTCAACAAGGTTTTCATTTTTCAAGGTCCTTAGACCCTTTTCTCCAATGTAGCCAAGTCTCTAGTTTCATAACATAGTTTTCTTTGCACGTAACTTTGATTGAAAAGAAAGAGCACCCTTGGGTACCCAAAATCCATGACCATCTATTGAAGATGAAATCCTCACCTCTTCCACAAATTTTATTTTCACAGAAGTTCTATTGCACTCAACAGTGCATGCATAAAGCTTATACAATGTGCCATATCTAACACCTCTAGTAATCACCATAGCACCTCTAACCATCATGCATCGTGCATAACAAAATACTACCTATGCACTTGTATCTATTAGTTCACTCATAGATAAAAATTTTTGTTCTAATCTAGGGATATGAAACACACCATTAACCCTTTTTATTCTACCATTAAGAAACTCGGTTCTAACTTTACCATGGCCAATAATATTTAAATAAGAATCATCACCCAAGTACAGCTTACCACCATCAAATTCTTCATATTTAGAAAACTAATCTCTATTAAGGTTCATATGGAAAGATGCATCTAAGTCAATTAACCATGCATCATTACATGCATGAGTTTCCAAAGCTACAATGAATGTATCACCATCTTCCTTCTTAGACTCAAAATCAGATCAAATTTCTTATTTTTCTTCTTATTTTCTTCTTTCCAATCCTTACGAATATTTCCAAGCTTACCATAGTTCGAAAAAATAACTTTAGACTTTCTAGGAGATCTAGATCTCCCCTTGGACTTAGATTTATCATGCTTCTCATTCTTCTTTACTTTTTCCTTAGGTCTTCCATGAAAATTTAGGACCTCATTGGAATTGATGGATACCTTCTTCCTCATCTCTTCAAAAAGTAAAGAACCCACCACATCTTCAGTCTTCAATATAATGGAAATAATCCCAATAGCCATAACAAGAGAATCCGACAAATCAAGCAAAGAATAAAGCAAGATCTGACATTTCTCCTCCTCATCCGTTTTGACAACTAATGCCAAGTGAGTCACCAACATATTGGATTCTTCCAGGTGGTTTGTAATTCACCCACCCTCTTCCATTCTCAAGGAATACAATTTATTCCTCAAAAAAATATTTCTCACTAAAGATTTGGATTGATACATCTCAACAATATTCTTCCATAATTTCTATGTAGAGGTCTCTTCATGGACATTGATTAAAATAGAGTCTACCAAGCACAATCTGATTAGACCCTTAGCTTTACAATCCATATCATATTGAGCAATCAAAGTAGGATCTATAGGCTTTGAAACCTTCTCATAAAAAAAAACCCACAAATATTGATCTATTAATAGATCCTCCATCTTCAGCTTCCACATCTCAAAATTATTTCCAAAAAAATTATCCACCTTTATTCTCCCTGATGAACTTTCCATTTGAAAATTATTGCAACAAGATCACAAAGTGTCTATTGAACAAGCTCCTACTCAAATTTGGATTAGTTCATGTAGAGAAGTGGGATTCGCTACTCACAAGTCTCTTGCTTACCAAGAGACTTCGAGGGAATGAACTTCCCTAAACTACCTTAGACTGACAAATGAATTGAATAAGATGAAATAGATTGAAGGTAGAGTTTCAAGAGTGATAACAAGTAGACAACTTCAGGAACTAGACGAGTGGATCATTGAGATTCCTAAGACTGAAGGAGAAGCCCTTAGCCAGAGGATGGAAACATGAGAGTGAGACATCAGCAATGCATGCTAAAGTCCCAAAGACACATTGGCATCCTAAATGGATAGAGCACTATACATCTAGATAGAAAATAAAATAATTTGCTAACTATTCCAAATCCAAGGTCTACTTAAACTACTAACTTAACAAAGAATGAAAGATATTGATAAAATGATAAGGGAGGTGAAGAACCTACTTACAAGAGGTCTTACGCTTCAATGCCTCTTGCAATACTTTGCACAAACAACCTACACACAAGATGAATGAGGGAAAATGTTAGGGCGATTTTGAGGCTTGCCATAGTTAAACCCCCATTTTGGTGTTCCCACCTCCAAATATTGTTAGATAGATAGAGAATAAAATAGACACAAATTAAAGTAGACACAAAGTGATAAAAGAAAACCCTTCTTGGGAGGAGAACCCTTATCACAAGATAAAGACACAAATTAATAAAAGTATACCCTACTTGGGAGGAGAGCCTATATCATAGGATAAAGACACAATAGATAATATGGTAGCAAACAGACAAGAATCAAGAGAGCATTACCAACAGTCTATGGCCCCCTATGCTCAATGTTGCTACTCCTACTAAGGAAAGGATGACAATCATTGTAAGTGGTGGTGGTACTATTGTGACTGGATAGTGGGTGGAGGTGATGATTCTTTATTGTTGCCTCGATCTTTTTGTTCTCGCCTCCCCCTCTTATTCACCGCTACCACCTTTGTCTCCTCCTCCTGGCAAGGCCTAATCTTGGACACTGATGTCATCTTTGGGGGAATCTACTAAGAAAATTGGTGCAGGCCCATGCCGCAACCACCAGGTCCTGAAACCATGTATGATGCCTACATCATCTATGAGAAACATAGGAGGTTGGTCCCAGTCCTCTACCTCATTATCGCTCAAAAAAAAAAAGTGATGGTAGAACATTATCAATCACCTAGCCTCACAACACTCCTAACTACTCAAGTGTATGATGGCGGTATTAGTGGAATGGTTTGTACTATGTCAAACTACCACATAACTTGTTGCCAATAAAATGGCATAATAACAAAATCCATGTGGCCTATCAAAACTTTCTCCCATTGCATGTTGTGTTACTGCTAACGATCATCTACCCATACCATGCCTCTATATGGACACCATCTAACCTGGTTGGGTCATAGAGTATCTAGTTGTACTCTCCAAAAATAGAGGTCCCTATACACCTCCACTAGTAGACTAGCTCGTACCAGTGTTTCATCAACCTACTGTGGTATCTCACTTGAGGATACTGATAGTGTGGACAAGGCCCATGTGAAGGTGAGAGCCCCACCCATCCATGGTCACCCACATGACAACCATCACAACTGTCACCCTTCGAATAAGAGGGACCACTATGTTGTTGTGCTCATACCAAAGAATGTAGATGTGGTCGGTCCCATCACCAAGGTTTGTATGCCCTATCTAGTACTGGATTCTCTTGAATCACTCTTGGGCTAAGCGTGTATCATCAAGTGCCACTCACCATCCACATATGGGGAGGTTGGTGATCCAATAAACATTCTCCAATGTGATAGTCATTTCTCCTGTCATAAGGTGGAATGTCGAGGTGGTCAAGTCCTACTGCTCCATCAATGCCATGATCATGTGGTCATGGTACATCTCTGGCATGGTGCAAGCCCACCATAAAACTACTTGTTGAAGGTGTCTCTCCTCATCTAGGG
The DNA here is from genome assembly GCA_007258455.2 of Sequoia sempervirens. Taxonomy (NCBI): domain Eukaryota; kingdom Viridiplantae; phylum Streptophyta; class Pinopsida; order Cupressales; family Cupressaceae; genus Sequoia; species Sequoia sempervirens. Next base: position 928,405,928 of record VDFB02271358.1, on the reverse strand, counting down.
ACATCCATTATGCATGATCACAGAGCATATGAAGCATGCATTTTCCACCATTCTCCCAAATCTTTAAGTAATCCTACAAAATAGAAAAATATTCAAGTCAAATCCATCTACACCAAAATCTATAACTTTTACATTAAAATTTCTCTAAGTTTGTCCTCTAGGATGTCGATGTGTTTTGTAGATGTATATGAAATACATTGCTATCCACATAGACATTTGCACCATTAGAGCTGCTTGGACAACAACATGCTTAGCAGACACCAAAGTAGCCAAAGGCTTGTAGTGTACGGGTGTGATGCTGGCATGTTGGAAAGATTCCTTCACACCGTCAACATGCCTATACTCTATTTTTGAAATAACTACTAAAAAAACTACAAAAAAATGCATAAAAATAGGTTTTTTAAACTCACTTGGTTGACAACGTGTCCCTCAACAACCAACTGACATAGTTGCTTGATCTATGGATCCTCTAAATCTCATCTATGCAACATTTTTCTAGATTCTCTCACAAAAGTCAATAAAAATTTCATAGTGAACAGTGAAAATGACCTTTCTAGGGACCCACTTGAGTATATATAGGCCCCCTAAGGCTCCCTTTTCCTAGCAATCATGGTCTCATCATTTTTCCTATTTTTACCCCACCAAGCTGGGGAAAAACTAAGAGGGGGCATATACTCACCTCTTCATCATATTTTTCTTTCAAATCACTAGATTTTTCTTGAGCATTCTTCTTGCCTTAGTAACTTCTTCTAATTTTTGAGCTGACTTAAATTAGAGTTTTGTAGAATGAACCTTCACGTTAGATGTTGTGGTTTGTCACTAAACTTGATTGTTGGGGGAATCATTAGTACCTACCTACTCAACCTCTACAACCTCTACAATATACTTTTTGGCACATAAATCAATAAAAAAATTCAATTTTTTGAGCTTTCTCTAATGTTATCTTTTCTACTTTAGTGTAGTTGATTTTTCCCAAAGATCAGCTCACTAAAGTGGGGGAAAATTTTAATGTCATAAAATTACACCCCATGGAAATTTCACATTTGTGTATTTGACCCTTGCATTTATGGCACCTAAACACATATTTGATAAGAGCCTTATGGGTCATGATTTCATGATTTCAACTTCATGAGGACTAATGATGAAGTGATAATAGCCTTCCACCTCATTTCTCATAAAATGATGGGTCGGATGCCTATTTGACCCATGACATGTGTCCCTATGGTCAATTCTCAAGAGTAATGACTCTTCCCACCCATGCAATTGAAAAAAAACTATCTTTTCACACTCATTCTCATTCATTCTATAACTCTTTTATTCAAAATTCTATTGCTCTTCTCTTCATCTTGTTTCTATGACAAAGATCACCAGACTAAAGTCTCTCCAACAACAAAATATCTCTTGCAAGCACTCAACATTATGTCTATCAAGCCAAGATCATAGAGAACCAAGTCACCTACCTTGAAAGTCCTATGAAGAACACTTTGATTATAGTGTTTAGAAAGAAATCATTGGTAAGCTTTAAGGTGGTCGAGGGATAACAATCAATGCTCATCAAGCAACTCAAGCTGATGCAAATGATTAGCATGGTAAGTTTCATCATCAATTAACCCCTTACGGTAAACTCACAAAGATGGAATTTCCAACTCTAAGGGCATGATGACCTCAATGCCATACACAAGGTTGTACGACATTGTTCCCATAATTGTATGAAAACTCATGTGATAATCCCACAAGACATATGTCAATTGAGTATTCCACTATTTACCATGTTTGTTTGTACTATTTTCTAAAGAATGAACTCAATATTTTTATTAGACACTTTGGCTTGGCCATTAGACTAAGTATAGTATGGTGTAGAAAATCTATGTTGAATAGGAAACTTCTCCAAAAATTGCTTCACCTCTTTATTCTTAAATGGTGTATTATTATTAGAAACAAGGGTAGAAGAAAATTTGAAGTGAGCAATGATATTGTTCAAAATAAAGCTACAAATGGCTTCAACGTTTATGGATTGAAGTGGGATAGCTTCAACCCATTTCATAAAGTAATTTGTAGCAATGATGATAAAGATATGTCCTTTAGAAGAAGGAGGAGATATTTTTCCAATAATATCCAACCCCCATTTCATGAATGGGCAAGGAGAGGTTTGGTTTTGAAGCTCTTGAGTAGGAGTGTGAATAATATATCTACATTGTTAACACTAAAGACATTTCTTGACAAAGTCAAAGGAGTTTTGCTTCATTGTTTTCCAGAAGTACTGAATATGAATCAATTTTTACACTATGGATTTACCACCTAAATATCCACCCCTAGAGTCTGAGTGGGCTTCCTTAAGGGCAAGGGGTATTTCCCCTTTAGTGAGACATCAAAGGATAAAACTATTATAAGACTTTTGATAAATAACATTTGACAACACAGCATATCAGACTATAAGTTTTTCATATCCGAGTGTGATTGTTCTTTATCGTATCATCAAGAAAATTTACAGTCTTCAAATAATTGTAAATGTTAGAACACCACTCCTTTAAGTCCATGTGAGAAAATATAAGAGCATCAGATTCAGGTTGATTTGAGACAACAGGAGAGAGAAGAATATGAACTACAAAATTGTATTCTTCCATATCCTTATCCAAAGGCACAAGGGAGGCAACACTTGCCATGGCATCTGCATGTCAATTTTCTCTCCTAGGAACATTGTCCATTGTAAAAGAGGAGAAACAATTAAGCAAGGATAATGCCAAATCCCAATACTAAGATAGCTTATTTTTCTTATCTAGGTAGGCTCTTATGATTTGGTTTACAATGAATTTAGAATCAACATGTATGCAAAGATGTTGTATTTTTAATGTAATCGTGGCATGTAATCTAGCAATAAGGGCTTTGTACTTAGTGATATTATTTGTACAATGAAATCATAATCAAAAGGATAGAGGGATTTGCTTACCTTTGGGCAAGATTAAAACCACTCCCACTCTGAAGCCCACTTGACACCTTGATCCATTGAAATACATCTCCCATATAGGCTCATGATTAGTGGTAAGAAGGTCTTCATCTAGAAATAAATCCAAATTAGGGAAAGAGTGAGATGAGGGATCTTCTACCAATTGATTGGAAATAGATTGTCCCTTAATGGATTTATGAGTTACAAACTTGATGTTGAACTCAAAAAGTAACATTACCCATTTCACTAACCCTCCAACAACATCGGTTCTGGAGAAAAATGCTCCAGAAGATCACTTTCTATAATGACATGAGTTTTATCATGAAGAAGATAATGCCTTAACTTTTGTGATGAAAATATGAGAGCAATACATTGTCTCTCCAAGGTAGAGTATCAAGTTTCATAATCAACAAGAACATGGCTAATGTAGTAGACTGCTCTTTCTCTACTGTCATCATCATACTAAGCCAAAAAAATTGCTAAGGCATGAGGTGATGCAACTAGATAAAGAAAAAATTATCTATCTTGCATAGCTAGCATTAAGATAGGAGGATTGGCCAAATAGATTTTAACTGACTCAAAAGCTTTCTTGCACTCATCATCCCATTGGAAGAAAACATCTTTCTTCAACAAATGTGTGAAGGGAAGGGTGTGATAAGCCAATTGAGATATGAATCTATGAATTTCCTAAATCTTCCCTTGTAGTCTACACAGCTGAGAGATGTTTCTAGGTGGAGGCATGCTAATGATCACATCAATCTTATTTGTGTCAACCTTGATTCCACAATGGGAAGCTATGAATCCCAAAAAAAATCCAATGTCAATGCCAAAAACACACTTAAGAGGATTTAGTCTCATCTTATAGAGTTGAAGTCTTTCAAAAATGAGATGAATATTTTCTACATGATCCAAACGAATCATATACTTAGCCAACATGTCATCAATGTATTCTTCTAGAATTTTGTGAATGAAGTCGTGAAAAATCAAGGTCATTGCTTGATGGTAAGTTGTACTTACATTATTTAACCCAAATGACATGATCTTCCAAATTAATATGAATCTAATTATAACTTGAGAATCCATCCATGAAGGACAACAAGGAATGACCTATTGTTGAATATACAATCATATCGATATTAGGTAATGGAAAATCATCCTTACAAGAAGCCTTATTAAGATGATGAAATTCAATACAAATGCAAATATGACCATCAGGCTTGCTAAAAACAACAATATTTGATATCCAAGGTGAATAGTCAATAGGACAAATAAAGCATGCTTTTAACAACTTCTTTATCTCAATCTTAGCCAACAATGTGACCTTGGGATTCATCTTTCAAATATTTTGTTTAATAGGATTATCATCAGGACTAAGAATGATGTTATGAACCACTACGAACTCATCAATACTGGGCATGTCCTCATATGACCAAACAAAAATATTGGGATAAGAACTTAATAATTCAAAATGTTTCTTAGACTCTTCTAGATAAAGGAATTTCCCAATTTTATCACCTTTTCAAATGATTTAGGATCCATGGAAACATTAGTAGTATCCCCTTTAAGGAGGTAACTATAGTCTTTAGGGTGGGAAATAGGAACATCATCCTCCAATTAGACAAAGAAGCCTCCTCATCCATATTCAAAATGGATTCTCTAAAGTATTCTTGCTTGTGCAAGTGATATGGGAATCATTTTTTATGTTGAAAAGAATGAAAGTGGGAGTAGACAACTAAGAATTCCTTTAGTGCTTCCTTCGAAGAGAAAACATTTAGGGGAACTTCATCATATTCTACTACTCTTAATCAACTTAGGGTGAACTAGATCGAGAGGCTTAGTGGAGATCATGTTAACTCTCCACCATGGTTTCTAAATAGACTATTCAAGAGAGCAACCTAACCCCACTTGTTACGCTTACAAGGCCTAACCTGGATAGGGACTTGAATTCCTTTTTTGATACGCATGCAACCTTTATGGTTATAACCATACTTAGAGACTAGTTTATAACCAAGGTTGTATCATGTTTTTGAATCCTAAGAAGAGGGTGGATCCACATAGAGATGTCATTCCACCAATGGATGTCAAATTTTTTCACAAGATCACAATCATCCTTCTTGTTAGAGTTGCAAACATTAATTTCTTTAGTAGAAGCATGATTATCTTCTTCAACAAGAGTACAATCATTTTCCTTGATAGGCTCCCAATTGACCTTCTCAATGGGAAGATGATCAGCCTTCTTAGAAAAGGTGTATGAGACTTTTGAAAGGTCAAGGTGGTTAGGGTTGACCTTGTATTCTCCAATAAATAAATTATATAAATCTAAGGACCCCCAATCATCACCAAGGCATGCATCTGATTTAGAAAAAGAAGCGGGAGGGGAAGACTTAGTACTCTTTACTTTAGGTTGTTCTTCTTCAAGGGCATCCTTTGAGATAGGCATTGTTGAAGAGTGTGCCAACACATCAGAAGATAATGATGGAATAAAATTCTTAAGAGTGGAAACAACTAAGGCCCAACCAATAGCTACCAACTCACAAAGGTGTACAGCCTTAGGGTCAGCCCTAATTATAATCACTTCATTATTAGCAACAAATTTTATGCAATGATGTAAATTAGAGGTCACAAACCCCAAAGCGTGAATCCAAGGTCTTCCCAAAAGAATATTGTAAGGTAAAGGACCAAGCATTACATATACCAAAGTGGGTACAGTAATGGGTACTAGCCTCAAAGGCAAGATTAGCGTGCCTAGGGCTTATTGACCAGCATTATCAAATCCACAAATGTACAAAGAAGTAGCTAAAGAAGAAGAATCAATCTTGATCTTAGGTAATAAATATATGCCACATATGTTGAGAGTCAAACTGATGTCAACAAGGGCACGTCTAATACCAATGTTGCTAATGTTAACTATAATCATCAAAGGGCCTGCTTGTTTCTACGCATCTAGGCAAGGAAGTTCTTACAGATAGAACGTAATATTTAGTGAATCTGCATGAATATGATCCATCAATGCATTAACATCCATCGACTTAGTAGAGGTAGGAAAGAGGATATTTTGCAAGGATTCCTAAAGCATACTCTAATAAACCAAAGCATAATGAAGCAAATCCCATAGTAAAATCTTGGCTAGAGTAAGAAAAAGTTACTTGACAAGATCATAATCACCAAGAATTTTAGTTGTGGGTTTACATGTTGAAGGAAGACTTGGTTGCAAAGGTGGTAAAGAAGTAGGAACCAAAGAAGGTTAAGAAGTAGATTGATCCAAATTATGTTGATTTATTCTAATCTTATATGTATTCCCTATAGCATTATAAGAATTTGTAGCTTTTAAAAATATCATGTAAAGGTATGACGAGCCATTAGAGATTGGAACCCCATGAATGGAATGAATCCTCTTAGGAGAAGGGCTAGTTGTATTCAAGTAAACAAAGGGTCTCTTAGTATTT
>VDFB02271358.1:928309263-928399438 GCA_007258455.2 Sequoia sempervirens | reverse complement strand
AATTAATTTTAATAGTTGATACTATGTTTCTAATTTTATTTTCAACAATTTTCATCCAATTACATGGAAATTTGAGTGAGTTATTGCTTATTTACTAAAAATGGGTAGAAATCTGATCTAAGGTTGGCAGTGAGCAATAAAAAATGTGTTTCTCTTGATTTATCCAATAGAATATCTTGAAATTTTGTCTATAGAGAGTTTTGAATATATTATTTAAGATTAAAAAATTATAGAGAGTGAAAAGGTGGTCTTGGGCATATTTCATGAAGCCTCAGGTTTGCAATTTATGAAAAATCTAGAAAAACACAGTAAATAGAGGGTTTTGAAGAAGTTTTTCTGTGGTTATAAAGTCCTTATTGTATGTTATTCATTTGGAATGTGTAGGGATGTAATTATAACCCTCCATTTTCAGGTTTTGGTGTTTAATCAAGTTTGTTTCCCTTGTAAGTTAACTGCCCTATTGACACAGTCATGTTTGGAGGTCTAAATTGAGGGTTCAATGTCCGAGTTTGATGTAAAACCATAAGTACTAGTTGGTAAATGGTCTAATCATGTTTTTCAGACCTATTTATACATTTTTTAAGTCATAAAAAAGAGAAATGACTTGGGAAGTGTAAAGTTTCTTGTTGGAGAGGTCTAAATAGGCCTAAATGTTGATTTGAACAGTTTACTTTTAGAAGTTCACATTTTTGAGTTGTCAAAGTTGGGAAATGGTTTTGAATCAATCATTTTCTATTGTTTAATTTGTTTTGATGACTCTACAAGAATTTTTATGCCTTATCTTTGTTTTTGTGTCTTGAAATCAAGCATTTGTGAGTGCAATTTTCCTTGAGGGATTGGTATATGAGTTGACACCCATTATTGTGAAATATGTTCCCTTTATGTTGAATTGTGAATCCTCTTGCTTTGCATCACATTTATAGGTTGATATTTTAGTGCAACAACAACCATTTTTTCAAAAATTGGTATCTTTTAGTGCTCGGGATTAGTGATATGGCTTAACCACCTGCAATGGATTCATTAACTATCGTGGTTGTATCGACCATTAATAGGTCAATATTTTGGTGCAACTGTAATCATGTTTCTAACATCAATGTCTTTTTCAAAGCCAAATTGCTAAGAGAGAGCCATCAGTTCATCTTAATTACATATATAACTAATGGTTTCATAATTTCTTCTTTTAAAATCATAACTATCCAATGATTAAAACAAAATCTTTTAGTTAATATTAAACTACCACGAGCAACTAAAAAGTCACTGAGGTGGTGCGTCGTTCACTGATCTCTTGGATAAATGGGTTGATGAGGTGGAAATCCTCTTTCAGAAGGATTGGAAAGCCTTCACAATACCTAAAATTTCCTCTTGTTGGGGAATGATAACATTTCTTGATTGAAGTTTCCAAATAGATTTATTTCCTTGTCCTGCTTCAAGTCTCCTTGCATATGTCACTGCAAGTCCAACTATTTCAAACAAAATCAAATAAATATCACTAAACCTTCTGAGACTCTCAACATTAAAATGTTGTGTGTTAGTGATATCATCAACCATTCTTCTAAAAATTTCTTTCAAATCTTCCTCATCTTCATCGCCATTGCCTCCTTTGTTCATAGGTTGCAGGCCAAGTCTGGAGAATTTTTTATGGAATTTCTCCTTAATTGCATTGCATTCAATTAGCGTTTTACCAAAATCTTGTAGGAAATTTGTTTAACTACATAGAGTTTCCAATCAATGCTCTTTTTCCACATAGCACAATAGTTGTTTGTTTAATGTTTAGAAGGAATTTCTCACTGACCAGCTTCTCAGGACCTAGCTCCACCATTCCTTTAAGTTTGCCTAGAGTACTAGTCCATACCGTCTCTTCAAGTTTAGTTGAGGAAATATCCTTCTCCACATTTTACTTTAGAGTACTTACAACCTTGTATACCTTCTTCATATCTAAGATGAACTGATTTCCCTTATTTGATATGTTCATGACCCATTCATCTATAGCCTTCTGAAAAAAGATGTAATTTTGTATCTGGCTCACTACTTCCCTTCCAATTGTTGATGATGGGTTGAATGTAGCTTCAATTTGAGTGATTGGTTGTGAAGCAATGTCAAAAACAAACTTCAAACATTCAATTAGACTTTAATTTTACCTTTCAATTCATCCTTGCTTTTCTTTTCTTTGGTTGGTTGCTCTACCAATCTAGTTGTTGCTATTTGAAAATTGTGGACATCTCCGTCTCTTGTAGATGGCCCCATGTTTAATCTAGTGACATTAAAATCATTAGTAGTGGTTTGGCTTACTTCTTTCTATATAGAAGGGTGGGCTACTTCTACACATATGTTTCCAATATTATCATCTTCTAAAAATCTAGAAGTAGTTTTCAACTACTTGGGCTTAGGGGTCCCTTAGATTAACTGACCTACAAGGTCCTTCTATAGGAGATTCACTTGAAATTTTTTCCTTTTCTTTGAAAATGTTTGCTCAAGCCAAGAGGAAGTGGAAGGAGCGATAAATGATTTGGAATTGGAGGAGGAAAATAATGTTCATCTCAAGGAAGGAGTAACAAATTATTTTTGTTTTGGGGAAGAAGGAAGAGCCAGTCCAATTCTAAGGGAGACATGCAAATTTTTGTCAGGGTAATTATTAGGAGAAAGCAAAGAGGAACTTTCTTGTGATGGAGAGGTAGAGACATTGATAATTTCTTCTTCTCTTTCAATAGTTTCTTGTTGAGGAGGCTCGGGAGCATCTTCCTTGCATGTTATCTCTAGTAAATTCCCTTTAGGGGGTTCATCACCTCCACCACCTTTCCCTTCCAATTCTATTTTTTGTGAAGTAGAAGATGATGTACTTGAGGTCATTGGAGGTTGACTACTCTCCTCCTATGGTTGAGTATTTTGTGATCTTGTTTGGGGAGATTGCTTTTTTTGTATTCTTTCTAGCAACCCATTCATGTGTTATTTTAAAGACAACTATAGTTTTAGATTCAATGGTCTCAATTTATTTAATACTCTAGTCCATAAACACAATTGGTTGAACAAAGACATGCTTGATAAACTTGGGATCTACCAAATCAAACTCATCATCTTCAATACCTTAGATATCCCAATTTAGGTTGAATGTCTTTATCTATCTCAAAGACAACCACATCCAACTCCTTTTTCTCACTTCGTACTCATAGACACAATCAGCCCAATAATCCTCTAGGGAAAGTATATGATGAAATCTAGGACCCAGTTGCACGTTATTTTTCATAACGTCTTTACTATCAAAGGGAAATCTTAAATTGTAAAATTGCAAAGCATATTTGACTAAGTCCCTCTCAATGTTAAGTGTGTCAGACATAGAATTGAAAGAGAAATAGCCAATTCCAATCAGGAAATGTATGCCAACCTTCTTCCTCTCCTAACATCTCTGTAACCTTCCTACAAACTTCTATCAAGAAAAACTTGTCTTTTGCATACTTGGGGAGCTTTAGAGGAGCAACACCAAATCCCCCAATTCTAATAAATGAAAACCTTTGGAATTGTATAAAGTGGATCCCATAGGTTTTGATTAGCTACATAGCTTTAGGAGTAAGCCTTAAGCCAATGCCCCTTTGTATCTCCCAAGTCATCCTCATGGTGAAGGTATCATTAATTCTTGTGATGATGATAACTTTTCCCCAATTGTAGTTTATCATAATAATCAAAGAGTGGAACTTCATGATGTGGAGCTAAAATTGGTCTCAAGCTAGGCCATGGTTGGATGTTAGCGATATCATAAATCAAGTATGAAGACATTTAGAAGAATTTATTAACTAGAAAATGGATGATCATGTGGTGTATTCAATCACTAAACAATTGTGCCCTATCTAACAATTAATTTCCTCCAATTACAATCTAAATGAAGAACTACATCTATTCTTCAAATTCGTGAGCTCTCTCATTCCTGCCTAGCCTATGCAGAAGGGCAATTTGTTGGAAATATGGAGCCTTGCAACATGAGCATGAAGTGTGGATGGTTTGTGTTGGGTGTTCCTATGTTTTCATTGATATCAACATAGTGACAACTATATGGGAAGATTACTTAGTTTACTAGAAACTGTTCTCTTCCGGTAATGTTCTTTTGTGATGAGCCAATGCATTGGTATTTGAGTCTAGAATTCACTTCAAGAATAGATATGGCTCTAACCTCTTAACCATGTTATCATATCTCATTCAAACATCTATATCTTGGATCTTGAGAATTTTTGGGTTGCGAGCAGAAAGTTATCTTTGATAGAGTTCAACTTTGTATTTTATTGTTGTTCCTTGCTTGGCATATCAGTGTGGGAGACTCCACATTTTATTAAGGAGAACATTCTAATGATATGGTTTTAATGGTGGTCTCTATGATTGTAGTATGATGAGAAATTAATGTGGTCTCAAATCCGAAAGGTGTTTGTTTTGAGGATTGTATGTTGGTTTGGAGATTATGTGAATTAAGTTCTAGTCTTGGCTGACTTGGTATAATGCACTACATGGATAAAATGTTTAATCATATATGGTATTGATAAGGGTGTTTTGATTATTTTGTCTTCATATAATTAGGTTGAACTAATTGATGTATAAGACATACTTGTATATATATAAGATGCTTTGGAAAGAAGAGTGTGTGTGAAGAGTGTGGAAGTGTGAGCGTGGAAGAAAGGTGAAAGAGGATCCAAGCCTAAATGTTTTATTAGTTGAGGATCAAAATAGATTTGTTGTGCGACTATTGTGTGAGGTAGTACTTCATATTATAAGCTTCGTTGGAACTAAACACTACACATTGAAGGTGTATTCTATCAATTCTATCAAGGATAGTGAGTCTTGGTAGCGAGCCCTGTAATATCTTGTATCCGAATATAATATATTGTGAGTTAACCTTCACTGTGGTTTTTCCCTTTATAGGTTTTCTATCTAAAAATCCTGGTGTTCATGTGTGTGGTTGCATTGATTTGTTTCTATGTTATCTATTGTTGATTTAGTTAGAATTGTGATAATGGTTAAATGGATTTTATATGAATGGTTTTATGGAATACTGATTTACCCCCCCTCTCAGTATTTTATATGTTCAACAATTGGTATTAGAGCTTGGTTCCTCGGAAGGAGCCTAACAGCTTGAGGAAGGCCCTAAAATTTGAGTATAGGAAATTTTTTCCTCTGAAAGTGATCTCTATTGGATGTTTAGAAGAAATAGAAGATCTAAAGGACAAGTTGATGAAAGTAAATGAGTATGTTGAAAAAATACAAAGTAAATGTGTTGAAGCATGCAATTTATTGGTTAAGGTAGATGAAATTGTCTCTAGCTTGTTGCAGCAATTGGATGAAAATAAAAGAATTGATGAATGTCAGGAAATTGAAATTTAGAGGAAGATGGATGAATGCAAAAAGCTTGAGTAAGAAGCATAATTTTTGAGATCTGATTTGGAAAAGGAAAGAAGTTTTGAAGATAAATTTAAGGTAAGCTCTGCAATGCTTGATGAGTTGTTTACCTCTTAGAGACCTGCTATGGATAAAAGTGGTTTAGGGTTTGAAGAAGGTTAGAGTTCTAAAGTGAAGCAATCTACTGAAAAGAAGAGTCATTGCAAAGATGGATGAATCAAGAATCTAATAAGAAATTTAGGAAGAACTCCTATCAAACAACCTATTGCTAAAAGGTATTTATCTTTCAATGGTGTTTGTCATTCCTACAAGAAATTTTGTCATAAGGAAAAGGACTGCAAAAGTAAAATGAATGATACTTTTTTATTCTCTGAAAAATGTTTTAATTGCAAAAAGGTTGGAAATAAAGTTAGTTTGTGTGAGAATAGATTGAATAAAAGAAAAAATGGAAGGGAGAATGTTGTTTGTTGTAAGTGCAACAATCTGAAGTTCATCCTATTAATAACTGCAAAAGAAGAAAAATAATTATCTAGTGAAGAAGCATGAAAAAATAATTGATCCAAAATAAGTAAGAAATGAGATGAAAAGGATATGGAGAAAGTAAGGAGAATTCAAGCAAGTTGAATCAGATTCATCAATCTTATCTGTGCCGACCTTTGGTACAAATTCACTTGTCAATTTTTGAGTCTAGAAATAATTAAGGGGGAGCAATTATCAAAAAATTTAATAAACCCCCTCATCGATACTTATGTCACATCATGACATAAGTATATTTAATGTGGTAATAGATTTAAGGAATTTCTCAGTCACATGTGTGAAGAATAAAGTTTGTAGAATTTGAAAGAATGGAGGTGTGCACAATTTTTGAGGCAATCTACTTGCAATTTGAAGCAATTATTGATAAAGAACTCATAATGAAAGAAATAAATTTAGACATTTCAAAAGGCATATGTATTTTTGGAGAAGCATGCAAAGGAAGCTTAGTGATCAATTCAAAGTTTCAAAGTTTGAAGGAGAGATCAAGTGGATTCGAAGTGTGCTCTATAAGCTGGATATCTATCCATTTCCTATTGTCATTTACAAAGGTGTTCCTGGATGCACAATCTTTCATTTCTATTGCTATGGATAATTCAAAGGTTGTGAATAGTGCAGATAGAATGCAAGTTAATTTGAGGAAATATTTGAAGAATCTATCAAAAGAGTTTGTTGGTGCATTCTCTTGTATCCCTCCTTGAGTGTTTCCCACATAAGATATCCATGCATATGTTTACAGTAAGAAGGAAATGCCACTAGTCCAGTTGATCATTCTATGGAAGAATGAATTGGAAGAGAACCATGAAGCCTACAAAGTGTGTGTTGAGAAGAAGTTGGATGTGTGACAAAAAGCCCCTTTGTTAGAGTTTGATAGGAAGCATATTCAAATAGTTTTGAGAAAAATTCATAATGAATCTTTATGGACTAATGATGCACATTTGATTACCAAAGAAACAATCAGAGGTGTATCTAGTTTATGTTCTTCTAGACTAATTTCCAAATGAAAGGTATTAAATGAGCAAGATATAATTGAGGTTACCAGTGCGGCTCTTGAAGGGAAATATATTTATTTGAGATCTATTGTGGATCAAGCTATTAGGTATGTTGCAATGGCCATTTTTCATAAAGTTTGTATCCCTAGCAATGAACTCATAGTGTTTGCTACTACTGTACATATTGCTATTGATATGGTTAAAAGAGGTATGGATTATGACTTATGTGAATTACTTTGGATATATATTTTGAAGAATTTAAGGGAAATCAAGAAGAGTAAGAAGAATACATTTCAATATGGAAATTTGGTTGTCTGCTTACTATTTTACTTTTTGAAAGAATTATCGATAACAAGAAGAATAGAATGGTCAAATACAAAGCCTATTTCCCATAAAATTAGGAACTTCATGATAAATCTTGGAAATTCGGATGCACAAGAGACCACTCTTGCTGCATTCTTTGGGACATTTCAGATAAGGATGAATAGAAGGTCAAGGATTCTAGTAAGTGTTATTGAAAGGTACTCCTAAAGTATCAATTTTCTAGTGTATACTAATGAGGTAAAAATAACCTCCTTAATAACCTTTCCAATTGATTCCCTTTAGGAAAAATATGTGTTCTCTTTCTATGAATAAGCATACAAACTTTATTTCTTGAAGTTGACCGAATTAAACTAACTTTTTTTGATTTAATGGTTTAGTCTTCGAGCATTTCACAGGTCAAATTCATTCCCAATCACCATTCCAGTCAGAAGGAAAATAAATGTGGATCTTGACACTTTTGAAAACCAATGAGTGGGCACCAAAATTCTAGGAGCACATGTTTTGGCTAAGTCTTTATAATTCTGTTATTTTTCAGTTACAAAAACTTTATGGCTCATGTGAGCCTCTTTAATATTGTATATCATGGGATTTAAAGTCCATTTTGCTATGGGAAATTTTTTGAAATACTCGATCGATTGAAAAATAAGATTTTTGTTAGTCATTTTTCATATAAATATGTAACTGTTACAAATAAAAGAGAAGAAGATTATCGTTATGCTGCAAAAATTGTCTTTTGAGTAAAAACCACCTCATGAATATGAGTTTTCCCACCACTCTTTGAATTACTATGTAATATGAATACATCTTTGGAATGAAGTAACTTAGAGATCTTTCCAGTGCATGTGATTTGAAGTAGCAATAGACGTGCCCAAGAGCTGGCCACTCAAGGGTTATAGATAGATAAGTACACTATTTTCTATTCTGAATTTTATTTTAGTAGATAACAATTGAATTTGCATATCAATTTCATGAATATATGTTATGCTGTTAGTGTCAAGCCTATAGGTTATAACTAAATACGTAACTTTTGAGCTTAACATCTGAAGGTTTGGATCATCTTTCGTCAGTTAATTCTGATTGATTGTTTTGTGGTTAGCAGTTGGCTTGTTATCTTTTACATTAGATAAATGTTTCCTAGTTTCTTTACATGCTTTACTTCTTCAACAATTTATGCATTCTTTAGATTAATCGTTTCCATGCTTTCTAGTTTAGTGGTAATGCTTTTCAGATTCTCAGTTTTTTGTTTTTTGGGTTGAGTCATTTTCTCGCTTTCTAGATAGATGATTTATTGCTTTCAAGATTAGAGGCCCCTTAGTTTAGAATTTTTATTCAATTAGTTAGAGTTTAAGAAGCCTAAAAGAGAGAGTTGAGATGTCCTCTATTGCATATAATCGTTGGACATTTCCTGATCGATATTGATGTGATTATTCACTAAAGTGTTAGGACTTAATGACAACCTGTCACTTTTTGGTACTGTTGCCGGGGACCCCTTTATCTAGTGTTAGTAGGAGATATCTTGAATACCTATTTTAGGGATAGGAATAGTTCTTCGACTTCTTTTTTGCATGGTCAAGAAATGAGGCCCCCACTAAAGATTCATACCAAAAACCCCCATAATTGACGTACCAACAAGTAGGGAGGAAGGAAACTCAGACCAAGAAATTATTGAGGAATTGACCAAACAAGGTCAACCTAAGACCTTCCCATATACTCTGGGAAGGGAACAAATAGTGATCGAAGAATATATTCTTTCACAAAATCTTGAACCTCATACCACTGAGAAAATTTTGGAAGAGGATCACATTCCCTTCAACACCATGGGTGACCATAGAAATGATACCAATAATAACAACAATGATAACCCTCCACCACACATATTCACTTATCCTATTGCTATTGATGTAGATGATGACACGACCATGAAAAATATCTCACTAGATTTATTGCCAACCTTTTGGGGTTTATCTACTAAGGACCCTAAGTAGTTCCTATTTGAATTCAAAGTATTGTATCAAACATATGACTACAAAAATGATAATCAGAAACTAAATCTTTTCCCTTCAACTCTAAAAGACTCAGCTATGCGCTAGTTTATAGGGTTAGCTTATCAGTCGATGACCTCCTAGGATGAAATGGAGATTGTATTTTTGGAGAAATACCAAAGTTACTACAGGGTGAGTGATAGGAAAGAAGAATTGTTCAAAATAAGGAAAAATGAGGATGAAAGTTTAGATTACCTAGATAGGTTTATCTTCTTGTCCAAATGTTGTGGTGGAGGAGTCATAAGTCTTGATATTTTAAGGACCTTATTCCTCAAAGGTCTCAATGATGAAGCTTAGAGGAGTTTAGAATTAATGGGAAAAGGAGACGCGTCCCAACTGAGACTAGAAGAAATCACAAAATTATGTCAGAACTTCTCCCGCACTCACAGAGGTATCGGGAAGTTCACCTCCTTATGTGGTTCTAATGACATAAATAAACTTCATGAGGAATTGGTCAACTTCAAGATTGACATTCTTGTTCAACTAAACACCACCTTAGATGGCATACAGGCTAAAACCAGAAATCCTGAGACCTTGCTATTTATTGCTTTAGGTGTTGAAACAAACATTTGCTAAGAGAGTGTCCCTTGGAAAGTTGACAAGATTGACATTTTCCAAGTGTGTGACAAGAACCACCCCACCAATCAATGCAAGCTATTGAATTCCATAAAAATTCCAAGAAAAAAAAAACTCTAGTCGAGGAAGAGGTGAACGTTGTTAACCAAAGAAATAGAGGTGATTTTTCCTATGGCAAGAATTCCAATCCTAACTAGCGACCCCAACCAAATTGGAACAATAATCAATGGGTAGCGCCCTGGCCTCATGCACCACCTCTAGTACCCTCTAACTAGGGAACCTATCCTTAGGGACCATCAGATTGGACAAACCAATCTTAGGGTAACCCTTAGTGGCCCAACCGGTCTCAACATCAATGGTACCCTCAAAATCCCATTCCTTAATGGAATCAACTCTAGCATTAGTTTTATTCTGGTCCTAGGAGGATGCCTACTCAACAAACTCTCTTACCACCTCCCCAAAACACTCAATAGACTGAACAAGTTAACCAACCACCACTTCTGGTGCAACCAATCCCCAATCCAAAGAACAATCATCCAAATACTCTAGTGTACTCTGCTGAACAAGACAATGTCACTGGACTTAACACAATACACTATGGAAACCTACAACCGAGGTCTGGTAAAACACTTTTGCAGTTGACTATTGAAGAAATCATAGATGAACCTGTCAAGAAGATTGTTGAGAAAACTACAATAACACTTGCATCCGTAGAACAAATCCTAGACACTACACAACATGAACCCGACCCGCCATCTTTAGCAGGAGCTATCGACCTACCTTAGGAGGAGGAGGAGGGTCATTCTCCAACTAAATTTTTGAAGAATCCCATGCCTAAAGAAAAAATCCAAGCACCATTTCTAGAGCGTTTGAAACCAATTCTTGTGAAATATGCTCTAAAAACAACTTCACCCACAAAAACTATATTGATACAGGAAATTATGCGATTACAGATTGAATTTCCCTTGTTATAGGTGATTAAAGAGATCCTTGAGTTAAACCAATTGATTAAATAGTTGTGCATCAAAACCCCAAGGAGGAAGCTAAAATGAATCAACACTATTCATATCAATGGGTACCTAGCTGATTTGTTAGCTGGAATAGTCATTGCTCTAAAATATGATGACCCAAGGAGTCCGTTCATAACAGTAACAGTTAATGAGGTAACAATAACCAACACTTTAGTGGACCTTGGAGCAACCATTAATGTAATGATTGTTGATGTGATGGAAAAATTAAGACTTACTAATCTACGCCCCACAACTACAGTCTTGCAAATGGCAAATCAATCCATAGCTATTCCCAAAGGCATCATTGAAAAAGTTCTTGTCAAGGTGGATGGAAGGAAATATCTAGTGGATTTCCAAATAATTGAATCCCTTATGCCCAAAGATAGTTATCCAATAATTTTGGGATGACCATGGATGGCTACGGTTGCAGCCAAAATCGACTGCAGGGAGGGAGGAATGACCATCTCCCATGGATCTAATAGAAAACATTGTTTATGTATCCTCTTACTAAGCCTGCCGAACATAGCAAAGTATGGGTTGATGAACCAAAAAGTCCTACTAGACAAGAAAATTTGGCTTCACTGGCCATGGTAGTCATCAAACAATATGATGAAGAGTTAGAGGATGAATTAGAGAATGATGTGGGAAGTCTTGCAGTAGACTCCAACAGTGAGGAGATGTCAAATGTAGAAGAAATCCTAGGACATCCAATCAAAACAGATCAAGCATAATTTGATGATGCTAAGTTTATTGGATTACCTTTCCATTTGATGAACTTAATTCCAAAAACTTGCCATTTATTTGTAGCTATTTCCCAACTTCATAAAATTGTACTGCACAACTATCCACTTAACACACTGACAAGGCCCATTCACACTGTAGCATCCAATTATCCTAGAGTTAAAACTATTATGTTGCTCCTAGGAAAGACTTTGAACATTAATAATTGGTTGATTAAGATGGAAGAACAATGACTGTTTGAAACTCTGGTGAGTAGATCCAAGGCGTTCACCTAGGACTATAAAGATATGAGAGGAATACACCCTAGTGTGTCTATGCACCATATCTATACTGAGGATGTTCGACCTGTTCTCCAACCATAATAGAGACTCAATCCTGCCCTCAAAGACATTGTTAAAACTGAGATTGAGAAAATCTTGTAGGTAGGATCCATCTATCCAATATCTGACAGCAAGTGGGTGTCACCCTTGGTTGTAGTTCCAAAGGAGAATGGGAAGTGGAGAGTGTGTGTAGACTATAGGGAGATTAAAAAATCAACACACATAGATTATTTTCCCTTGCCATTCATGGACTAAGTGCTGGATAACTTGGTTGGGAAAAAATAATTTTCATTCTTAGATGGATTGAGTGGATACAACCAGATACAGGTAGCAGTGGAAGACCAGGATAAGATGACCTTTACCTACCCTTGGAGGACATTGTCATATAGGGTTCTTCCCTTTGGTCTATGTAATGCTCCTACCATGTTTTAGAGGGCCATCCTAGCTATATTTGTTGAGCTGGTAAATGAGTGCGTGGAAGTCTATATGGACGACTTCATTGTATATGGTTCAAACTTTTGATGAAGCCCTCACAAATTTAGACAAAGTGTTAGAACAATGTAAGGATCATTGGTTGTCCCTCAGTCACAAGAAATGCTTAATTATGGTGGAACAAGGAATAGTGCTAGGACATCATATCTTAGCCAAAGAGATTAAGGTTGATCCCAAGAAAATCAAAGTCATACAACAACTTGAGACCCTAAAAACTCAAACTAATGTTAGGAGTTTCTTAGGGCATGCTGGATACTACTGAAGATTCATAGATAACTTTAACAAAATTGCAGCCCCAATGTTTTCTCTCCTTAAGAAAAATGTTGACTTCATCTAGACGCTTGAGTGTTAGTCCTGATTTGAATTTATCAAGGAGAAACTCATCTTTTCCCCTGTCCTTCGAGGACCTAATTGGAATCTTCCATTTCACATTTATGTTGACACCTTTGATGATGCCATTGGAGTGGTTCTAGGGAAAGAAGATGAGAATGGAGGGAAATATGCTATATATTTTATTAGCAAACATTTGACGCCAAAAGAAAAGAATTACACCATAATAGAGAAATAATTCTTGGCTGTAGTGCATGCCATCAAGAAATTTAGACATTATGTTACAGGATACAAAGTTATAGTGCACATAGACCATGCAACCATTAAGTATCTCATGAATAAATTGGTGGTAAATGCAAGGATAATCAGGTGGTTATTCCTTCTCCAGGAGTTCAATGTGACAATTGTCAACAAACTAGGGAAGTTCAACATAGTCGCAAACTTCTTATCCCAGATTAAACATGATGAAGATTGTGCTCCGGTTCAAGACGGATTCCCAGATGAAAATCTATTCACCATCTCCACTTAAACTCCTTGGTTTTCCGATATTGTGAACTACTTAGCCACCATAGAAGTACCACCTCACTTTTCATCAAAACAAAAGAAACACCTCATAAGGGAGAGTGCCCCTTTTAAACGTATTAATGGAATCTTGTTTCAATGTGGACCCAATATGGTTTTACAACAATGTGTTAGGGCAGATGAGACCTATAGTATCCTTAGGGCCTATCATGATGACCCTTCTGGAGGAAATTATTCTACTAAAAGGACAACTCACAAGATTCTGGGAGTAGGATACTATTGGCCTTCAATGCATAAGGACATCAATAAGTACGTTTGTAGGTGTTATGAATGCCAAAGAGTAGTAAGACCGACCACATTCAATGAAATTCCCTTGCAGCCTCAGGTAGTCCTTGAACCATTTGAAAAATGGGGATTGGATTTTATCGGCCCTATAGACCATCCTTTGCAAGAAAAAGAGTATATTTTGGTTTGTACCGATTACATGACTAAGTGGGTGGAAGTGCAAGAACTACATGTTTCTAGGGAAGAGCAGATAGCTAAATTTATTTATAACAAAATCTTTCTCAGATTTGGGGCTCCAAGAATAATTGTTACAAATCAAGGCCCCTAGTTTATGTCTAAAGTCTTATTGGCATTCATAGATCACTTTTTAGTAAGTCACAATAAGTCCTCACCCTACCACCCTCAGGAAAATAGACAAGTTGAGGTCACTAATAGGGAACTGGAGAATATTTTGACAAAAAACAATTTCTTCAGGAAGGAAAGATTAGGCTAGGAAACTACCAAAAGTTGTTTGGGCCTACAACATGACTTGGAAGTCAACCACTAGCTATAAGCCCTATGAGTTAGTATTTGGGAAGAAGCCACTCTTTCCCATTGAATTCGAGCTCCAAACCCTTAGAATGACCATGGAATTGGGCATGGATCTTAAACAAGCCTAAATTGAGAGAGTCTTATAGTTTAGTGAACTAGAGGAACTTCGTCTAGACGCCGTCCATCAAACTAAATTGGTCCAACAACAATGTAAGATCTGGCATGATAAACATATCAAAGAAAAATAATTCCATACCAGGGATTCATTGTTGTTCAATTCTAGATACAAGGATCATCAAGGGAAATTCAAGACACACTGGCTTGGACCAGATTTTTGAAGTGTTTGCTAATGGTTTGGTCCAGTTAAAACCAATTGATGGCAACACCCAAAATCTTTTGGTTAATGGGCATCGATTACACATCTACCATAAAATTGTTAACAAGGAGTTTACAAAAATGGTAGAAATGTAGGGAGGAATCCATTACATTGACTCTGTCGTGGTAGGGTCAATATAGTTATCAAACAAATAGCTCTATAAAAAAATACCATCATCATTGCATTTCTTTAGATTTCTTCATCAACTCTACCATTTTGACTTGGCTAAATTTTTGTCTATATTTTGTAGGACTTAATCTTTTGGTGAACCTAATTCTAGCACAACTTGTTGTGATGCTCTAGAATTTTCTAGCATAGTTGTTACGATGCTCCGAAACTTGTTAACATAGTTGCTGCAATGCTCCAAAATTGTTGCTACAATGCTTAAAAATCTGCACATCAGATTGGTTCTACTTCTCACCCTAACCCTGCATTCTGACGCATCACTCAATGGTGCTTTGGAAAGTCAAGGACAAAGTATCACAATTTTCTTCCTTCCTGCTGCATCTTTTTAGCGATGCTCTAGAATTTTGTTGTTCATTTTGGCTACAACTTTTCAGTGATGCTCCAAAATTTTGTTGTTCCTTCTAGCTGCATCTTTTAAGTGATGCGCTAGAATTCTGACATTCCTTCTGGCTAGATCTTTTTAATGATGCTCTAGAATTATACTATTTTTTCTGGCTGCATCTTTCGAGAATGCTCCAAAAATTTTGGTTGTTGCTTTGGCTACATCTTTTGATGATGCTTTATAAATTTTGGTTGTTGCTTTGGCTGCATCTTTTGACGATGCTTTGGAAATCTTGGTCACTGATCTAGCAACATCTGATCAGCAATGCTCCAGAATCCTCAATCTGGTTACTATGTTCCAATGACATTCCTCTATGATAATTTCAGAACTATCTTCTTCTCTACTTTGGTTGTATTACTCAATAAAGCTCTAGATTTTTGTGTAAATTTTTTCTTTCCATTTTTTTTAAATTTTTCCTAAGTTCTGCGCATGCCCATTCTTTAATACCACTTTGAGATTTTCTCCCTTACGATTATTCTGCCACATCACATCAAATATTTCCATAATAAATAAGATTATTATAACACCTTTTTGTCATCATAATCTTCACCATCACTTCAACCATCCCATCCATGCTGTTATTATCCACCGCCACCCTCACCAACCATGTGACTATCCAATTACGTCAACACAGGTAAGTGATGCTTGATCTAATGACAAGACATAAGGTACGTGCAAATTTATTTATTAAAAGGGTTAATATTTATTTTGAATAAAGGTTAATTAATTGGCATGATCCGCTCCCCTTGTAACTTTGAAACTTGTTCCCTTTACATGATTGATAAGAGTATGACATCAATTGTAATTCCCCATGAAAGGAAGTCATCATTATGCAGTAAGGTGACAAGAAAGTTGGTAATTAATTCTTCCCTCGTTGAGTATGTTGATGCAAATTTTTTTTCCATTTGTAATTTAGAGAAGCAAGCATTCTAGAGTTTTGTAAAAAATTTCCAGGAAATAAAGGAAATGGGAGGTGCTAAGAAAAAGCTTGAGCCAACTTCTACAACACCATTGTTGGCATTAAGTAATATAACAACTTTATTTCAAAGGGTTGGATGGATGGAATTCATGAAACAAGTTGAAGGGCACATAGAGCAATTGGTGAAGGAATTCATTGAGAATTTTGTAGATGGGAAGATTGTGGTGCACAAGAAACCATTCCGGGTAAGTACGAAAGTCATTGCTCATCTTTCCAGTCTTGAGAATAAAGGAATTCATTTGAATGAAAATACCCACGTCCCTTATAAAAAATTAATAGATTTGTTCCATAGGGAAGGGGAACCCCAACTAGGTATAATGACCATAAACACCAGGGGACAAAATAAAGGAATTCATAGAATGTCTATTCCAGAACCCTGGAGGCCTGCTACAACTTGGATTATTAAATATTTCACTTGTGAGGGACAAATGACTACACTAGTGGGACCCCCTTATTGCTTGCAGACTCATTTACAAAATGACATTGAGGACCCTACTCTTAGGGTAAATTTACAAACTTTTCTCTGCCATTCAGTCACCTCTATGATAGAAAAGTATAAAATTAAGACGAGGCCCATTAAACATCATCGTCTGATATAATTAATATGCAAATATCATTTCCACAATAAGCCAAAGAAGAAGTGGAAAAGGTTTCTACAAAAAATTGAAAATGAAGCGCTAGGGAGGGCACTTGAGAAAGGAGAATCCTCTAAACAAAAGGAGTAGTATGTAGAAGAACCCTCCTCGGAGGCATTAGGCACCCCCAAATCCCAATTTTCCTCCACGGCTCCCAGCGGTAATGCACTAGAAACCTTGCCAGATGAATTACAAACCTCAGGATAGGAAGGGGAGGTGGGAATTGTGCATTCTGAAGATGAGGAGGAACCCCCTCAAAAGAAAAAGAAATAAAGTAAAGTTATTTTTCAAACAACTCCTCCTCTATGAAGGAGTAAACAATTATCTTTAGGGGCTAGTGAAATCAAACCCCAAGATGTAGGTAGTGCTTCAAAAAGGAAAAAGGAAAAGACTCCAATAAAGGTGGTAGAAATTGATAGTCCACCTGATAATGAGGAAATAGATGAAGTAGAAAAGAAATGGGATGAACTTCCAGGGAAGGGGACAAATAAATCCTATCACCTGAAGAATAGGAAGGGGAGAAAACACAATCGCCACACTCAAAGAAAAATGAAGATGAACCTGTGGGAGGATTCTCTCCTTTCCTTGACAGGTTGGGAAGTATAACTGAACTTGTGGAAAGAGTGCCTCTAGAAACTCCTCATGCATCCTTCTTTGTGGATACTAATGAAGAAGAAGACATACCTCAAATTGATGGAAAAAATCCTTGCCCCTCCTTATCTGTAGGAACTAAAGAAGGAAGTATGCCCCATACTGAGAATACAAAAGAGATAGAAGAAGTATGCCCCATTCTGATAAAGGAATTCCTCACACCTTCTTTTATGTGGACACAGGGGACGAAGAATCTAGTCAAAGAAATGAGGAATTAGAAAATATAAAGATAGAAATTGAAGGGTTGAGATCCAGATTGTAGGATGACGAAGCACAAATTAATCAACAAAAAGAAGAGATTGAGGTACAAACTGCCATTGTACATAAGAGATTCAACCCAAAAATTTCCAAATTGACTACACAAATGAAGGAAAAAGATGAGCTGATTGAGAAGCTGCAACACTAGATCCAATAATGGAATCAATAGGGTAAGCAATATCGGGATGCTCTATGTGAAAGAGATAAGTGTATTCCAGATTTGAAAAGTAATTTTAGGCAATTATTTAGTGCCTTTGAAGAAGAAAAGAATTGAAAAGAAATTGAGTTAAATGCCTATGTGAGTAAAATTGTGGAGCTAGAACAAAGTTTACAGTAGAGTGACACTCAACCAATCATGGAATCAAAAGGGACACAAACTGAACCTATTGTTATAGACTAGTTCTACGTATGTATTCCGCCAATTTTAATGAAATGGATAGAGCATTATTACCTCTTGAAGGATGTAGAATTTGAAAATAATAGGTTAAAGAGGGAATTAGTCATGTTAAAAGAATATTTCCATTAAGCATATAGGGGTAAGCAAGATGCTTATGAAATTGGTGAATTGTTATTAGCTAGTAGAAGACCATCGAGGTTGTACTCCATGTTTCTTAATGAGTAGCTTTTAAGATGGAAATTGCAAAGAATTCACCAAAACTAGCCTCATGACCCTGATGACAAGGAATTTGTAAGAATATTTGTTGAGTCACTCCCTAAACAACCAAATTTGTTGTGTGAATTATTTGTTCACAATTTTCTCTTATAAAAGTACACAAATTTCTTTATTAACTTGTTTGTTGGAGAAGTAGAATTAAGATCATTCTTTTCCACTATAAAAAATCAACTTCACTGGCTAGATAGATCAAGAGAGTATGCTCAAGTAGAAAAAATTGTAGGGTTACAAATGAGATACCCTCATAGGAAGCCTCTATATTTCAAGAAACAATTTCTGGGTGTCAAACTTAAAAAGGATGTATAGGTCAAATACAATAACAATCTCAAGTTATGTCATGATTACTTTCAAGAACAAAGGCCACATTTAATAGGACCAACATGGAATGCATATGAAGAAAGGTATACTCATCTTCCTGTGCATCTCAAAAAGAGGGAAATAATTTCACCTCTTAATATTAGATGGTCCTACAGAAGAGTAGTAGCTTTGGCCAAAATTCTGGAGGAATTGAAGATCAACTAGATTGGTATGAGGTATAGACCTCCCCTACTTCTCTCACCACCTCCTTTAGTATATAACAACTTGGACCAAAGTGAGGAAAGTTTTTCCAAGTGGAGATAAAGGGTCACTTTTCGTTAGGGGTTCTTGAGGGATCCATAGATATTAGACATAGAGGCAGATGATGTGTATGATCTTAGTACTAAGTATGAGGAAATGAACAAGAGGAATCAAGGAAAAGGGACATATCAGAGAGCAGGAGAATTTTCTCAGACTTAGGAAGGGGAGGAAATGATGAGGTAAAAATAACCTCATTAGTATAATGGGCTCAATATGTAAATCTAAACTTTTTTCCTTAATAACCTTGCCAATTGATTACCTTTAGGAAAAATAAGTGCTCTCTTTCTATGAATAAGTGTACACAATTTATTTCTTGAAGTTGATTGAATTAAACTAACTTATCCTAATTTAATAGTTTAGTCTTCAAGCATTTCATAGGTCAACTTCACTCTCAATCACCATTCTAGTCAAAAGGGAAATGAATGTGGATCTTGACACTTTTGAAAACTAGCAAGCGGGCGTCAGAATTCCAGGAGCACACGTTTTTGCCGAGTCTTTATAATTCTATTATTTTTCAGTTTCAAAAACTTAATGGCTCATGCAAGCCTCTTTAATATTGTATATCATGGGATGTAAAGTCCCTTTTGATATGGGAAATCTATTGAAAGACTCGTTCGACTGAAAAATAGGATTTTGTTAGTCATTTTTCATATAAATATGTAATTGTTACAAATAATAGAGAAGAATATTATCATTATGCTACAAAAATTGTCTTTTTAGTAAAAAATGCCTTATGAATATGAATTTTTCCACCACTCTTTGAATTACTATTGTGTGTGTGAAATGTGCAAAGTTAGTATCAACACAAACCTTAATGAAATGATTTATATTGAAAGATTCAAAGCAAAGTAAACTATTCTAAGTTGCAATAAAGATAAATCTTCCAAGAACATCTCATTGTCCTCTATTCTTAAATGATTATTTTTACCTTTTTGTCCCTCAAATTTCTATGTGCACAAAGGCTATTAGAATGACACTTAAGAAACGAGATTAGTATTCAACATGCAAGCCAACTATATGCCTACATGAAACTATGTACAAACAATGATGATGAATGATATGATGAGTGAAGGATGACGTTGATGATAAATACATAAACAGTGGTGGATACTATGGTAGTGATCTATATGACTCTATGCATGATTCTACATATTCTCAAATGCAAACTTAAAATGAACTAATCTAAAATGCAACTATGATGCAAGATGGATGATAAAATGCAACTATGAAGCAATATGTTAATGCAAAGAAAAACATGATATAAAAACTAGCTATAAGACTCCCAAAAATGCTCCAAGCTCTAATGATAAACCTGCATGGTAACTTTAATTCAAATGTGGATGCAAAATACAAGGCCCAAGGGTTGTATTTATAGTCTTTTCCAAGCATATAGTGAGGTGGCAATAATCAACAGTCCATATTTGAATAAGAAAAATGGATGGTGAAGATGAAGAGAATCAGGATGTTGTCCCCCCATGTGTGTGGAAGAATCTCTTGACCAATGGTTAACATGCCATTTGGATGGAAGATTCAAGTGTGGGAAGAGAAGACCATGTGCTTCCAAAATTGGTGGAAGTGTGGGAGGAATAAGTCATGTGCTCCAAAATTGGTGGAAGTGTGGGAGGAATAAGTCATGTGCTCCAAAGTTGGTGGAAGTGTGGGAGAAAATGAGCCATATGCTTTTTGAAATGAGTTGAAGATAATTCTAATTAAAAATTAGAGTTATTTATTCTTATGTGACCTTGGTGAGGTGGCACAAAAAGTTGTAGAAATGTGCTCTAATTCCTAATTGGATTTAGTGAAGATTAATTAAATAAAACAAGTTTAGGGAACCTTGTTTATTTAATTAATTTAGAAGAATATGTTTTAGATTTGGAGAATTTAGAAAATGAACAATATAAATAAATTGAGAATTTATTTATATGTAGTTGAAATATTAATCAAATAGCTAGTATTTAATTAGTTAAAGGTGATGACCATTTTTAGGTGTATACATTTTGCCCCTCTTTGAGGTAATGTGTTTACACGTTGCTTCAAAGAAAAATTTGATACCAATGCTCATAAAAGTTGTCGATGCCGCAAACAATGCCCCGGACATTGATTTTTAGGTACTAACAGATATATGCCCCCTCAGGAGATAAATTGGTGAATTTTTGGAATTTTGATGATTTGTCGATGATTTGATGATTTGGTGATGATTTAAAATTTTTATGATCTAGAATGATTTATCTCTTGAAAAAGAAGATTGAGCCTACTAGATTGATTAATTGATTAATTTATGCCCATGTGTTGCCTCCTTGTGTTTGATGTTTGATGATCACGTTCAACTGATTGATTTGATGATGTTGATGTGATAGTTGATGATTGGCCTCATGATAGGTGAAAATCAATGATAGGATGATGATGATTTTCCTAATGATAGGAAAGGATCAATGATAGATTGCTGATTGACCTCATGATAGGCAAGGATCAATGATAGATTAAGGATTGACCTCATGATAGGCGAAGATCAATGATAGATTGATGATTGACCTCATGATAGGCGAGGATCAATGATTGATTAACCTCATGATAGGCAAGGTTGGATTGATTGATTGATGAACCTCATGATAGGCGAGGTTACATTAATTGATTGATGAACCTCATGATAGGTGAATTTGATTTGATTGATGAACCTCATGATAGGCAAGGTTGCATTGATAGATTGATGCTCACGAGATTCGATTAAAGTCTCACCAGAGCTTATTAGATTGATCTGCTGATTGATGGGTTGATTGATTGATAAGATTGCTGATTTACGATATGTTATGATCAAAGGAGGATTTCTGCATCTAGTGCAAGTGGATTTAGATTTGATTGGGTGATGTGGTTTGACTTCTTTGATTGATTGATATGCCCAAGTATAGGATTGATTAATGTATTGATACTTGATGATGTATCGAGACTTGATGTATACACTGATTCATTTGAGACATTGATGATGTACCTCTTGATTTGAGATATTATGATACATTGCCAGTTTGGATATTGATGCATCTCTTTATACCTTTGGATATCATTGTACACTTGACATTATGATTTTGAGGTTATATGATATGCGACAATGATGGTGATTGATCTATGTGACTATGATGTTCATATGATGATTATGATGGATGCATTTGTTTTCTATGTTATGATGATGATTATGATATGCATTTAATTTCCAGGTTCATTATGATGATCTTGATGTTATGATATGCTATGGATTCAAATGATGATGCAACTGATATGTTATGAGTCTACGATGATTTATGAATGATGCCTATATGATGCATGCAATGGATTTTATTATGCCAATGACATGTGATGAATTTTGATGTTTTTGTACTTTTCTAATACAAATAAATGATGTAATGAATGAATGAGTGTGTTTATGAAATTATTGTGTGATGTTACTTATTTCTATGAGAATGTGTGCAATGATGAATGATTCTATACGGTTTATGGATTTATGCAAATGATATTTTATACTATGTGAAATGGATTTGATTATGCAATAATGATATGTAATGAAGTGTGATGTTCAAATTGATTATGCAGATGATTGTGTTCTAGGGTCTTAAGCTTAAATGAGTGAATCTATCCAACTTCCAAGAGTTGTGGGAAGGTTGATGCCAGTTGATTCTTTGTTACATTAAGCTTCACAAAACCTGACATATTTCCCAATTCTTTTAGAAATATGAAGAAACTCACTCATTTAAGCTTAGTGAACCACTTTCCTAATGCCACTAAATGAAATGATTTGGATAATGTAAATGAGATGCAATGGATGTCGTTTTGTGTTTTTTGATGCAAATATTATGATGTGATGCATGAATGGATGAATGATGTAATTTTTTCTAATGCATGTGATATGCAACTAAATGAGAATGTTTTCTAATTGATGATAATGCAAATATATGAAAATGATGTGTTTTTGGTGATGTCAAGTGTAGTCAATCCCTTAATGCAAGAGATAACATCATTGTTGTAGCTTTGGAAAGGCCATAAATATAGATGCAAAATAACATGGATGCAATCTATTCTCACCATGCAAATCTCGTATGCAAAAGTTGTCATTCATAACAACCAATTTGTCATGCTTTTTATCATCATTGGGCCTTTAAATTGTTGAAAGTGAGTACAAGCATCAATGGTATCTTTAGATCATGATGACTTGAGTACTACTTCCATGATGTTTGATAGTGCAAGTTAACACAGGAATCTAAGTATAATTAAACCAATATGACTTGAGCATTGATTGCATAAACAAACAAGAGTTAAGCCTTTTCCTATGCAAATTCAGAATGCCATCAGTGATACTTTGTAGCGCATGTCTCATGACAATTTGCATAGTAATAATGATAAACTCACAAACAATAGACAAAGAAAAATCATACTCCTTCCTAGCTCCTCTAGTTTGATACATCATCGAGGGGCTTTAGAGATATGATAACAAAAATCAAAGTACAACAATTGAACATTTGTGTTTAACGTGATAAATCCATGATTCAAAAGAGCATCATCCTTTTGATTTGATTTTATGTTCAATTTTCTGATGTTTTTTGGATTTTTCAATTTTCTAATTTTTAGGCATTTTTTGAGATTTTGACCAAGAAACTAACCTAAAGACCTATCCTAGGGGCCTTGGGGGATGATCAAAGATTAGACTTGGCTATGTTATACACACAAAGACCACGTAGTTCAACTGAATCAACCGATTTACATAACCAAGATATGAACAAATGAGAGATGACAACTAATTACAACAGACTGCTAAAGGACTTAACCTAGGATGTCTTAGGGGTTGATCAAAGATTAGCCTTGCCTATGTTTAAGGTCAAAGAAAACATAGTTTAACAAGTCAAATTTGTTTTTTGACTGACTTTTTGACCTATTTTTGGATTTTGATATGATATGGATGTTTGATGCACTTCTGATGGTGATTGATGTTTAATGTTGGGTTGTGTTTGTCTTCCTGTTGTTTGTCTGTTGGTTCAAGATCAAAGTTTATTTTCCCACAGTGAGTTTAGGATTTTTCCCCTAGTCCAAGATGAGACATGACTGCGATGCCAAGATATGTACATGGAGCTTTCAAAGGATAGGTAGATGGATGGCGAAAGTGAATGGCAAAAGTGATTGGTCAACATGATCAAATAGATGGAAAAGCTAACCTATCACAAATAGCATCTATTTCCAAGTTTTCATTACTTGTTTTTATTGCACTTTTTCATATTTTATGATTTTTTTTTATCCTTTTGATTTTTTTTTTTGTATTTTTTATCTTTTTTGAATTTTTTTTTGTATTTTTGATCTTTTTTGATCTTTTTATGATTTTTTTGGTATTTTTCTAGGACTTTTTAAGATGGAATGAAATGATATGCTGATTGAAGGAACACAATGGCCCATAATAGAGATAATGCAACCATGGATAAATGATAGATCGAAATGAAAGATGCACTACAAAACATGTCACACAAGCAACATATCTCTCATCGAAAGATGATAATGGTTGATTGATTAAGATGCTAGAAATGATTGATTCCCTAAGGAATGATGATGATAAGATTGATAATTTTTGGTGATTGATTGACAAAAGATATGAGTATTGGATAATGTTTTACAACTTGGCTCAAATATGATTTACATGATAAGATTCAAGGTTGCAAATGGACATGATGACACAGATTTGATAAGCTAGGAGATATGGAATGGAAGAATGCAAGGATAAGGATAATGAATGGGATGATCAAGATCAAATAGATAAGATACCGACATAAGGCCCAAGTATTTTTCCCCTATTCCTCATCAAGACCAAGGACGAGAAGAAAGGATGTATTTAGTAAGAATGATGGAATATGGATAAGACAAAGGATATGGTATGAAAGATATGGAAAAAGCATATAGGATAAGATATATGATGTTTAAGAAGATCCTTAACCTTGTCAAGATCAAAGGTGGGAAATTTGGAGGATAATATATGCATGACAGGAAGATGGAAGAAGGACTTAAGCATCAAGTTTCATGACCAAATATCCCTTTAGTAAACCATGGAAATGGGGATTAAACTCATGCATGTTGGCCTATCAAAGGTATGATGGAAGAACTAAGAAATTATCCAAAGGTTTGGACTAAAGGAGAATAATGGGGGATGAATGTTGGATAATGGATAGGAGGTGGAAAGACTTGTTGATGGATAGATGGAAAGGGTGGAAAGATCAACATTGGCACACACCTTGAAGGATGGTGGAGTGATGGAGGAAAAATGGGTTTGGAAGGTGATAGGTTTTTATATGGAAGATTAGAGGAAGCTTTTGGATTAGCAAATTTGGATGCCAATTTAGATTTTATTGCTTCTATGAGACTTTTAGGAATCGACATGATTTTTGACTTTGATATTTGCTTTGTGGCCTTTGATATTTTCTCTTTGCTTTATGGACCTTTGTGGTCTTTGAAATTTTTCTTTTTGCTTTGATGGGCCTTTGTGGCCTTTTGAGATTTTCTTTTGATTTATGGACCTTTGTGGTCTTTGAAATTTTTCTTTTTGCTTTGATGGGCCTTTGTGGCCTTTTTTTATTTTTTCCTTTGATTTTGGATCAAATTTTCTTTTATTTTTGCATGCCTCTTCGAGGAGACATGTTGATCCTCTGATACATGTGGATTTTGATATGGAAGCTTTTGACATTTAGCACCCAAATTGCTTCCAAGAGCAATGGGAGGGGTGGATTGAGATGAATGGTATGGAGGTATTATGGATGAGTGATTGTAGGTAGAATTTTGAAAGGGCATCAAGGATGTGTGCCTTTGTTGTTCTTGAGGAATAAAATATGGACCTAGGATAGATGAAAGGTTTGATGAACTAGGATGAGGACCTAGGATAGATGGAAGGTTTGGTGGATTAGGATGAGGACCTAAGATAGATGAAAGGTTTGGTGGACTAGGATACTTATGCATATAACCAAGGCCATGATAATATGAATTTTCTTGAGAAAAAAGGGGTTCTAGGATGCCATGTTCATGAAAGCCTAATCCTTTTCCCTTCTAGTTCATACTTTGAAACATTCGTTTACCAATGGGATATGTATTGTTTGTGAAACAAGATGTGAGTCCCTTTTGGGGAGGATATGATATGGATGAAAGGATAGGTTTCAGAAGTAAACCAGATTAGATAAAGGTAGAGGATCCCAATTTGTAGGTGTGGGGTTCATGGATGGCTAGTATAGGTGTGATAGGATATTTTCATGGGGATGATGGGGTGTTTTGATCTTGACTTGAAAAAGGGTCAAGAGGTGTAGGAGATGGAGTAGCTTGCTCTTCATTAGGTACAAAATCATCATGAAGTGGTATGAAAGGCATATCTTGATCTTGAGAAGGATGAACATCCTCATGGAATGAAAGGGTATCCTTGCATGGAAGCATATCTTGATCTTGATGAGGAATGGAATCATGAGATTTTCTAGAGAGAATATCTTGATCATCGGATGGTAGGACATCATTAGATAGGATGAACGAATTATCATGCTCATGGGATGCAATGGAATCATGAGATGGTATAAATTCATTAGATGGGGTTTAAGAAGAACTTAAAAGGATACTTTTCTCTTGAGATGGAAAGGAATCATTGTGGATGAAAAGTGAAAGGAGGGGATCATCATAGAACTCTTGAGAGATGGGGTCTTGGTCAAAGATTGGAAGAACTTGTGGAATTTTGATATCGTTAGATGAAGTGGAAAGAATATTTTGATCTTGATATGTAAGGGAGTCTATGATAGCATGGTTTGGGTTGAGAGATTGACATGAATCATTGGATACAAAAGATATGATAGAAGAAGGTGGTTGGATGTAATAATTAACTTGGGTGAAAGAATCCTGAGATTTATTTTGACTTATGGGAGATGAAGATAGATGCATGACATGGTAAGATTGTTTAATATCATTTGTGTTTGAAGACTTTGATTTGGGTTTCTCCTTTAAATTTTTCAAGAATTCAAAGAAATTGAACTTGGATGATGTATTTGTCAGTGGAGAAGGTATCATGTTTGTATTTTTTCCAAATGGATAAGAATAGATGTTTGACAAAAAATATCCTTCTATGGTTGTTTCCCTTTGCATATACCAAATTTTTTGTTGAAGGTTTATCATTTGTTGAGTTAAGGCAACCACATGTTCTATTTCATGCTTTTTAGAAGGTGCTTTCAATTGATTCACATAAAATTCTTCTGGTAATTTGGCACCTTGTTTGGATAGCATAAGGAGGTATTTTTCCCCATTTCTTTCAAAAATATTTTCTAAACACTTGTGGAAATTGGGGTCTTGTTCTACATGTTGGATATCTTCTTCAGTTATTTCTTCCTTGTCAATGTTTTTGAGTCCATGAAAAGGATTCTCTTTAGCCTCTTCCATGGTGTTTTGTGTTTCACTATTTTGAGTTTCGGTGTTTTGAGTCTCAATGATCAGAGTTTGAATGGTTGGAGTTTGAATGGTTGGAGTTTCAATGGTTGGAGTTTCAATGGTTGGAGTTTCAATGGTTGGAGTTTCCATGTTTTGATTTTCAAGTCCTTTTTCCTTGAGCTTTGTTTTTGTAACATTGTTTGAACGAGCATACAAGTGTTGTAGTTTAGACTAAACTTTGATCTAGGTTTTGGAAAAGTACCAAGGATTACAACTAAGTCATATCGAATGACAAATTCTAATGATAATAGGTTGGATTTGACTATATAGCTTCATTTTGTAATGAGAGGATGATAAATCTTAATGATGAAACTAGGCCTAATAACCAAAGGTGTGATAAACTTGATGATGTTGGTACTTTGTGATGTTAGATCTTGTTTTAGGTTGGAAAATTCCACTTGTAGAAGTGAATTTTAACAAGTTTGAATTCTAATGTATCTAAGGAATGATCTTGGACTTTGGGAAAGTTTTGAAATTTTGGTTCAAACTGTGAAACTGGCTGTAAATGTTCTTCCTAAATGAGGTACTCAAATCTTCAAAAAAGTTGTGGATTTTGACAATAGTAAAAGATGTATAATTCGATATTTTTCTTGCAAGCTCTTTTGTAGAAATTGAAGGTCAACCTCTCTCTAAATTTGTAAAGTTTTAATAACCATCTATGATGTTCTTTTGGACTAAGAGGTATGGAATTTGGTTTCTGAATTTTAATCTTTCATGAAATCATTTGGTAACACACATGTTCAGACTCTATTTTACCTAAGGATTGGTTGAATACTTCTAAGGATTCCCAAGATGAGACTGATTGTTAAACAAGAAATGAACCTAGGTCACTATTTTGTGTTCTGGAAATGGTGCCAAAATAGAGATAAAAGGTGCCAAAATAGGTTCATACTTGGTTTTTTGAAAGTTTAGTTAAGAATTTTCTTGAATTTCCCAAATTTTCAATGGGAGACTTGCTTGTTTCACTAAATGCAATTTTGAATTAGGGTTTTCACTTTTGACATGTGATGTTTGGTGATGTTTTGTTTTGAAAACACTTTGATAAAGACACATCAAAAAATGTACACTCCTAATGTTGTGAAAGACTATATTCTTTTGGATTCCACGCATGTTTTACCCCAACCACACTTATTCTTAGTGGATGACTAGATGCTTGATCCCACTGGCTCCCCTCCATGGCACTCATTTCTTGGGGCAGCCAGGCATCAATACCCATGAATCTCCCATGGCATATTTTTCATCTCTACTAAAAATTGCGAGAATGTGGATGCCTTCACAATGACCATTATTGCATCAAAGAATAGATAAAGGTTCTAGCCAAACTACAACAAGG
Source organism: Sequoia sempervirens (assembly GCA_007258455.2). Taxonomy (NCBI): domain Eukaryota; kingdom Viridiplantae; phylum Streptophyta; class Pinopsida; order Cupressales; family Cupressaceae; genus Sequoia; species Sequoia sempervirens. The sequence continues at coordinate 928,370,803 of VDFB02271358.1, read as the reverse complement.
GTTTTAGTAAGGGATTTTCATTCATGGGGGTTGATCCATGTGGTGAGAAACCATTGCTTCCCTTCTCGTTGGAACCAACCTCGTGGTACTGGCCTTTATTCTAGTATCCACACTTATATACCGACTATAAATGCACTTGGATTTAACGTGTTACCGATTAGGTCATTCCCTTGGGTGAGTAATTTTTTCACAAGGTAGGCCCTCTAAGATAAACAAAATCAAGCAAGTATACCCATAGTTCAATCAATCTTTATTCCAATTGAATAAAGAGAGAATACATGTGATATACTCAACTCACACTTGCACACAAAAGTGAATGGGTCTAGCTTTTTGGTCACCCAGTTAAGGGGAGAGCATATGCCTACCATCCATCACACACAAAAGACATGGTGTTATCAATCCTTTAATTAAGCTATGTTCCTAGCTTAACCAAAAGGAAACATGGTGTTCGTTAACATTTTAATTAAGCTATGTTCCTATCTTAACCAAAAGAAAACAAGTAGATCACTTCCAACCCCTACAATATGTTAGTAGTTTGATAAGAATGTCTTTGAAAAGCATTTTTGGGAAACTTGAAAATCAACAACACAAAGTATTAGCTTTCAAATTTTGTAAAAGGCACCAAAATAGAGACAAAAGGTGCCAAAATAGAGATTGAAGGCGCCAAAACAGAGATAGAGCAGCCTAGAATGGTACAAAAGGTGCCAAAATAGAGACCAAAGGTGCCAGAATAGGTTCAAGAGGCTCCAAGAAGTTTCAAGAGGTTCTAAAATGGGTGCAAGAGGCTCCGAAAGGCTCCAAAATGGGTACAAGAGGCTCCAAGAGGCTCCAAAAGGATCATGTTCATACCTATGACCATACATTTTCAAGCATGTTAGTAATAAATGGGGCAAGGCCCCATGGCAGGCACCCTTTTGTGTGTGAAATGTGCAAAGTTAGTATCAACACAAACCTTAATGAAATGATTTATATTGAAATATTTAAAGCAAATTAAACTATTCTAAGTTGCAATAAAGATAAATCTTCCAAGAACATTGCATTGTACTCTATTCTTAAATGATTCTTTTTAACCGTTTTGGCCCTCAGATTTCTATGTGAACAAAGTCTATTTGAATGACACTTAAGAAATGAGATTAGTATTCAACATGCAAGCCAACTATATGCCTACATGAAGCTAAGTGCAAACAATTATGATGAATGCTATGATGAGTGAAGGATGATGTTGATGAAAAATACACAAACGGTGGTGGATACTATGGTAGTGATCTATATGACTCTATGCATGATTCTACATATTCTCAAATGCAAACTTAAAATGAACAAATCTAAAATGCAACTATGATGAAAGATGGATGATAAAATGCAACTATGAAGCAATATGTTAATCTAAGATGTAAATGCAAAGCAAAACATGATCTAAAAACTAGCTATAAGTCTCCCAAAAATGCTCCAAGATTCAATGATAAACCTGCATGGTAACTTTAATTCAAATGTGGATGCAAAATACAAGGCCCAAGGGTTGTATTTATATCCTTTTCCAAGCATATAGTGAGGTGGTAATAATCAACGGTCCAAATTCAAATAAGAAAAATGGATGGTGAAGATAAAGAGAATCAAGATGTTGTCCCCTTGACCAAAGACAACATGTCATGTGTGTGGAAGAATCTCTTGACCAATGGGAAACATGCCATTTGGATGGAAGATTCAAGTGTGGGAAGAGAAGACCATGTGCTTCCAAAATTGGTGGAAGTGTGGGAGGAATAAGTCATGTGCTCTAAAGTTGGTGGAAGTGTGGGAGGAAATGAACCATGTGCTTTTTGAAATGAGTTGAAGATAATTTTAATTAAAAATTAGAGTTATTTATTTTCATGTGACCTTGGTGAGGTGGCACAAAAAGTTGTAGAAATGTGCTCTAATTCCTAATTGGATTTAGTGAAGATCAATTAAATAAAAAAAGTTTAGGGAACCTTGTTTATTTAATTAATTTAGAAGAATATGTTTTAGATTTGTAGAATTTAGAAAATGAACAATATAAATAAATTGAGAATTTATTTATACGTAGTTGAAATATTAATCAAATAGCTAGTAATTAATTAATTAATCAAATAGAGAAATGACTAATTCAAGGGAAAGCATGCTAGGGAGATGAGAGAGTTGAAGGAAAAGCTTGCTGCTCTAGAAACAAGGTAGAAAAGAGATGTGGACATGAGTGATGAGAGTGAATCTAATGAAGAAGAGGAAAGTGATAGTGAAGAGGAAGAAGAATTGGATCTTGATGATCAGAGGATGACTAAGTTGTTGAGAGAAATCAATGATGATAGACACAAGGTGAAGATTGATGTACCAAAATATGGAGGTAATTTGGATGATGAAGAATTTTTGGATTGGATTGCATCACTAGACAATTACTTTGAGTGTGAAGGTGTTCCTGAAGAGAAAAGGGTGAAGATTGCAAAGAAAAAGTTGATGGGCCATGCACTATTGTGGTGGGATTATGAGCAATCAAAGAGAAGAAAGAAAGGTAAGTCAAAGATTGTATCTTAGGATAGAATGGTGGCTAAAATGAAAGGTAAGTTTCTGCCTTTTGATTATGTTGTTCAAATGTTTAGGAAACTTAAAGGTTTGAAACAAAAAGAAATGGATGTTAAAGCATATACTGAAGAATTTTACAAGTTGAGTATAAGGGCTGGTCACATGGAGGATGCATTGGAAAAGGTTGCTAGGTATTTGAGTGGATTGAAATTCAACATACAAGATGAGCTAACCTTGGAAAATACAAGAATAGTTGAGGAATGTTATCAAATGACAATAAAGGATGAAGAAAAGGTCAAGAGAAGGAAAGACAAAAAAACCAGGGGAAGAGGCAACACTTCAAGAGGAAGAGGTTCATTTTCTACTTCAATACAATCAAATGAAAGGAAAGAAGATGCAAACAAAGGTCAAGAACAAGTTTTTGATCAAAGAGCTCGTAGATTAAGATTTAGAGGTAGATTTGGAAGTCAAGGAAGAGGCTGTAGTGGATTCATAGTAAGATGCTAGCATTGCAATCATTTTGGCCATCAAGCATGACAATGCAAGGAAGAACAAGCTTATAGTTCATATGGTGGTAAAAGGAGAAGTGAAAAGAGAGTACAATTGGTGCAAGAAGATTAAGATGAAAGTGTAAACTCTCCAATGCAATATGCTACTCCAGATGTTGGGGAATATTTGATGGTGAGAAGAAAACTCCTAAAAGCATCCAAGGAGAGAGAGATGACACAAAGGGGAACATTTTTCAAGACCACATGCAAATGCAAAAGTAAGGTATGCAAAGTTGTAGTAGATTTAGGGAGCATTGATAATATGGTGTCCAATGAAATGGTAGATAAAATGAAATTGGAGAAAATTCCTCATGAAACACCTTATAGAGTGTCTTGGTTGAATGATGAGAAATAAATTTTGGTTAGTGAACAAGCTTTAGTTGAGTTTAGTATTGGTGGATATAATGACAAGGTTCTTTGTGATGTTTTTCCAATGGATTGTTTCCATTTATTGCTTGGAAGGCCATGGCAGTTTGATAGACATTCCATTTATGATGGGAGAAATAATATATATCAAATTGAGAAGGATGGGAATGCTTTTACGTTGACTCTATTGCAGGAAGATGTGAAGGAACAAAGCAACATAGCTAAGGTGATTATGTTTGGAAATAAGGAGTTTATGAAGTTGAAGGAAGACAAACATGGAAAGTGTGCAACCATTGAAAAAGATGAAGATCCTAGGATAGTGAGTTTGGAGAAAAATCCAAGTTTGAAAGGAAAAGATGATATGTTGGTGTCAAAGTTTGAGATAGAGAAGGTCAAGGATGAATTACAAAATTGGTTAGAAAAGCATGATGAGATAGTGATAGGGATAATGATTTTTCCACTGAATGCAAAAGAGGTCAGAGGTCAGTTAAATACTTTCATGAAAGATGTTGGTAAGTCTGATAATACAATGACTCATAGGCCAGAGAATTTGGTGACAATGATGAAGGCAAAAGATGGAATGAAACAAGGTAAATGGCAAAAGCAAATGGATGAATTCAGACATGCAACAAGGGAAAAGGAAAGATTAGTTCAAAAAAAATTAGTATAGCTATGTTGAAAGGAAGAAAGAAGGTTTAATATCATTTCCATGTAAAGAGAAAGTCATAGGACATTCACTGAGTCATTTTGAAAAGTTGGTGCAATGTTTAAGTGGTAAAGAATGTATAAATGCAAAGAATGATGCAAAAATTCAATACCTGATCTAGTGGAAGGGGCTACTAGGTGGAAGAACATTTAGAGACCAAGGAGATGATATGTTTAAGCATGATCCAATGCAATGTAGTCCTCAAAGGGACTTGAGGTCTTTATCAAGCTGGGTGTATGGTGTAGGGGTACCATGATGTTAGGTTTTGTAAATATGGTTTTTAGTCAAGTTTTTGGTGTGATTGAGTCTAAGGTCCTCAATAAGTTCACGATAGACCATTTATGATGTAGCTTGAGTCATTTTAGGATGGTTAGAGTAAAGTTTTTAGGTTGGTGTCAATTATGCAAAACTTGTTAAAATGGAATATGTAAAAGTGCAAAAATGCACTATGTGGGAAGATCAATACTCATTTGAAGTATAAATGTTAGTTGGGTTGGGAAAAGTTTAAATTTTCTTCAAAACTCATTGTAACCTCTCTCTTAAAGTTTTGTTGAGGAAATCCATAAAGAAACTCCAAATTTTCTATGTTTACCAATCAAGTTTGTTGTTGCAGAACATTGTACTTGCCTGTACAGGAGAATATTGACTTGAAAGTTATAAAATTATATGGAGGTATGAAGTAATTGTATCTTGGATTTTTTTTTGTTGATTTTCATAAATATTGAAGTGTTTTATTGGTAAATCTCTGTAGGCGGGTTTGTATAGTTAGTTTTGAGGATTTGTAAACATTTAAAATGGATTAACACCCATTACACCATTGATTTTGTTTGTAACTTGGGGGAATGGGTGATCTGGGGTATTTTTAGTTGTGGATTGAGTTTATTTGAGTAGGGGAGGCTGCTTGTGGGATTTGGAATGATGCCCTAGGGTGAAATGTGCAAAATTTGAGCCAAATTTGATGGTTAAGAATGGTAGTTTGATGAGACAGAGTTCTTAAAGTGTGAGAGTGAGTTTGTAAAGCATAGGAAAACATATTTAGGTGTGTTTAAAGTGTTTTGAAGGTGAAACAAAGCTAGGAGTATTGGGTTTCAATAAACCCTCATTGAGCATGCCTAGAATGGCCTAAAATAAGGGTTTATGTTTTGTTGCAATAAAAAGTTCTTCTTTGATTAAAAGTTATGAATTATGTGGTTTTGGAGTTTGGTAAGGGAATACAAATAGGGATTTAAGGTTGATAAGGTTTTTAGAGTGTACTTACTTTGAAAAATAGGCCTAATTAGCTTAAGGGGTCAGCGTTGCAACATTAGTTTGGAGGATATGTTTCAAAGGAACCTGGCGATATTTTGAGATATGTTTTTGAAGGAATTAAAAGGTGTCTAAAATGGTGAATAGTTTTTGTGTTTGTAGAGTTTCATGAAAGTTGTGCACATTTTTCCCTATTTTCAATGCTACTAGGAGAATAGAATGAGATTGTGAAAAGTTGATAAGATAGTGTTTCAAGGGTTGGACAATTGGTTGAAACACCTTGAATTGTGATTGTTTGTGGTTTTCTTCCTTGATCTGAATCACTAATCTCTTAACCATGTTATCATGTCTCATTCATACATCTATATCCTAGATCTTGAGAAGTTTTGGGTTGTGAGCAGAAAGTTATCTTTGATAGAGTTCAACTCTGTACTTTACTTTTGTTCCTTTCTTAGCATATCAGTGCGGGAGACTCCACATTTTCTTAATGATAACATTCTAATGTTGCAGTTTTAATGGTGGTCTCTATGATGGTAGTATGATAAGAAATTAATGTGGTCTCAGATCCAAAAGGTGTTTTCTTTGAGGATTATATGTTGGTTTGGAGATTATGTGAATTAAGTTCTAATCTTGGCCGACTTGGTATAATGCACTACATGGATAAAATGTTTAATCATATATGGTATCGACAAGGGTGTTTCGATTGCTTTATCTTCATCTAATTAGGCTGACCTAAAATATGAATACGACATACTTATACATACATACATACATACATACATACATACATACATACATACATACATACATACATACATACATACATATATATATATATAAGATGATTTGGAAAGAAGAGAGTGTGTGAAGAGTGTGGAAGTGTGAGTGTGGAAGAAAGGTGAAAGAGTATTTGAGCCTAAATGTTTTATTAGTTGAGGATCAAAGTAGATTTGTTGTGTGACTATTGTGTGAGGTAGTACTTCATATTTTGAGCTTCATTGGAACTGAACCTTGCACATTGAAGATGTATTCTATCAATTCAAACCTTTTGGTAGTGAGCCACAATCTTTGTATCTTGGCGGTTAGCCATATTTTGTATTTAGGTAGTGATCCTTTTTCAAGGACAGTGAGTCTTGGTAGCGAGCCATGTAATATATTGTATCTGGTTGCATTGATTTGTTTCTATGTTCTTTCTTGCCAATTCAACCAAAATTGTGATAATGGATAAATGGATTTTATGTGAATGGTTTTATGGAATATTGATTCACCTACCTCTCAGTATTCTAGATGTTCAACATAATTATGTCAGAAATCTCATCTATGAAGTGATTCATGTGCAGGCTCTGGGGTAGTTGATATTTACCCTTCTTAGGTGTGGAAAACCACTCCTTGGAAATTACATTCCTATACACACCTTTCCTCTCTAAAAAAGTGACTTGTGAAGAGGTGAAATCAAAAGTTGAATATTTCTCTCTCTTGAATTTTCAAACAAGAAGCAAAGGTAGCTCTTTGAATCTTCACCACTAATCGGTTATCATTGGTCTTGAATTCCTATGTTTCAAGATAATAATGATTAATTCATTCCACTATCAAATGTGGACATTAAATATCTATTGGAAATGCGACAACTTGTAAAAATCCACTCTTAATCAACTTTTGTGTAATGGGCGGAGGATTACCCTTCCCAATTCTGTCCCAAAACTCATCCAAACTTACATGTCGTAACTCAATATCACATATTTCAAACATGGTGTTGGTTAAGAGAGAAACATATTTGTAACCCTTGTACTTATACTTCATTATGATTGAAACCCTAGGATATATGTAATTTGCATAGAAAAGAATTTATGCTAGTATAATTCTCCACCTCATATATGATTCTACTATTGTCTATGAAAATTATAGTTCAACTGGGTAAAAAATAGTACCTTTGAATGTGTTTGAAGCTCTAAGAATTGTTGGGAAAATGTATCTCAATCATGCAATTACATAAGGTACTATTGATAAATCAGTGACGAGGGGATCATCCCCCCAATGGGGGGTCTAGGGGGTGTGCCTCTAAAAGATAAATTTAATTTATATTTTATTATTGTAAATTTGGATCATTCAACATTATGTCTCATATCTCATAGTTGATATTTTATTGGCTTTCCATGGAAGGCAACCCTATTTTATGTGGGAATTGTATTACAACTATGTATTGTGATGTATTTTGAGAGTCTAATAGTGGTCATGTTGCCTCTAGATCTTTGGTCGGTTATACTCTTGTGAGAAGCTTGCTTTGCAAGTATATTGTAATATTCATGATTTCTGAATAATATATCGGGTAGCTTTTGGAGTGTGGGATTTTTCTCCCAAAAGGGTTTTCCCCACATTAATCACTATGTTGGGGTACACATGATACTTATTTTTATTTATGTTTAAATTTTTGTAACTATTAAAGATTTGTACAATTTTGTGTTATCCTTCTCTCAAGATTAGTGTAGGAAGTTGTTCTGCTACCTTAGATTCCTTACAAGTGGTTTCAAATCTTGATCACCTTAGGTTTCAATTGTGGGTTTTTTGGTTTCTAAACTGTAATGTCATAAAATTGAACCCCATGGAAATTTCACATTTGTGCATATGAACCTTGCATTTATGGCACATAGCTGCATTTATGACAAGAGCCTTATGGTTTAGAATTTCATAATTTTTGACTTCATGAGGACCAATGATGAAGTGACAACAATCCACCACCTTGTTTCTCATAAAATGATGGGTTGGATGCCTATGTGATGTGTAGACATCCGTGTACTTTTGTGAGTTCAAATAAGGAATCTCAAAATATTTGACTCATGACACATGTTCCTGTGGTCAATTCCCAAGAGTAATGTCTCATTCAAAATTGCTTTTGTTGATCTTCTCTTCTTCATCTTGTTTCTATGATGAATTTTTACTAGATTCAAGTCTCTCCAACAACAAAATCTCTCTTTCAAGAACTCAACATTGTGTTTATCAAGCTAAGAGGGGGCCACAAAATGTTAGTAACACTCTCTCGATTCTTGTCTATTTGCTACCATATTATCTATTTTTTCTTTATCTTGTGATAAGGGTCCTCCTTCTGAGTGGGGTTTGATTTTATCACTTTGTGTTTATTTTCTTCTCTATCTATCTAGTAGTCTATGGAGGTGGGAACACCAAAATGGGGGTTTAACTGTGACAAGCCTCAAAACCACCCCAAAATTTTTCCTTGTTTGCATTGTGTGCAACTTGTTCGTGTGGAGCGTTGTGGGAGGCTTCAAAGCACAAGACCTCTTGTAAGTAGGTTCTTCACCTCCCTTTTCATTTTATTAGTATTTTCTATTCTCTATTAAGTTAGTAGTTTAAGCAAACCTTAGATATAAAAATGTTAGTAGATCCTTTTATTTTATGTTTGGAGGTTTAGTTTTCTATTCATGTAGGATTCCAGTACGTCTCTAGGACTTCAATGCACTACACTTGATGGGGTTGTTGTATTCCTCATAATTTAACTTCTCAATCCAAGGTGGTGTCTATGGCTGTATGCAAAAGAGAATGGAGAAAAATTGCTTGACAGTCCATTCTATAATCAAACTTGTAGAAATAAAACCTATTATGGAGCACACTTGCCTAAAATGAAACTAAGATAAGACACACTTGCATGAATTGAAAAATGATAAATTATTTCACACTTTTCTTGAAATGAAAAGTTTTCTAGAAATAAAAAGCTTGCTGGAAATGAAAAGCTTGCTTGAATTCAAATTTACTCTAGAAAGTTGGAAATACATTGTTGGAAATTAAACTAAAACCATCCTATTTCCTCAGGCCAAAACAAGTCTTTCTAATCCCCTCTCTTTTGATCAACTTATTACATTGTATTTATAGAATTCATATTCTATAACTACCCAACCATTCCACTAAGAATGTGGATCCAATATCCTATTTTGGATGGGTTGTTCATTAAACTTGGAACATTCTGGAGCAGTTGTCTTTAATCTTGCCACCTTTATCTCAGTCATCTTTTGTTACGTACTACTCCTTGATGCAAATCATGCCAAATTCTCAAAAAGGATTTTAACCCTTCCAATATAATCTCCAGAATATTTTGAATTTTTAAATTTCATTGAGAAATGAGGGAGATATCACTGTTTTACTAAGACTGCATTTTTGACAATTTTTGGGCGCCTGATTTTTAGCTCCAAAAATTTTGAAGCATGGAAGTAGATTTCTAGAGCATTGTACTAGTGAAGTTTTCTTCCAAATCACGAACTGGGTTTTTGTGAAATTTACTAGGTTTTTCCATCTTTTTGTCTCCTAATTTGTATCCAAAAATTTCAAGAACCCATATCAAAATTTTTAAGATACGATGAAATCTTTGACTGCTGCAAATGAAAATCTCTTACTTTCTTCATCATGCTCAGTCTTGATAAACTTCATAATTAACCAAAATACATATTTTATTTGGATAATAGATGAGAATTTTTTTTGTCTCATTAGCACTAATGTCCTGCTCCCACACTGTCATCCTCTAGCCAAGGGATTCTCCTTTGGTCTTAGGAATCTCATTGATCAACTCTTCTAATTCTCAAAGTTGTTTTCCTATAATCACTATTGAAACTCTACCTTCAATCCATTTCTTGCAATCTATTTCATCTTATTCAATTCATTTGGTAGTATGAGGTAGTTTAGGGCAGTTCATTCCTTGGGACTCTCTTGGTAAGCAAGAGACTCATGAGTAGTGAATCCCCCTTCTCTACATTTTTGGTGAACCTAATGTGAAACATGTTGGATCTTTTTCTGCAATATTTAACGTTTATGATAATGCTTTTTCTAAGGAGGATTTTGATATACTAGATGATTCCCTAGATGATTTCTTAGAGGAATCTTCTACTATATGTAGATCTTCTGAACAAACATCTTCATTACAACCGTCTACTTCCTTTTCGTGAGTTAAGAAGTCAATAAATGTGGCCATAGTCTTTGTGGCCCCTAAAAATACTAAGAGACCCTTTGTTTACTTGAATACAACTAGCCCTTCTCCTAAGAGGATTCATTCCATTCATGGGGTTCCAATCTCTAATGGCTCGTCATACCTTTACATGATATTTTTAAAAGCTACAAATTCTTATAATGCTATAGGGAATACATATAAGATTAGAATAAATCAACATAATTTGGATCAATCTACTTCTTAACCTTCTTTGGTTCCTACTTCTTTACCACCTTTGCAACCAAGTCTTCCTTCAACATGTAAACCCACAACTAAAATTCTTGGTGATTATGATCTTGTCAAGTAACTTTTTCTTACTCTAGCCAAGATTTTACTATGGGATTTGCTTCATTATGCTTTGGTTTATTAGAGTATGCTTTAGGAATCCTTGCAAAATATCCTCTTTCCTACCTCTACTAAGTCGATGGATGTTAATGCATTGATGGATCATATTCATGCAGATTCACTAAATATTACGTTCTATCTGTAAGAACTTCCTTGCCTAGATGCGTAGAAACAAGCAGGCCCTTTGATGATTATAGTTAACATTAGCAACATTGGTATTAGACGTGCCCTTGTTGACATCAGTTTGACTCTCAACATATGTGGCATATATTTATTACCTAAGATCAAGATTGATTCTTCTTCTTTAGCTACTTCTTTGTACATTTGTGGATTTGATAATGCTGGTCAATAAGCCCTAGGCACGCTAATCTTGCCTTTGAGGCTAGTACCCATTACTGTACCCACTTTGGTATATGTAATGCTTGGTCCTTTACCTTACAATATTCTTTTGGGAAGACCTTGGATTCACGCTTTGGGGTTTGTGACCTCTAATTTACATCATTGCATAAAATTTGTTGCTAATAATGAAGTGATTATAATTAGGGCTGACCCTAAGGCTGTACACCTTTGTGAGTTGGTAGCTATTGGTTGGGCCTTAGTTGTTTCCACTCTTAAGAATTTTATTCCATCATTATCTTCTGATGTGTTGGCACACTCTTCAACAATGCCTATCTCAAAGGATGCCCTTGAAGAAGAACAACCTAAAGTAAAGAGTACTAAGTCTTCCCCTCCCGCTTCTTTTTCTAAATCAGATGCATGCCTTGGTGATGATTGGGGGTCCTTAGATTTATATAATTTATTTATTGGAGAATACAAGGTCAACCCTAACCACCTTGACCTTTCAAAAGTCTCATACACCTTTTCTAAGAAGGCTGATCATCTTCCCATTGAGAAGGTCAATTGGGAGCCTATCAAGGAAAATGATTGTACTCTTGTTGAAGAAGATAATCATGCTTCTACTAAAGAAATTAATGTTTGCAACTCTAACAAGAAGGATGATTGTGATCTTGTGAAAAAATTTGACATCCATTGGTGGAATGACATCTCTATGTGGATCCACCCTCTTCTTAGGATTCAAAAACATGATACAACCTTGGTTATAAACTAGTCTCTAAGTATGGTTATAACCATAAAGGTTGCATGCGTATCAAAAAAGGAATTCAAGTCCCTATCCAGGTTAGGCCTTGTAAGCGTAACAAGTGGGGTTAGGTTGCTCTCTTGAATAGTCTATTTAGAAACCATGGTGGAGAGTTAACATGATCTCCACTAAGCCTCTCGATCTAGTTCACCCTAAGTTGATTAAGAGTAGTAGAATATGATGAAGTTCCCCTAAATGTTTTCTCTTCGAAGGAAGCACTAAAGGAATTCTTAGTTGTCTACTCCCACTTTCATTCTTTTCAACATAAAAAATGATTCCCATATCACTTGCACAAGCAAGAATACTTTAGAGAATCCATTTTGAATATGGATGAGGAGGCTTCTTTGTCTAATTGGAGGATGATGTTCCTATTTCCCACCCTAAAGACTATAGTTACCTCCTTAAAGGGGATACTACTAATGTTTCCATGGATCCTAAATCATTTGAAAAGGTGATAAAATTGGGAAATTCCTTTATCTAGAAGAGTCTAAGAAACATTTTGAATTATTAAGTTCTTATCCCAATATTTTTGTTTGGTCATATGAGGACATGCCCAGTATTGATGAGTTCGTAGTGGTTCATAACATCATTCTTAGTCCTGATGATAATCCTATTAAACAAAATATTTGAAAGATGAATCCCAAGGTCACATTGTTGGCTAAGATTGAGATAAAGAAGTTGTTAAAAGCATGCTTTATTTGTCCTATTGACTATTCACCTTGGATATCAAATATTGTTGTTTTTAGCAAGCCTGATGGTCATATTTGCATTTGTATTGAATTTCATCATCTTAATAAGGCTTCTTGTAAGGATGATTTTCCATTACCTAATATCGATATGATTGTATATTCAACAATAGGTCATTCCTTGTTGTCCTTCATGGATGGATTCTCAAGTTATAATTAGATTCATATTAATTTGGAAGATCATGTCATTTGGGTTAAATAATGTAAGTACAACTTACCATCAAGCAATGACCTTGATTTTTCACGACTTCATTCACAAAATTCTAGAAGAATACATTGATGACATGTTGGCTAAGTATATGATTCGTTTGGATCATGTAGAAAATATTCATCTCATTTTTGAAAGACTTCAACTCTATAAGATGAGACTAAATCCTCTTAAGTGTGTTTTTGGCATTGACATTGGATTTTTTTTGGGATTCATAGCTTCCCATTGTGGAATCAAGGTTGACACAAATAAGATTGATGTGATCATTAGCATGCCTCCACCTAGAAACATCTCTCAGCTGTGTAGACTACAAGGGAAGATTTAGGAAATTCATAGATTCATATCTCAATTGGCTTATCACACCCTTCCCTTCACACATTTGTTGAAGAAAGATGTTTTCTTCCAATGGGATGATGAGTGCAAGAAAGCTTTTGAGTCAGTTAAAATCTATTTGGCCAATCCTCCTATCTTAATGCTAGCTATGCAAGATAGATAATTTTTTCTTTATCTAGTTGCATCACCTCATGCCTTAGCAATTTTTTTGGCTTAGTATGATGATGACAGTAGAGAAAGAGCAGTCTACTACATTAGCCATGTTCTTGTTGATTATGAAACTTGATACTCTACCTTGGAGAGACAATGTATTGCTCTCATATTTTCATCACAAAAGTTAAGGCATTATCTTCTTCATGATAAAACTCATGTCATTATAGAAAGTGATCTTCTGGAGCATTTTTCTCCAGAACCGATGTTGTTGGAGGGTTAGTGAAATGGGTAATGTTACTTTTTGAGTTCAACATCAAGTTTGTAACTCATAAATCCATTAAGGGACAATCTATTTCCAATCAATTGGTAGAAGATCCCTCATCTCACTCTTTCCCTAATTTGGATTTATTTCTAGATGAAGACCTTCTTACCACTAATCATGAGCCTATATGGGAGATGTATTTCAATGGATCAAGGTGTCAAGTGGGCTTCAGAGTGGGAGTGGTTTTAATCTTGCCCAAAGGTAAGCAAATCCCTCTATCCTTTTGATTATGATTTCATTGTACAAATAATATCACTAAGTACAAAGCCCTTATTGCTAGATTACATGCCACGATTACATTAAAAATACAACATCTTTGCATACATGTTGATTCTAAATTCATTGTAAACCAAATCATAAGAGCCTACCTAGATAAGAAAAATAAGCTATCTTAGTATTGGGATTTGGCATTATCCTTGCTTAATTGTTTCTCCTCTTTTACAATGGACAATGTTCCTAGGAGAGAAAATTGACATGCAGATGCCATGGCAAGTGTTGCCTCCCTTGTGCCTTTGGATAAGGATATGGAAGAATACAATTTTGTAGTTCATATTCTTCTCTCTCCTGTTGTCTCAAATCAACCTGAATCTGATGCTCTTATATTTTCTCACATGGACTTAAAGGAGTGGTGTTCTAACATTTACAATTATTTGAAGACTGTAAATTTTCTTGATGATACGATAAAGAACAATCACACTCGGATATGAAAAACTTATAGTCTGATATGCTGTGTTGTCAAATGTTATTTATCAAAAGTCTTATAATAGTTTTATCCTTTGATGTCTCACTAAAGGGGAAATACCCCTTGCCCTTAAGGAAGCCCACTCAGACTCTAGGGGTGGATATTTAGGTGGTAAATCCATAGTGTAAAAATTGATTCATATTCAGTACTTCTGGAAAACAATGAAGCAAAACTCCTTTGACTTTGTCAAGAAATGTCTTTAGTGTTAACAATGTAGATATATTATTCACACTCCTACTCAAGAGCTTCAAAACCAAACCTCTCCTTGCCCATTCATGAAATGGGGGTTGGATATTATTGGAAAAATATCTCCTCCTTCTTCTAAAGGACATATCTTTATCATCATTGCTACAAATTACTTTATGAAATGGGTTGAAGCTATCCCACTTCAATCCATAAACGTTGAAGCCATTTGTAGCTTTATTTTGAACAATATCATTGCTCACTTCAAATTTTCTTCTACCCTTGTTTCTAATAATAATACACCATTTAAGAATAAAGAGGTGAAGCAATTTTTGGAGAAGTTTCCTATTCAACATAGATTTTCTACACCATACTATACTTAGTCTAATGGCCAAGCCAAAGTGTCTAATAAAAATATTGAGTTCATTCTTTAGAAAATAGTACAAACAAACATGGTAAATAGTGGAATACTCAATTGACATATGTCTTGTGGGATTATCACATGAGTTTTCATACAATTATGGGAACAATGTCGTACAACCTTGTGTATGGCATTGAGGTCATCATGCCCTTAGAGTTGGAAATTCCATCTTTGTGAGTTTACCGTAAGGGGTTAATTGATGATGAAACTTACCATGCTAATCATTTGCATCAGCTTGAGTTGCTTGATGAGCATTGATTGTTATCCCTCGACCACCTTAAAGCTTACCAATGATTTCTTTCTAAACACTATAATCAAAGTGTTCTTCATAGGACTTTCAAGGTAGGTGACTTGGTTCTCTATGATCTTGGCTTGATAGACATAATGTTGAGTGCTTGCAAGAGATATTTTGTTGTTGGAGAGACTTTAGTCTGGTGATCTTTGTCATAGAAACAAGATGAAGAGAAGAGCAATAGAATTTTGAATAAAAGAGTTATAGAATGAATGAGAATGAGTGTGAAAAGATAGTTTTTTTTCAATTGCATGGGTGGGAAGAGTCATTACTCTTGAGAATTGACCATAGGGACACATGTCATGGGTCAAATAGGCATCCGACCCATCATTTTATGAGAAATGAGGTGGAAGGCTATTATCACTTCATCATTAGTCCTCATGAAGTTGAAATCATGAAATCATGACCCATAAGGCTCTTATCAAATATGTGTTTAGGTGCCATAAATGCAAGGGTCAAATACACAAATGTGAAATTTCCATGGGGTGTAATTTTATGACATTAAAATTTTCCCCCACTTTAGTGAGCTGATCTTTGGGAAAAATCAACTACACTAAAGTAGAAAAGATAACATTAGAGAAAGCTCAAAAAATTGAATTTTTTTATTGATTTATGTGCCAAAAAGTATATTGTAGAGGTTGTAGAGGTTGAGTAGGTAGGTACTAATGATTCCCCCAACAATCAAGTTTAGTGACAAACCACAACATCTAACGTGAAGGTTCATTCTACAAAACTCTAATTTAAGTCAGCTCAAAAATTAGAAGAAGTTACTAAGGCAAGAAGAATGCTCAAGAAAAATCTAGTGATTTGAAAGAAAAATATGATGAAGAGGTGAGTATATGCCCCCTCTTAGTTTTTCCCCAGCTTGGTGGGGTAAAAATAGGAAAAATGATGAGACCATGATTGCTAGGAAAAGGGAGCCTTAGGGGGCCTATATATACTCAAGTGGGTCCCTAGAAAGGTCATTTTCACTGTTCACTATGAAATTTTTATTGACTTTTGTGAGAGAATCTAGAAAAATGTTGCATAGATGAGATTTAGAGGATCCATAGATCAAGCAACTATGTCAGTTGGTTGTTGAGGGACACGTTGTCAACCAAGTGAGTTTAAAAAACCTATTTTTATGCATTTTTTTGTAGTTTTTTTAGTAGTTATTTCAAAAATAGAGTATAGGCATGTTGACGGTGTGAAGGAATCTTTCCAACATGCCAGCATCACACCCGTACACTACAAGCCTTTGGCTACTTTGGTGTCTGCTAAGCATGTTGTTGTCCAAGCAGCTCTAATGGTGCAAATGTCTATGTGGATAGCAATGTATTTCATATACATCTACAAAACACATCGACATCCTAGAGGACAAACTTAGAGAAATTTTAATGTAAAAGTTATAGATTTTGGTGTAGATGGATTTGACTTGAATATTTTTCTATTTTGTAGGATTACTTAAAGATTTGGGAGAATGGTGGAAAATGCATGCTTCATATGCTCTGTGATCATGCATAATGGATGTCCCTAGATGAGGAGAGACACCTTCAACAAGTAGTTTTATGGTGGGCTTGCACCATGCCAGAGATGTACCATGACCACATGATCATGGCATTGATGGAGCAGTAGGACTTGACCACCTCGACATTCCACCTTATGACAGGAGAAATGACTATCACATTGGAGAATGTTTATTGGATCACCAACCTCCCCATATGTGGATGGTGAGTGGCACTTGATGATACACGCTTAGCCCAAGAGTGATTCAAGAGAATCCAGTACTAGATAGGGCATACAAACCTTGGTGATGGGACCGACCACATCTACATTCTTTGGTATGAGCACAACAACATAGTGGTCCCTCTTATTCGAAGGGTGACAGTTGTGATGGTTGTCATGTGGGTGACCATGGATGGGTGGGGCTCTCACCTTCACATGGGCCTTGTCCACACTATCAGTATCCTCAAGTGAGATACCACAGTAGGTTGATGAAACACTGGTACGAGCTAGTCTACTAGTGGAGGTGTATAGGGACCTCTATTTTTGGAGAGTACAACTAGATACTCTATGACCCAACCAGGTTAGATGGTGTCCATATAGAGGCATGGTATGGGTAGATGATCGTTAGCAGTAACACAACATGCAATGGGAGAAAGTTTTGATAGGCCACATGGATTTTGTTATTATGCCATTTTATTGGCAACAAGTTATGTGGTAGTTTGACATAGTACAAACCATTCCACTAATACCGCCATCATACACTTGAGTAGTTAGGAGTGTTGTGAGGCTAGGTGATTGATAATGTTCTACCATCACTTTTTTTTTTTGAGCGATAATGAGGTAGAGGACTGGGACCAACCTCCTATGTTTCTCATAGATGATGTAGGCATCATACATGGTTTCAGGACCTGGTGGTTGCGGCATGGGCCTGCACCAATTTTCTTAGTAGATTCCCCCAAAGATGACATCAGTGTCCAAGATTAGGCCTTGCCAGGAGGAGGAGACAAAGGTGGTAGCGGTGAATAAGAGGGGGAGGCGAGAACAAAAAGATCGAGGCAACAATAAAGAATCATCACCTCCACCCACTATCCAGTCACAATAGTACCACCACCACTTACAATGATTGTCATCCTTTCCTTAGTAGGAGTAGCAACATTGAGCATAGGGGGCCATAGACTGTTGGTAATGCTCTCTTGATTCTTGTCTGTTTGCTACCATATTATCTATTGTGTCTTTATCCTATGATATAGGCTCTCCTCCCAAGTAGGGTATACTTTTATTAATTTGTGTCTTTATCTTGTGATAAGGGTTCTCCTCCCAAGAAGGGTTTTCTTTTATCACTTTGTGTCTACTTTAATTTGTGTCTATTTTATTCTCTATCTATCTAACAATATTTGGAGGTGGGAACACCAAAATGGGGGTTTAACTATGGCAAGCCTCAAAATCGCCCTAACATTTTCCCTCATTCATCTTGTGTGTAGGTTGTTTGTGCAAAGTATTGCAAGAGGCATTGAAGCGTAAGACCTCTTGTAAGTAGGTTCTTCACCTCCCTTATCATTTTATCAATATCTTTCATTCTTTGTTAAGTTAGTAGTTTAAGTAGACCTTGGATTTGGAATAGTTAGCAAATTATTTTATTTTCTATCTAGATGTATAGTGCTCTATCCATTTAGGATGCCAATGTGTCTTTGGGACTTTAGCATGCATTGCTGATGTCTCACTCTCATGTTTCCATCCTCTGGCTAAGGGCTTCTCCTTCAGTCTTAGGAATCTCAATGATCCACTCGTCTAGTTCCTGAAGTTGTCTACTTGTTATCACTCTTGAAACTCTACCTTCAATCTATTTCATCTTATTCAATTCATTTGTCAGTCTAAGGTAGTTTAGGGAAGTTCATTCCCTCGAAGTCTCTTGGTAAGCAAGAGACTTGTGAGTAGCGAATCCCACTTCTCTACATGAACTAATCCAAATTTGAGTAGGAGCTTGTTCAATAGACACTTTGTGATCTTGTTGCAATAATTTTCAAATGGAAAGTTCATCAGGGAGAATAAAGGTGGATAATTTTTTTGGAAATAATTTTGAGATGTGGAAGCTGAAGATGGAGGATCTATTAATAGATCAATATTTGTGGGTTTTTTTTTATGAGAAGGTTTCAAAGCCTATAGATCCTACTTTGATTGCTCAATATGATATGGATTGTAAAGCTAAGGGTCTAATCAGATTGTGCTTGGTAGACTCTATTTTAATCAATGTCCATGAAGAGACCTCTACATAGAAATTATGGAAGAATATTGTTGAGATGTATCAATCCAAATCTTTAGTGAGAAATATTTTTTTGAGGAATAAATTGTATTCCTTGAGAATGGAAGAGGGTGGGTGAATTACAAACCACCTGGAAGAATCCAATATGTTGGTGACTCACTTGGCATTAGTTGTCAAAACGGATGAGGAGGAGAAATGTCAGATCTTGCTTTATTCTTTGCTTGATTTGTCGGATTCTCTTGTTATGGCTATTGGGATTATTTCCATTATATTGAAGACTGAAGATGTGGTGGGTTCTTTACTTTTTGAAGAGATGAGGAAGAAGGTATCCATCAATTCCAATGAGGTCCTAAATTTTCATGGAAGACCTAAGGAAAAAGTAAAGAAGAATGAGAAGCATGATAAATCTAAGTCCAAGGGGAGATCTAGATCTCCTAGAAAGTCTAAAGTTATTTTTTCGAACTATGGTAAGCTTGGAAATATTCGTAAGGATTGGAAAGAAGAAAATAAGAAGAAAAATAAGAAATTTGATCTGATTTTGAGTCTAAGAAGGAAGATGGTGATACATTCATTGTAGCTTTGGAAACTCATGCATGTAATGATGCATGGTTAATTGACTTAGATGCATCTTTCCATATGAACCTTAATAGAGATTAGTTTTCTAAATATGAAGAATTTGATGGTGGTAAGCTGTACTTGGGTGATGATTCTTATTTAAATATTATTGGCCATGGTAAAGTTAGAACCGAGTTTCTTAATGGTAGAATAAAAAGGGTTAATGGTGTGTTTCATATCCCTAGATTAGAACAAAAATTTTTATCTATGAGTGAACTAATAGATACAAGTGCATAGGTAGTATTTTGTTATGCACGATGCATGATGGTTAGAGGTGCTATGGTGATTACTAGAGGTGTTAGATATGGCACATTGTATAAGCTTTATGCATGCACTGTTGAGTGCAATAGAACTTCTGTGAAAATAAAATTTGTGGAAGAGGTGAGGATTTCATCTTCAATAGATGGTCATGGATTTTGGGTACCCAAGGGTGCTCTTTCTTTTCAATCAAAGTTACGTGCAAAGAAAACTATGTTATGAAACTAGAGACTTGGCTACATTGGAGAAAAGGGTCTAAGGACCTTGAAAAATGAAAACCTTGTTGAAGGGTTGTTTGATTGCAATCTTGAATTTGATTTTTGTGAGCAGTGTATTTATAGAAAATAAAACCATGTTTAGTTTTACTTGAGTTCTCATAAATCTTATGGTATACTGGATCTTATTCATTATAATTTGTTTGGTCCTGTAGATGTTCCTTCAATTGGTAAATCCATATATTATGTTTCATTTATTGATGATTATAGGAGGACATGGGTATACTTTCTAAAAAGTAAATTTGAAGTTTTCAGTTGTTTTAAAGAATTTAAAGCAATGGTTGAGTTGTAGGGTAGAAATAATATAAAATGTCCGAGGAATGATAATGGAAGTGAATTTTGCTCTAATGATTTTGAAAGATTATGTAAAGATTGTGGTATTCATAGAAAAAAGACAACTCCATATTCTCCATAGTAGAATGGAGTTGCAGAAAGAATGAACAAGACACTAATGGAGATGGATAGGATTGTGTTGAGTGGTGTTGGTCTAGAACAAAGGTTTTGGGCTGAAGCTATTGCCACTACTTGTTACCTGGTTAATATGTCTCCTACATCAGCTCTTGTTGATAAGATGCCTATAGAGGCATGGTTGGGCCTCAAGCCTTCATTAAGACATATTAGAATTTTTGGTTGCGATGTATATGGAAATGTGCCAATGGAGAAGTGAAAAAAGTTGGAGAACAAGGTTGTGAAATGTATCTTCATTAGATACAGTTATGTTGTGAAAGGATACAAGCTTTGGGGTCCAATTATACATAAGGTAATATATAGTAGAACTGCTATTTTTTAGAGAAACCAAGCCTTCTATTATATTGCACCCATAACAAAGTGAACAAGAAGATGTGATTCAACTTCCTTCTATACTTGAGAAAATTGAATTGAGGTTGATGGGTAGACAAGAAGCTGAGGAGAGCTCATCTAGCTCTAAATCTTTATAAGAGGAGGAAGAACCTCCAACTCAGCTTGTCCATAGGTCTATAGGGCATATACAACCACCTAAAAGGTATTCACTTGCTGATTGGAGATATATTTTTGTGTTGAATACTAACATGGATGTACCTAGATCAGTAGAAGAGGCATTAGGTATGAATGATGGAAAATCCTTGGAGATTTCTATGGATGAAGAAATGACAAATTTGAAAAAGAATGATACATGGGATCTTGTACCATTTCTTGAATGACGAACACTTGCTGGTTGTAAATAGCCATTCAAGAAAAACATTGGTTTAGATGGAAGTATTGAGAAGTAAAAAGAAAAGTTGTTGCAAAAGGTTACTCTCAAGTTGAGGGTGTTGATTATGGTGATATATTTTCTCTTGTTGCAAAAATGACATCCAATAGATTTTTTCTTTATATTGTTGTTGCTTATAATTTAGAGGTTGAGAAAATGGATGTGAAAACTACTTTCCTTCATGGTGACTTGGAGGAGGATATTTATATGACACATCTAGAGCACTACGTTATGAAAGGTAAAATTAAATTAGTTTTCAAATTGAAGAAATATTTGTATGGCCTAAAATAGAGTCCTAGGATGTGGTACCAAAAATTTGATACATATGTATTTAGTTTGAGATTTGAGCATTCCAAATCAAATCATTGCGTTTATTATAAAACTGATGGTGGTTGTTTCTTGTTTATTGCATTATATTTTGATGATATGTTATTTATTGGTAAAGGGAAAGGTATGATTTTAGAATTGAAATCTCAACTTGCTGCTAAATTTGAAATGAAAGACCTTGGTGCAACTACACACATTGTTGGGATGTAAATTAAAAGAGATAGAGTAAACATAAGGCTATGGCTTAGCCAAAGTAAGTGTGTCAATTCAATTTTATAGAGGTTCGATATACATGATTATATAACATTGTGTGTTCTTGTTTCAACTAGAACAAAGTTATCTAAATTTCAAATTGTCCAACATCCCCATCAGAGATGAAAGAAATGAGAAGAGTGCCTTAACAGAGTGCAATTGGAAGTTTGATGTATGTTATGGTTTGTACTAGACCAAACATAGCCCAAGTAGTACGAGTCTCTCTAGATACATGTCTAATCTTGGTAGAGTTCATTGCGATGCAATTAAAAGAGTATTCCGATATTTGTGTGGTACCTCATAATATTCCTTATGTTATCATAGTAATATAACTAAAGATGATATTTCCCTTGATATTCATGGCTATGTGAATTAAAACTAGGCAGGTGATGTTGATAGTAGATGATCCACCAGTGCTTATGTGTTTTCTTTATTTGGCAGTACAATTAGTTGGATGAGTAAGCGATAGGATGTGGTTGCTTTTTCCACTACTGAAGTTGAGTATATGATAGTAACTCATGCTTGTAAATAAGACATTTGGCTTATGAGACTATGTTCAAATATTGGAATAAAGCAAGGTGTAGTGACAATTTTTTGTGATAGTTAGAGTGCAATATTTCTAGCTAAGAACATGATATTTCATGCTAGGTCCAATGACATTTATGTACAATATCCTTTTGTTAGAGATATGGTTGAAGATGGTAGGATGAATATAGTTAAGGTAGAGACCTTGATGAATGTTGATGATTCTTTAACTAAGCCTTTGAGTACAAATAAGTTCAAAGACTATGGGCCTTTTAACCCTTAACAATTAAGAGATGATTTTTATAAACCCTCCTATTGCTATTGCAAGGCATTCAAAAAGCGGTAGATTTTTTTGGGAAAATGTGTCTCAACCTTGCAATTACATAAGGTACTATTGATACATCAGTGACATGGGGTGCAGGGGGGTACCCCCTCATGAGGGGTCCAAGGGGATCATCCCTAGTGGGGTCTTGGGGGCCACACCCCCTAAAACTAAATTTTATTTAAATTTTATTATTATAAATCTAGACTATTCATCATTATGTCTCAGATATGACGGTCAATGTTTTATTAGATTGAATTTACCTAGAAGGAAAGCCTATTTTATGAGGGTGTTGTATTATGATTGTGTATTGTGATGTATTTTTAGATTCTGATAGTAGTCATGTTGCCTCCAGATCTTTGGTTGGTGATGCTCCTATGAGAATCTTTCTCTGCAAGTATATTGCAATCTTCATGTTTTTTGAATAATATATTAGGTACTTTTGGAGTGTGGATTTTTTTTCTTTTGAAAGGGTTTCCCCATGTAAATTAGTGTATTGTAGTATGCATGATATTTATGTTTATTTCAATTTAAGTTTTTGTAACTATTAAATATGTGTAAAGTTTTGCATTATCCTCCTCTCAAGATTATTGTAGGAATTTATTTTTCTACCTTATCTTCCTTACAAGAGCCACCAACTATGTGAATTTTACTTTTTGCTTGACTCTGATTCTTTCTCCAATCACTATCAAAATGTACCTCTCCTCAATAGATCAAATCACTTAAAGACCCCCATAATTAATGCTTGAGTGGATGAGTAATTAATATACCCCTTTATCAAGGCTGGCATGTGTAAACTTTCACATCTTTCTTATCACTTCAACTAGTTTCTAAAAATTTGAAAAGAAATGGCTAAGAGGGGGATTTTCATAGAAAATATGTAGTTTTGACAACCTCATCGTGAATCGATTGAGGTTTTGTAACACTATTAAATTTCATAGCACCATAATGAAATCTTCACGCCATTCCTTGGAAAAAAAATCTTCATAATAAATTTTCCTTCAGGAGAAAAGTTAGTTTTAATAACCCCTTTAGAGGTCAATAGAGGTTTTGAAACTTCCTCAAGATTTCACAATGATTTCAACTTCACCTTCATCAAAAATAGTTATAGTTGTGTCAAATACTTAGGGCTCTGACAAAGTTCTTAAAACTCTATGAAAGACTAACTCTGAGAGGAAAAATTAGACTTAACTTTTAAAGTATTGGATGGGGATGAGGTTTTGACAACCTATGTGGAGTTCGATAAGGTTTTGGAAACTATGGAAAAGACCAATGAGTTCATCACTTGGGAAAATTTTGAAATGAATAGCCCAAGTTTTGGGGTGTAATAGAAATTGGGGTAACAAGACACAACATACTTAGTTATCCAATATCAAATTGCATAAGCTCATATGTAAATTATGACATATTATTACAATATTTGTAATTATTTCATAATGGCGCCACATTCTCTAATAAAATTTGCAATTACAACATTAAATATGTTGAAGGGAATATCTAAAATACCCTGAACATGTACTTATGATTTTGGAGATATCATCTCTGCAACACTTTTTCCATGAACCTTTAGATATTCAATGACTTTCACTATACTCCTGCAACTAAATTTCAACTATTGAAACCCTAGAAAGCACTAATACCTCTTCTACCTCAAGAGAAACAACCAATCTCTTGAAATGACTTTCAAGACACAACATATACCTCTATTTTGAAACCCTAATCCATGACATTATAACATAGTCAAAACCATGAATAAAGATGATTGCTACCCAAAATGGGTGTTCTAGACCGACGAAGGGAATTTACATTTATTCCTATAGATACCTAAAATTGTCCTAGCCTACGAACTAGCATTTTAACAATAATTATCATATTTTCCTAATTATTAAATAATGTTTAATTATTTAATTATTAGCTAATGTCATATTTCAACTATTAATTGACTTTATGTTATTTAATTAATTCACTTTCTCTATTTAATTTATTATATCTTTAAATCTTTATCTTCTTGATTAATTAAATAAATTTTATTTATTTTTAAAATTAGGTCTTTATTTATCTTATTCCTCTAAATTAATTAAAATGATTATTATTAGTTATTTAATTAAACTTCACCCACTTTCCAAATTAAATAATTACTTTAAATTATTTACTTATCCCCTTTCTAAGTTAAATAATTACTTTAATTATTTAATTGTCCTATTTTCTCTCAACATTATCCACTCATTGATAAATAAATAAAACATTTTGTTTTATTTATCTAATTCCCACTTGCACGTTCCTCAAATAATTAATTATTACCTTATGCATTTCCACATTGTTCTTAATGACCACTTTCTTCCAATTGACTAGATAATCAATGACAGTCCATTGATCAATCAAATTAGTTCACTACTACTCAATGAGAGTTAACGAAGCAATAAAATCCCTTAACTGATCAATCAATTCCTTGTACAAACAATTAACTAAAATATTGCTTCCAATTGCAGTCAGTAAATCACAGTCATCTAAGCACCTACAAACTATGAATCAAAGCAAAACAATTCACATGACATTGGTTGTTATCATGAAAATTTCACTTCATAAAGACATTTCAAAAAGTCACTCATGTATTGTTGATGACTATGCAAGGGTTATTAAAAGGTACAAGCCACAAGTTGACATTTGAAAAAGAGAAATAGGAGCTCAATTTAAAAAGGACAAAAAGAAAGAGAATTCTAAGGATAGTACCATTTAATCAAACCAAAGTTGGAATAGACTATATAAACTAAAGGATAGTCATTATAAATGGAGTTTGGAATAGAGTACATGAAATAGGGGACAGTCTAGAAAAAATTGCACAGTACATGCAATGACAATGGAAAATCCATTTATGGAGCCTAGTGAAAATGGTAACTCAATATGATGGTGGACATGCAAAATCATAGAGGAATACCTACATATAAAGAATGGAAGAGGTTAAAAATGAGATATGAGGTGCTAAAGGAATTGTTTGTACTTCTCCATCAAGAATACTATGGAATAGTCACAACCAAAATGTAAGTTAAACATGACAAAGTAAAATCCAAACAAGAGTATGAAAGAATGAGTGACATACCTTAATGCATGAATAAAAAGATTCAAATCAAAGTTAGAGGACAATCCTTGTATTATGCATAGACAAGTGATATGTCTTGCAAGAAGATAGCCATAAGGTTCAATGAATGGAGGGAAATATTGAGGAAAAGTACATAGGTCAATGAGTAGTGATAGTTTTAGAGAGACAAGAAGATGTGAAGTCATTATGAAGAATATATAATAATATTGTAGGAAAATGATAAGGTAAGTTCAAAATGAAGAAGGGAAAATTTTAGACTATATAAGATAGTGAGATGCATAAATTTCAAGAAAAACAAATAAGTAGTGGACAAAGATCAAACAAAGGAAGCCACAAAGTGCTCATGATAGTAGAAAAAGTATGTGAGTTTATTAATGGATAGAGAAATGATCTTGATAGCCAACATCAATAATGATATCACCAAAGAGCAAAGAAAAAGGTATGGTGGACACAAAATGTGATAGTCAAGTGCTTGAAAGCCATAGCATAATGATAGAAAGAATACTCCAAAAGGAGAAGACTTTGAAAGAAGGAATATGAATACCTAAAACACATGTCCTATTATCATGGATTAGACAATGAAATTTAAAATCCAAGAAGATGCCAATGGGTGAGACAAGTGACAACTACAAGTACTAAGAAGTCTCCTACACCCTCTTAAGGGATTTAATCATCTTCAAGTCACTTGTCACATGACCTAAAATCAAGGAGAGAACATTCTTGATAATTTGGAGGAGTTATGGATAGTTGCAAGCATATAGGGATTAGTTGGTGAGTTGGAAGGTGGGTGATAAAATATAGGGGATAGTTTGATCAAGTCATCCACTTTTTCAAGCATCTAGGAATATCTTCAACTAGATAAAGTCATAGTAATCAAGTCCTTATCTTCAATAACCTGCATTCAAAAGAGAAAAAATATGAAACCACTCAGTTGGGTGCCCAAGGAGACTTGACGAAGTAAATCAAAGGCAAGAAAATACATTTATGATCCAAAAACATGTTTCTAGTTCTTAGGAAGCTATTAGATAGCATATAGGGATACCTAGGGATAGTTTAAAGGGAGTTCTTGCATTTTTTGACAAAAATATTGTAACTTGGAAAAGTTATTTTTGGTCATATTGTGTGTTGTAACTCAAAAAATTTAGTCTTGAGACTAAAAAGAATTGTAATACTCCACTTTTTCAAGAATCTTCAATCAAAACAAGTAATCTTTCAGACTATGTGTAATACTAGAAGGCATATTTATCAAAGAAAAATATTTTTTTTCACCTTCATTGTACTAGTTCATGTTGTGTGCTGATTATTTTTATGCATTTTTCATATGTTTTTTATATTAAAACCTCTAAATCATGCATGATTAAACATATACAAAACCTAAAACTTCTTCATTATATTTTGTTTACTAGTTAGAAAACACTTAGATTAGCTAATTCATTTGTGAAAAGAACCCATTTTCCTTCTAAAACAACATAGATAGGTTACATTTTGGCAAATATATTAGAACATAAGGTTCAACAATAAATTTATGTGAGAAGAAACATATTTTCATTGAGCATTGTATGAAAAAGAGTTTAAACATTTAGTATTCAATATTTTAGTGCATTACTATCCATAGTTTTAAGTTCAATATTTTAGTCCTATATCCCTTTTCCATGAAATAATTAGTTACATTGGATTAGGAGAAACTCAAAATTAGTGAAGCATCAAGGAAACCAACCCTCTTTGGAGGTTTATCTCCATTATTTAGGTCCACACTTAGGGAGATCATACCAAGTGTAATGAGGTGGCTGAGTGACTTCATCAGCTTAGCAAGGATGCATACTTTCATGATAATAGTTACATGACAATAAACTTCTCTCACATGTGGATCCCATGGAAAGGAATAGAAAATTAGATATAGATAAAGAGAGAGCCGAGAATGAAACATTGATTACTGAATTTAATCAAAATAATAAATCTTATTCCCTTAGGTTGATCTTAGTGTGTATTCTACTAAATTCCTTCAAATAGAAGAAATAATGATGGTACAAAAAAAAGTACTTGAGCCAAGTCCTTGATAGCATAGAGGTTTGCACATAAAAAATGAAGATATGGATTCTAAGAATGAAGAAGGGATGTTTGAAGGTTTTCAAGATTTCATCTCCAAATGTATTGCAAATCAACTAAGTTTAGGAGGAAAGGATAACATAGAATATTTTTTGCTACCATGCTAGTGTAGAATCCACAATGCTTCACACTCAAAATTCAAGTGTTCCTTATGTCAAACTATAATGGATCATATTAAACATCATTTTAATATTCCCTAAACAATAAAAGAAAATTTGAGTCAGGGGATCCCTTTGTTCAAGGAGTTTTTGAGTTCAAAAGATCACAATGATGAAGTTGTACAAGAGAAGAGGAAACAACTAAGTGACAAAGGTAGTACTAAGTTTTGGAATTTAAGATTTGATGGTTCAAAATATAAGCAAGGTGGTGGAGTTGTCTTTAAATTGATTAATCCCAATGGGAAAACTTTTTTCACTGCCCATTCACCATAATTTTTTGTAATAATAATATTGTAGAATATGAAGCATTAATACATGTAATTTTATGGCCATTTGTAAAAGGGCCAAGGCATTGTCAGTTTTTGGTGACTCTAAATTAGTCATAAATAAGGTTCATAAGAAATATTCATGCCACAACAAGAGACTGACAAGTTATTGGCATCACATATGGAATTCGATTGAAATTTTTATGCTTTCAACATTCAATTGATTCCCCAATGCAAAAATTACACTGTTGATGCTTTGGCACAAGCTACTAGTATGATACATTTGCTATCATTATTTGGATTGAATAAGTATACAATGGATCTCACCTTGACACCATCTGTGCCTAACAACAACACTAAATTCTAGGTATTTGAGGGTGATAAGCATATACCAGATTTTATTACTAGTTTAAATGTATTTGTATCCCATATTATAGATTAAGAGGATCCTAAAGAATCAGAGATTGTAATTAATTTGAAAAAAAATATAATTCCCCAAGGTATGGTGCAACTTGAGCATATTTTTTATTAAGATTAGTTGAGGTACAGAGGACAACAAATGGAATCTACATGAGGTAAGTGTGGTATTCATAATATGGGTACAATTGAAGACATAAATAATGTTTTTATTGGTAAAATTTGTACTCTAGAGGAGCAAGGGGGTATATTTAAAGAACTTAAGTTATATTAGAACATGATAGCTTGGAATTATGAAGACCTTAAAACCTATGATATTTCTATTATCACACACACTATTCCTCTTAAGCCTAAGTCAAGCCTTTCAAACAACGAAAAATTATTTTCAATGCATTATTAGAGCCATTAATTTATAAATAAGTTCAAAAATTACTCTTAGAAAGGATAATTTTTCATGTGTGCCATTCCACATGGGTAGCAAATTTGGTCATAGTCAAGAAAAAGAATGGTGAAATTCACCTATTTTTTTCCTTTTGAAATCTCAATTAGGCCTCAAAGAAAGATAAATAACCCTTTCTATCATTGGATTAAGTCCTAAAAATTGTTAATGGATCCTAGATGATGTCTTTCTTGGATGGATACTCAGGATATAATCAGGTGATGGTTGAGTGAGAAGAAAATTGAAAATAGCTTTCACCACAAAGTGGGGTATATTTTTATACAAAAGAATGTCATTTTGTTTGATCAACATAGGAGCCACATTTCGAAGAGCTATAGATATCACGTTCTAGGAATTGGTTGGTAAATGCATAATTATTTGCATGGATGATTTGACCATTTTCTCAAAGCATAGGGAGGATCATGTTTTAGATATGTGAATTTTTTCAGAGATGTAGGGAATATGACATCTGACTTAACTCAAAGAAGTACATTTTTTGCATAACAAAGGGAAAGCTCTTAGGAAATGTTATTTCATAATGTGGAATTTGTATTGATCCTGAATGAGTGCAAGCCATTCTCGAAATTCATCCTTTAACCAATAAGAAATAAATTAAGTCATATTTCAAGAATATCAATATTTTTTGAAAATTTATTATAGGTTTCATAGAGATTGCTAGATCACTCAATTCTATGTTAAAATAGGATGTAAATATTGATTGGGCTCTAGACGCTAAATGTTCCTTTGAAGAGATTGAGTAAGATATTTTTGATGCTCCAGTACTAGTCAATCTTGATTATACACTACCTTTTTGTATTTATCCCATCTCATTTGAGCATACTTGCAATGGAATGATCAGAAAAAAGAAAGGATCTAGTGATGAATTCCCCATTGACTTTATGAGAATACCTTTAAATGATACCAAGCTCAAGTACCCAAAAAAAGAGAATCAAGTGTATGCCTTGGTGAAAGCAATAAATAAATTTCAGCAAATTATATTCTTTGTGGTAAGATTTTTGCAGTTGTGCTTGAACCAATAGTTAAAGTTTTACTTATGCAAAATGAACTTGGTGAGCATCAAGGGAAGTGGGTAGCAATGTTATAGGAATTTTATTTGGAAATCCAACCCATGAAATTGGTTCAGGGAGAAGCATTAATGCGTACAATGGTTGAAACATGCCCATAACTTTTAGCACATTAGTATCATCTCTAGGATGTCTCTCCCTATCCTTGGTATGATGATATCACCTTCTATCTACTTCATCACAGGCTCCCCATCTGAGCATTATTCAAAGGAATGCCTTGTTGTTAAAGAGAAACAACTTCATGCTTAGGGGATATGTGTTGTATAAAGCAAATCATGAATGTATCTACTTGAGACGTCTATGAAAAAATGAAGCTTCTACAGTTTTAAGTGGTTTTCATGAAAAGTTTGGAATGAGTCATGGTTCAGGAGCTATTAATGTGCATCAAATTTTATGAGAAATATATTATTGGCTAACACTTTTCCACAATGCACATCTACATGTATGTACATTTCAGGTCTTCCAAATAGCCACAACTAAAGAAAAATATGTTGACATACCACTCCAACCTATGTTAGAGGTACATCCCTTCTCACAGTAGGGAATTGACTTTATTGGTATGATTAACCCTCCTTCTTTTGTAGGACATAGGTGTATCCTAACCAATATTGATTATTGCACTAAATGGATTGAAGCTATAACATGCAAACAAAGTACTATTGAGGTAGTGATCAAATTCATTCAAGAGCATATAATTACTCATTTTGTTTTTCCTTTCATACTAGTTTGTGATAATGGTCTAGCATTCACATCATTAAAGTTTTCAAATTGGGCCTTTGATTATGGGATTGTTTTAAAATTTTTATGTAATTAATACCCTGAGGTAATGGTCTAGTTGAGTTCACAAACAAAAACCTTTTATTGTTATCTGTAAGTTTCTTAACAAAAATCCTAAAGATTGGTATACGTAATTAAGGTTCCCTCTTTGGGTGGACCATACTCCCAAGAAGTTTTCCTTAGGGATGTATCCTTATCATTTAGTCCATGGTTTGGAGCTTGTTTTCCTAGTGCACCTAAATATACTCACCTTGAAATTTATTAATGAGTATTATGATGATAAGGATAAGTTAGAGGTCCACCTCACTCAACTTCTCCATCTTGAGGAAAAATGTGATTCTTCTATGGACAATTTTGCTAAACATTAGGGTGTGATTAAGCGATGGTTTGATCGATGTTCCCTTGTTAAGTCATTTTGAATCTCTGACCTAGTTCTTTATTGGGATAAAGCCCATGAGAAAAGGGTGAACATGGGAAGTTTGACAAACTATGGATTGGTCCATTTCAAATTTTAGAGATTCTTGGGGACAACACGTATTGTTTGGAGACTCTTACTAGAGAAGATTTCCCACTACCTATCAATGGAAAATAACTTAAGCATTGTTTCCAAGCTTGAGTTGATTCTTAGCTCAATTTTCTTTTATACAATTAGGTTAGATTTTTATTTTTCTTTTGTTGTTTTTTTTCTCATTTTCATTTTGGAAGGGTGTTATCTTATAAATAATTTTGACTTATTTTAGGGACTGGATTGGTTTTTTGCTTTGGTAAACAATCTATCACAATTCCTAATATTAATGTGAGCTCATCAATTGGTGATAATTTGTTTTGGATGCAAGTTCTTGAGAAACCGTCTAACTATTGATCCCTCTTTAAGGTGCTTTGAAGCTTCACTCATTGTACTTAAATACATTCAATTTTTTTTTATAGTTTCCATTGAGGTTTTATGTTGCTAGGTATAAGGTGAAAAATATTAAAGTTCCATATTTAGTGCCAATTCATCTATTTATTTTTTTTCAAAAAAAAATTAGAATTTTTTTTCACAAAACTCTTGGTTTGTGGAATTAGGAGTATTCAACTTCATCATGTTCCTCTTAGTTTCTCTACTAAGTTTCCTACAAAACATTTTTTATAAAGTATTTCCCAATGGGACTTATTCATTTTTTCATGGATTCAGGTAAATGTTAATTATCCATAAAGGATTTTAACATTCATATTTTCCATAAAATGAGGTTTCTTTGTAGTTTTGTGGAAACAATTTTTTGCAAATTTTTTTCCTTGTAGATTTTTTGTAAACTAAGATTTGGGTACTCGTAACTTCATTTAAGGTCTCATTTTCTTCTTAGCATAGTTTTCCCTAGTCATATCTACACAAGATGGTAAATGCCTAAATTCCTGCAAGATAGAATTTAAGATTACAATGATGGGTATATGTAAAATTCCACAAAGTTTAGGAGGCTCTATTTTTTTGCAAAAGTCATCTTTTTCCGCAAAATTTCTATGCTTTAAAATTTTGCAATGAGATTTCAAGTATTGAAGTTTGATATTCTTGTATGGTGTTTGTTGTGGGAATCTTTTGAAGGTTCCAAGTAATTAAATGAATATAATAATGGTAAAAATTTGGGTCATTTAAAGACTTGTTTAATTATTTTTTAAAAAGATACAATTGATGACATAATTGAGAACTATTAGGTAGCTCATTTATGGTTTATTTTTTAGGTTTCATGGATAGAAATGCCAGGATTAATTAAAAATTCAAAGGTGTCGATCCTCCTACTAGAATTACATCTAGTTGGAGTGTGATTAGGGATAATAACCTAGGTCATGTGGACATGGAAGAATTCAGAGAGAAGATATTCATAGTCAAATCAATAGATTCATAATAGAAGATAGTCTAGAGTGGGATAGCCCAAGTTGTCAATTACCCTTTAATGGTGTTGTTGGCCCATGATTTTTGTTACACCAAAATGTTAAAATTTTAATGCCCAATACAATTGGTAGAGACATGTATTGCATGGGAGGTGATTAGTCCCTTGTCATGAATCTCAAGGGGAGTACTAACCATTTTCCAACAATCTCCCCCTCAATGTTACTTGAGGGGATTCAAACCCATGGCCCAATGCTTTGACACCAAATGTTGGCCCACGAAAACCATCTTTGAAATAGGTGTTATGTGTAGAAATTGTAATAGAAAGTAGAGAGAACTACCATGAGGATTCCTGCAAGGTAATAATAGCTAATGAAAGAGTACTAGTAGACCTTTGGAATCCCTTCTTTCTCCATTATAACCTTAACCACCAAATAACATGCCACAATAATATTTGATCAAGATCCAAAATATTGCATAAAATTTGTAAATGATATGTGGATGAAACATCCCAAGGGGTTTGCTAAAAAGTTACAAAGCACTTATACAAAAGTGACTTCATTGCTAAAGTCAATGATTTGGTCACTCTCCTAAGTAGAGTGATGGGAATTAGCTCTACCTCCACATTAGAAAATTGGATGTTCTATTATGTGGAGGAGATATTGAGGGAACCCACAAATTTCCCATGGGCTCAAATTATCAGTGATAACATCCATCACCAATTTTCAATAGTGAAGAAAACAAGTGTATTCAATATGACCTCATATATAATATATTTTTTTGCTACAAATTTTAGATACAAAGGACTAACTTGCTTTGGTTCCATTGGAATTGACCCTAATCAACACAAGGTGTATGATTTATGTCCTTAAATATAGATGCAGAATTCTAAGAACCACTACTAAATGGTTAATGATGCATTCATAATGTTTATATTGTGAACCATGTAGGGAGATTTAAATATAAGGCCCTCCTCTTCAACCATGAAGATGCTTAAGAGATTCGGGTATTGGTTTATCTAATTTCCTAAATCCATCTACTTCATAATGGAGGAATTTTTAGAAGCCCCTTATAGGTTGCCAAGATACCCAAATGACAAGATAGTAATGTTGGAGATAATGAGGCAGATCTATGCCTCAAACCAACTATTAAAGAGTAAACATAGAGAAAGAGTGCCATATCAATTGACACTCTTTTGCTTGTCCCTTAGCATAATCAACCAAATATTCTAATGCGGAGATGTAAAATTTTGGCTTCAACCTCCACAATCAAAGAAAATATTTTGACCACCTTGGAAAAATGAAGAAGCAAGTGGGTAGACAACATGGGAATAGGTTGGATATTGAAGAATTTTGGTCTAGCTTCCAAGATGAATTAGAGGCCCAAAAAAGAACTTACTCAAAGGTAACCATTGGTACATTAGTTCTCTATGCCTTTTTGTTATCCTAGGTCAGGTATAAGAAGACAACAAGGTGCTATATGAAGATGAGTATAATGAAGTGACAAGTCAGCTCGTCCCACTTTCAAACTAGATAGAGGAGGAGATCATTAGCCTTGACATCATAAAAAGGATAGTATTGATGATAACTAAGAGGTGGGTGGAATCCCAAGCTTTTTCACTCATAGTACAAGGAGTGGAGTTGAATTTTGATAAAGTTCAAGAGGAGCAAGGTTCATTTGATGAACAAGAACCATTTGATGAGGAAACTAGCCCCAACAAGGAACACACTAAGAAGGAAGCAGAGAATCCTTCTAAGGATAAGAGTAAGGCCAAGAAGGAAAAAGAAGAAAGGTATCCCATGGTAAAGCCTCAAGTGTATGAGAGGAAAGATAGTACCTCAGAGGGGAGTAAGCCCAAAACCAAACAGACTAAGAATACTAGAAAAAAATTAGGAGAGCTAGTTGTTGAGGAGAAGAAGGATTCTTATGCTTCACCCAATCCTTCCACCTCCATCCCTCAATCATCCTCTCCCATTTCCACATCTTCTCTCAAATCCACTATTCCTCCTATCTCTGCCTTGCCTCCTTTCATTGATATATCAATGGATATCATGGCTTCCATTCCCACTCCTTCCGTCACTCTCATTACCATTGACTCGTCCCCTTATCCAACTTCTCTTCCTTCAACTACATCCATCTTATATCCCCAATTCACCATGTCCACCATTTCCTCAACCCTTCCTTCTATTCTCTTCCTCCTACCTCTCTTGACCTTCCTCAGTCATTCATAGCTCACCTTTCCAACATGCCCAAGGAGGTGGTTTCCATAGTGCTCTCCCAAGTCAAAAATTCTCTATTGAACCAATTAGCACAAAATACTTCCCCATATTCCTTAAGAGAGACATTAGAGCCTCCCTCTATGGAGAGCATAAACAATATATTGAGGACTTGCAGGAGCAAGACGGGGAGGGCATGACAAGATTGGATTCAATGGAAGATGAATCAATTCTACCTGTACAAGATAAGCCCTCAAAATAAGAGAGAATTGTAGGGGTTATTCCTAGACCAGATCTTGATAAATCAATAGGTCAGGAAGAAGTGAGTATTATAGAGGACATTCTTGGCCCCAAACTTGAGGATCAACTAGTGGGATAAGAAGAAGAGGATCATGAAGAGGATATTAAAAAGTAGACTTCTCCTCTACAATAATCAGAATTTATAAATAAGGTTGCAACCTTTACATGGTTAGAAGAGTATCTAAAGAATAAAAGGCCAATCGTTGAGGTTCCTAAGTTGAGCTTGGAGACAATTTTGAGTAGAGTAGAGAAACCCAAGGAGAAGAAAAAGGGAAAAATGAGGTCACACATGAACAAGGATTTCTTAGGTCTAGGATTCTACATGTGGCCACTCCTACTATAGATAAATATAATAAGACATTTTTTTCCTAAAGATAGTAATATCTCAACCATTAATTTGGGTCCCATAAATTGAGCATAGGAGATGAAGGAGTTGTAGGGGTTTGTCTCTAATATTTTGAAGATAATGAATAAGTATGAAGAAATGGAAGCTGAGTTGAAGTATCATGTGGTTGAATTCACTACTTTTATCTAGTAGCTAATGACTCCCATTCAAAGTGAGACAGGGAAGGTAATAGCTCCAATTGTGTTATCTAAAGATGAAGTTGATAAAATGGAGAAAATGTGGTCATGGGCCCAATCCACTTATAAATATATGAAACACACTTTTGACAATGAAAATACAACAATTGATATTGCTATCCAAGTACATAATAATTTTATTATCCTCAAAGAAGTGGATAAATTGGTCGAAGATTGCAACAGTAACAAGAAATACCATGGTCTAGTATTCCCAAAGCTTGAGGCTATTAAGAAACTTCTCAATGAGTTGTTGGTAAAAGAGGGTATCCTAAAGAAAGAGCTAGTTAAGGAGCCTCATTATTGGATGTATGTCCTCAGGTTCTGTAGTGAAATAGTAATACAAGTTGAGCAGGAACTAAAGAATATTGATGCTCAAATCAAGTTTTGGCCTCCTGTGAGAAATTTTTGAAATAACTTACAAAGATTGAGGTGATGTTTCTATAGGAATAAAGGATCTGATTTTGAAGTAGAAGTGGAAGCTTAGATGATCCATAAAGATCCTACAAATGAGCTATTACTAGATTTTATGGTTGAGGCTTCCCAAATTTTAGTAAAATCCCAAAATTTTATCAATCAAAAGCCTCCATGGATGGCTCTATATCACCAACTGATTAATCAATATGACACCTAATGTTACAAAATCAATGTTGTTGTAGGTCTACCAACTGATAAAGTTACTTCATCTTTGATAACTTTTGTAAAGTTTGTCATGAAGGAGAAGTGAGAGTGCAAGATTATAATTGATGATCAATTTTTGTGATGTGCTAGTTGGATATTTTAGATACCTTCCAACTCAATATTTTTGGGATTTTGTGCCCTAGATTTTTGAAGATGTTGTAAATGTAATTTAATACAAAATAATATAATGTGACATGTACTTTTACATATCCCTAGGTTCATTTGTACTTATTTTAGTTAGGTATGGATGAATAATATGTAATAAATATTGAATGCACTCCAAATATTAAATGAAAATATAATTTTGACCTTTGGTATTAAGATGATCTCCACCATTGATTTTTCCTTGGGTTTTTAGGCTTTGCCTATAAAAGGGAAAGCTTCTTTCATTGTAAAGGGTTGTTGAACATGATTTTTTTGTAATCCAAACATTTTGAAATCAATACAATAAAATCATTGAATTTTGTGTCACACTTGTGGTTTCTTGTGTTTTATATTGTTCATTTCTTTAACATTAGATAAATTTCAGTTATGATAATGGTGAAGTGTGAATATATTTGATAGATCTCTGGTTCATACTATTTGAAATTTATTGATTGTAACTTTCTTTGCATGGTTAGTCTAAGCCCTATTTTTTTTAGTTCAATTGTGAAGATTTATTTAAAGTACACTAGAATTAGGTATTTACATGAAAGTTCATGATCTAAATTTTTCATTTCCTTTGAATATTTCACTATTCTTGTAGCATTGTGAGTTAGTCTTTGATTAAGTAGGAATTGCTTTTATGAGGGATTCAACTATCCACAATATTGAGT
Source organism: Sequoia sempervirens (assembly GCA_007258455.2). Classification (NCBI taxonomy): domain Eukaryota; kingdom Viridiplantae; phylum Streptophyta; class Pinopsida; order Cupressales; family Cupressaceae; genus Sequoia; species Sequoia sempervirens. The sequence goes on along the minus strand of VDFB02271358.1, from coordinate 928,333,186 downwards.
TATTATTTTCATTTTCCTTAAGGTTCTTCACTTAATCTCTTCTCACCCTATCTTTTGAATTTTATTTAAAAAGGTAAATTAGTTTAGGAAGAAAGCATCACCCATATTGTAAAATTAGATGTTAAAGTCCATTTTCATATATCAGATCTAGAAATCTAACTACTAGGGTTTCATATCAAGTGCACAACCATTCAAAACCTTTGAATTAGGTTCTATGTAAGAAATTGTAAAGCCCCTTGTTAAATAACAAATCATTAAACCACTAAGTTATTTTTGAAAAGTCAACTATTGAAGCCTTAGGGTAGTCTTTCTAAATCCTTAGAGGTTAGATTTCCTTTCAAGAGAGACATAATATTTTGTGTTTTTTTATATGTTGTGATGTGCAAAAACACTCATTAACAAGTGTGATATATCTTCTAATATAGCTCTTGATACAATAACAAGGTAAATTAGTTTAGGAAGAAAGCATCACCCATATTGTAAAATTAGATGTTATGTAACGCCCCGCCACGCAACCCCAAAGGAATTAAGTAAAATGCAACCAATTTTTTTTATTTTTTATTTATTAGAAGAGAGTAGTAAATAACATAACATAATCATTAATCAAATTGCATAACTTAATCCTTTGAGGAACACGAGGTCGTTACTTAATTAAAATAATTAACTAACTATTACAAGATCCATAATTTCATCCACCCATAACAGTAATTACATCAGTAACAACAAAATAAGAAACATGATAAAATAATAACCAAAGTTACAACATCATTATGAATTCTCCTCAAAACTGAGGTTACAATTAGAGTACATTGCATCATCATAAGATTACATAACAATAGCACCATGTGCAGAATTATACAAGACTATCCCAACTAGGTGGGAATGATACATCAATAAAAAGAATCACACAAATACATAGATCTGGGACCCACGAACAAGAATCCACTGAGACAGCAACTCAACACCGAAAAATGAACCTGCATAAAAAGAAGAGAATCCCAACGGGGTGCGAAACACGATCCACCCGACCACCCCCGTGCTAGGAGTTGCAAAGGAAGAGGTTCCCGACCAAGATCAACAAAACATAACCTCACAATCAACTAAATGAAATCACACAACACATAAAAGCATTCAAATTCGAACAACAATAAAAACCATCAATACGAAGCAAGTGACTGATTCTAGAGGATTTCCAAAAGACAACATAAACATGAATGTTAGAGGAGAGTGTCATTGCATGGCTTTACATGGATTCTCCAGACTACCCTATCGCAAGGTGCCGCCTCCATCTACTGACGGATTATCCAGACAACCCGAGCGCTAGGAGCCGCCTCCATCTATGGTTATCCAGACTACCTATTTCAAGGTGTCGCTCCATAGGGTTGCTCATGCGGATCCGTTACCCTTCGCAAAGACAAGGCAATGAACATGCCAACCACGGCCTTCTCAATCCACTTTAGTCTGTGGTAGCACTCAAAGGTGGATGAGGCAATAATTATCTTTTTAGTGTGTTACTACCCATTCCCTAGTTAATTATATTATATTATCACTTATTAAATTCACTCTAACGAGGGCTATCCTAGTGCCCCTTTGTGCGCTAACCACCCACTTAGAGCCACTCCCTCTAAACACTCAATCTCAAAACAATAACAACAAGGATTGTACAAGATAAAATAATTACATCAAAGGACAATCAAACGTGAGGCATGACCATCTCACCAACTGCAAGGAGTCACTTCCACAATTCGGTACAATCCAAACATATAACCAACCACAGACATCACAAGTCTAAATTCAAAGCAAAATCAAAGGAAACCACCTTATCCCACCTCTGGAATCACTTAGGTTCCTAACCAAAATGATACACTTCTAAGGTTTCCCCAATAAAAGAAAATTCCCATGATTCATGAAATGATATTACTCAAAAGAATTCATAAACAATAATACAATAAAACACGTCTTGATACACAAAAATTCCATTTAATTTAGACATCTAATTTAATGCTATGTCTCAACGTTACATTTATTTTCTTAAAGAAATGCTCTACTCAATGAAATAAAACAATTATAACTATCTTCCCAAATTATCAAATTAAAACTAACCTAAAACAAAGTACAATTCATATATATAAAATCCACACATATATATAAATATACAAAGCATTAACATTGATATTAGTATAAACATTAAATTAACCCCAATGATTATATATCTACTTAAAGAAACAATGTATATAAAGAAATTCTATAACTTTTATGATAAAATTTACAAATAATCCATATATATGTATATATATTAAGTTAGAATTGCATACTTACTTTAAATACATATCAACCAACTCGCAGTCTAATAACCCCACTAATCATCTATTTCTATCGACATAGATCTCTATAAATATAACTTGTTTAATTACCCATACTCAATTCTATTATCTATCGCCCGATACACAAATAAAACATATAAATTAATACAACAAAATTCAAATATTTATATATTCCGAGTATGGTTCCATTAACGCAGTTATATTTCCAAATTAACACACATTGCAAATATCACATCTGCCTCAGGCATTCGAAATACAAGTAGCTAATACATGTCTTACGAAATACAGATTCAGCCAACTGGTTACCACACCATTTCAAAAGAAAAATGAGTCAAGACATATACCTTAGTAAGAGTAAGGGCGCAAAAGAGGAAAACAATTAACTCAGAAGTTTCCAACGCACATAGGGTCAGGAAAAAGAATTGTGAATAACAAAAATACTAGTAAAATATGTTACACAACAGACTCCAAATGGCATTCAAAAGAAGCGAACGGTTGTCCTCGGTACTTGACACGCTATCTAAAGAAATAACAGAGAGATGCAGATGAAACCGCTGTCACATATAAGTGAACGCCCCCAAAACAAGAGTATAACGCACAATAGTAATAATATATGACGCCAAGAACAGCGACCCACATAAATGATCTGGCAAATGGACGAACATCGGCCATAGAGCCTTTTATTTGAGCATAGAACCAAACGAACCAGGCTAATAAAACTTCATTCCAACACAGGGGATAGTTTCCACTTTACCGCGAATTCAGCCAGACAAGAGGATACAACCTTCGAACTAAAGCTATATATATAAATATACAAATAAAAGTAATGCTTGCAATACAATCCAAATTCATTCCATGATGGATAAACATTGAGTAATATGTATAAGGAAGATCTAATGACGGACACACTATACAGCAAAATCTTACAACGATTGGCCAAAAGACATTACTATACGCGGCGCGAGAGTCAAGGAAACCCTATGTACTCAATGGCAGGGAACGGAGGTCAGGGAAATTCTGGGCATTGCCGATCTCCTCTTCCTAAACTCACAGAAGACTGGAACACAGGCGCAACAACCAACGACTAAAACAGGGGTTTAAGCAAAACATTACGCTTTCAAAATTTTAATTCCTGATTTGCGGATTTCTGTGAAATCTTGTGAATTAAAAAATTCCAATACGGAGTTCTGTATGCCGCTAATATATAAAAATCACACCACACTGAGAGAGGGGAAAAATTTATCAAAAGAAAAAGAATAATGTATACTATACTGGGGTAAGGGACAACATTCCAGAAATCGATCTGACCCAAGGTTCAACAATGGACAAAATGCGAGTTACGCAACCACACATTTCGTACAATATAATTAAACAAAATAATTTATGGTATTACAAACCAGCCAATCACCCACAGAACAAAATAAACACTCCTCTATTCGAAGCGAAAACTCCCCAATTCTCACAAATTTAAGACATTTCCCAGAAAATAAAAGTAATAATTTATTTCTACCGAAATTTATACCTATAAATAATAGTGAATCCATAGAGTCAAAGAAAATAAATAAATAAATAAATAAACGAATGTACCCATTTTAACCCGGATTCACCGTCCCCAATTCCAATATTTTATTTTGGCAAAGGACATTTCTAGTACAGGCAAAACCTACTTACATTTTACCATTCTCTATCAATTACGTTTTTCCTCAAGTAAATTGCATTAGGGAATTTTAAATCATATTTTCCCTGATTTTAAATGTTAAATTTGTAAATCTTTACAGACAGAAATTTTCCACACAAAATTTATCACAGCCAGAGATTCAAAACAGCATAGAGAACTAGAACAAAAAACATAGTAATGAGATTAGAAATTTCAAGAGAAACTTGGCGTCCTACGGCTGAAGAAGAATTCCCCCACAGACGCTTTTCTTCTTCTTCACACACTGGCCCTCTTTCCTACAACTTCTTTTCTGAAATCAATTTTCTAGCCACGTTCTAAGATTTTTCCTTCCCATATAAAGAATATCTTTACAACCGCCCAACTCTTTCTCTTCTGTTCCCGTGGAAGATTTACAAAATAACTAATTTTCTTCTATAGGAACTCCCGCTTAATTAATTATTACCCATGTATTTATTTATTTATTTTAAATTACCACCAACAAGTTATAGTTATTTATTAATTTACTTTTAAGCAACAATTTCTTTCGTTGTAAAAATTACTTCCAGTTAATTCGATTAAAACAAATGTTTATTAATAATTAACTTTTAATTAAAATATAACTAAACCTCAATACTTCTTAACTCATAATTTTTAATTCTAAAATAATTAAATTAACTATCACCAACATAATAATTTAATTAAATCATCTAACTCCAAACAATCGAAATAACAAGACAAAATCGGATCAACATATAACTCAATAACTCATACGAATGATGGACTTGGGTCGGGAAACCCTTCCTTACAACCCCTTTTTAACCACATCGTACCCGTTGGGTTTAATTTGTGCTCGCCCTGTCCTACCGAAGCAGGTGGAGTCGAGACTTTTAGTCCTGCAATCCTGCAAACAATTAAACGTCAAGTAACATATAATCTCCATTGCAAACACATGGTGAAAGGAAATAGCGGGGTAATAGGGCACTCGCAAGCGAGTGGTACTACTCCGTCCTCCCACCATAAAATACTAACATGTCATCGTAAACATAATACCATTAATGCATATAAATTAAGAACTTATCATTACATAATAAATCAAATCATCTATGCATAATATATCATCAATTGCTACACACATAATGCCAAGGGCAGTAAACAAATCAACTAAGAAACCACACATGTTCAAATATAAAACCACCACACAGAGTATCACAGAGTGTCCACAATCTCAAAAGTAGCAAAAGTATCTAATGAATCAATCAACATGGGAGTATTACATGTTAAAAGTCTATTTTCATATATCAGATCTAGAAATCTAAGTACTAGGGTTTCATATCAAGTGTACAACCATTCAAAACCTTTGAATCAAGTTCTATGTAAGAAATTTTAAAGCCCCTTGTTAAATAACAAATCATTAAACCACTAAGTTATTTTTGAAAAGTCAACTATTGAAGCCTTAGGGTAGTCTTTCTAAATCCTTAGAGGTTAGATTTCCTTCCAAGAGAGACATAATATTTTGTGTTTTTTTATATGTTGTGATGTGCAAAAAGACTCGTCAACAAGTGTGATATATCTTCTTATATAGCCCTTGATATAATAATAAGGTAGGATGATTAGGCCTTTGTAATAGAGGAATATGAAGATCATGCCTATTTCAGGTCTAGATTTAATGCCAATCATGAGGATTTGGATATTTGGGCTTTGGCCCCATCAACTAACAAGATTCAAGTGGAAAGAAATGTAGGGGAACTAACTAGTAGTCTCATAGTGAAGAGAGTCTTAGATACATCCCCTGTTCAGGCAACATATCTGTATACATCTAAAAATGGTCATAGTTAATCAAGCTTGTTAATTAATTAAATATGAATTATTTAATTAATCGTCTAAAGTCATCTACATATAAATAAATTTAATTATTTATTTATATTGTTCAATTTTATAATTCTTCTACTTTAATTAAATAAATAACTTTATTTAATTATTACCATCTTCCATCTTCCTCTTAATTAAATTAGATAAATTTTATAATTTATTTATATTAATTATCATACTATTCTAAATTTGAATTTTTAAATTCAAATAAAGGAATATTTCTCCAAACACTTTCTTCATCTCATAGTTAAATTGAATATTACAAATATTTAATTTAACACCTTTTTCTCACTCCATGCATAATTAAATATTTTAAATATTTAATTACCTTCCATTTTCATCTTTCACACATGATTAAATATTTAATTACCTTCCATTCTCATCTCTCACACATAATTAAATATTTATTTAATTACCTTCCATTTTCATCTCTCACACATAATTAAATATTAATTATTTAATTATGCAAACTTCTAAATTCATCATCACATGTAATTAAATTTATTTATTTATTTAATTATGAGATTTATCTCCAACTCACTCAAATGGCAACTTTCCTTCAATTCTGAATGGGAAAAAATGTGTAGGAGGAAACCTTCCATCTCTCTCCCAACTTTCAAAAATCTCTCACCGTTCATCTTGACAAGCTTGATTTCAGCCATTGATCACATTAGCCAATCAAAATCTTTCGAAAACTCTATAAATACCCCTGCGAATCCAAGCATTGGTTACACACACATTAGATACATACATTAGAGATTAGTTGCATTCAGGCGATTAACATTTTATCATTATCATGCATCGACATAATCATATCTTAGCATAACATGCATTCATCTTAAATCTCATTCTTTAGGAAGACCGTTTGTTGAGCCTAACACACAATCTGATAGCAAGCTAGAATCAACAAAAACACTAGAGATAGAGGACAATGGGACGTCATTGAAGAAATTGTTGTTTTAAGAGTTTGTTTATCTTTTAATTAGTTTTCTTTAATATAATGTTGCTTTGGTGTATTTTGATTTAATTTTGAATCTACATTTATTGTGCACTTAAAATCGATCACACATTTTTCTAGCACCCACTGTGGGGCCTTCACCCCCTTTTTGACATCTACTTGTAGGTTTTTTGGCAGGATTTCGCATTTTGGAGTTTGGCTTTCTAGAATATTTCATGTTTTAGCGCATCAATGGGTTATTTTAGTGCATCCAAGAGTTCTTTCAGCGCTTCTATAGGTCTTTCGGCACTTTTGAGAACTGTTTCAACGCATCCAACAATTACTTTAGCGCATCTAGGGAACATAATAGCACATGCATTTAGCTCACTTCATCAAAATTATCAAAGCATTTTTAGATTAGCGCATTTTGGATTTCTTTTAGCATATTTAAGGTTTTCTACAACACTCTTGAGGTCTATTTTAGCGCATATCTATAATTTTTTAGTGCATGCAAGTTGTAACTAAACAAGGTTTTGAGTATGATGCCTTCCGCAGACAAGACCTTTTCTGGCTTAAAAAAAAAGCAACCCTAGCGTAGAAAAAACAATTTAAAATGAACCAATCCTAGGATAGACATGGAATTTAAAATGAAGCAATCATAGGGTAGTCACCACACATTGATTTTGTGGTTAAAATGAATCCAATGCTTGTTGTGAAGCAAAATCTTCACATAGATCAAATAATTGTCATTTGGGCTTTACAAAGAACATTGTTTGTTTTGTCTATGGCAATAGGTCTATGCTCTCCTCTTAACTGGGTGATTAGGATACCAGACTTGCCTTTTCAATTTCTGCAATTTTAATGCTTTATTACATCCTTTAGAGGGCTTGCTCTTGTGGGAAAAAGTACTCACCCAAGAGGAACGACCCAAGTGGGTTCAAACCAAAGCCAAGTTATTCCACCTCACTATAAATTTAAAGAAAATATGGAGAAACCCAATTTTTTTGGTAGTGTGCAAGATAACCATCCCCAAAGCCTTTGTTTTAAAGGTTGGGAGGTCTCCTGAGGGAGTTTATTATTAAAGCACCGAATGGAAACCCTTACTAAGAACCTAGTGTAGTAGCCAACCGTGTCAGTTTCCAAACATCCTAATAATTATAGTACAAGGGGAGGGAAGAATCTTCCCCCAAGACACTCACCATATAACTACCAAGGATCATTTGCTCAAGGGATTTGGTATCCACTTCTGTCACTTTGAGAATGGCCCTAGAAAGACAAAAATACGGGCGCCTCTTTGGGGGTGACATGACTGTGTGAGTTGACATAGTTCTAAGATGTGGGTTGTGGTTATTATGATGACCTACTTGAGTACTAAGAGTGAGTCTGCTTGAATTGTTTGTTATGTGCAAAAAAATGTGAAAAAACTTTTTGAAAATATTTTGAACATAAACTTGATGTTTAGTATAGGGCTTAAAAACAATTGTTTTTAGAATGTTTGCTGTGTCTTCAATCACATTAATTTAGATAAAAGATCATCCAAATTGAACATGCAAAATTTTAGTTGAAACTACTCAAAACTGTTCAGAAAACTACCTTGGAAAACTATTTTAGTGCATCTAGGGTATATCTTAGCGCAAATGAGGTCCATTCTAATGCATCCACTGGTTAGTTCAACACATTTAGAGCATGCTTTTGTGCATTGAGTGTTTTAGCGCATATGTTGAATATTCTATAAACAATTTTTGGTCACTGTCAAAACATTTTTCTGTAGTGCATCTGAGACATATTGTAGCACATCTGAGGTCTGTTGTAGCACATTTGACTATTTCTTTAGTGAATGTGCCTATTTCTGCAACTCATATAGGTCACAAAGTAGCGCATCTATCACTTTCCATATTTTTTTTACTTTTGACAGATCTAAGTTTGTAACATCCTTGGTCTAGTAGCATTTTGACATTTCTATCATGCTTAGAGAGTGGAAATCAACCAAGTTTGTTAAGAAATCAATTTCCAATAGGATCAAGAAACCTAAGAAACATTTAGGTTACAAGAAAACCTTGCAACATAGAAGTTTTTTGTATAAAAGTCAAGATGTCTTGCTCCATCATTGTGAGTTTCTCCATAGGTACCAAGATTTTGCTAGGGGATTTATTGATGAATACATTGTAGAACCTTTATATTCATGAGCCTATTTCTACAGGAGAGCTCTATTACAACAGCACAATCACAATAAACCTCTCAAATTCAATTATCTACCACAACCTTCTATTGAATAGCCAACACATCCCAGTCAAATCCTTTAGTGAGTTTAATTAGGCTATTCAATATACTTATCATTATTCAAAAACAAGGATCAAATCTTAAAAGTGCACCTTTCAAACAAATATTTGATTATTGATTCAACTTCCCCAATAGGATTTTGACATCCTTCATCATTGGAAGCCACAATCAAGAATTAGGAACATCTTTGATCATATCATAAGATTTTCATCTTATCGGATCAAAACATCATCATTATCACACTTATCAAACTGTGATCTAAGTTTAGAAGAACATTTCAAAATCATATGCCTATTTTTACAAGATCTCAATACAATAAGCTAAAATAGGATATTCAACAAGAAGATCATACCCAAAAAACTAAAGAAAGTGAGAGTAGTAATCCCCTTTTCAACAACATGGATAACAGAGAAGAAAATCCATTTCCTTACAACAAATACAGGGATGTGAGAAAAACTCCTATAGATAGTGATGCTGAACGAGATGAAGAGCATCACCTTAGAGAGGCTGAGCAAGATCCCAAATTTTAGAAAGCCTTAGAAAATATTTTAGAGCGCAACAAAGAGAAATATTTCCTGTATTTGGCTAACAAAGGAGCTAAATTGCCTCATGATTTTGATACTAAGAACTTAAAAGATAAGTCTTGATGAAACACCATTGTCTGATCTTAGTGCCTTGTCTCAACAGATTAAAGCTCTACAAGGAAAAATTAAAGACATGCAAGGGGGAACCACAATGAAGAAATATGCTATTGATGATATTTGTCCTTACCCTTTTGATTGTAGTCCTAACATGATCCCATTTCCTAAACATTGTGAAGTTCCAAAGTTTGATCGTTATAATGGGAAATAGGATCCAATCGATCATATTAGAGACTTCCAAAATATGACTTTAGAGTTTTCCCATGAGGATAAATACTTGATGCATTTGTTTCCTAGGAGTCTTGGAGGCCAATCTATGAAATGGCTATCAAAAATCACACCGCTTGTCAAGACATTTGAGGAATTAATTAATGAGTTCATATCATAATATTCCTACAACATACAACATCAAATAACCATGATTGATCTTTGCAAGGCTAAACAGAAACCTGGTGAACCATTCATTACATTTCTTTAGAGATGGAGAAGATTGTTTGCTAGATAGCCACGTCATGTTCCTAAAAAGGAAAAGATCACCATTTTCATAAACAACTTAGATCTAAAAATGAGCTATCTTATTAATCTTCATTGTCTTCCCTCTTTTCAGAAATTGATTGAAAATGCCATCACCATTGAAGGTGCCTTAATCTAGAGAGGGATAATAAAACTTGATAAGGAAAATCCTAGCTCTTCAAATCACCACAACAACAATGAAGACTCGCAAAAAAAAATGGTGAATTATGGTGTTTTAGTTGCAAATCATGTCTCGACTAAGCTATTTGTTCTTAGTACTCCAAGTGCCTCTCCCTATAATAACTATAACAACATCAATTCGGTCACAAATCAAGGAAACAATCCTCCTCCGAGGGACAACATGAATCAAGATTCTATTCCAAATCAAGGGAATTCCAACAATCAAGGTTACCATGGAAACAACAACAATACCTTAGGAAATACCTCGAACACAAATCTGCAATGATCTTCATTCTTCTCCAATAGAAGAACTTTTACTCCACTGGGTCAATCTCTAGAATCTGCCTTTAAATAGTTGATGGTAAAGAACGTTATCACCTTACCACCTCAACAAAATTTTGAACCTAGTGTGAAGCCTCCATCATGGAATGATACATACTATTGTGATTATCATAGGTGAAAGGGACATAGAACAAATAATTGTCAAGCCTTGAAGAATGTAGTCCAAAATTTGATAGAAAATGGCACCATCACAATAGAAGGACACCAACAAACAAATGAAGATCATCAAGCATTTAAAGACCGTCTTCCAAACTATGAAAAAGGGGAATCTTCTTCATCAAACAACAAAGGAAAGAGTGTAAACTATGTCTATGAGACTACCATTTTTAACATTTCTATAGTTTACAATCAAATTCATGATAAACAAGACATTGTACTAACTAATTTGAAAGTTTGTCAATCCCAAGTTGTGGTGGGACACTCCACCACACCTCATTTCCTATCATTTACTGAAAAAAATGATGCATCACTCACCCATTTTCATAATGCTCCACTTCATATTGAGGTTTTGATCCATAAATTTCTGGTCAAACATGTTCTAATAGATGGAGGAGCTGGTTTAAATATTTTCTCTTTTAAGTTTATACATGCAATGGGATATCCAAAAGAAGAAATTGATTCCAGTAACAAGAGTACCATGAAGGCATATGATCAAGAGGAATGATCATTTGAAGGATTAGTTATTTTACCAATCTGAGTTGGCCCTGTGGTGAAGGATGTGGTTTGCCAAGTCCTTGATCTCCCGCTGCCTTATAATATTCTCCTTGGAAGACCTTGGATACATGAAATGCAAGCAGTGTCCTCTACATACCATCAATGCTTGAAATTCCCTCATGATGGAGTTGAAATCACCATACAAGGAGATCTTAATCCTTCCATACCTTGTCATAATCTCAATCCTAAAGCTAAAATCACCATTCCTACCAAAAGTGAAGCACTACATACTCAAGCATGTGTTGATCCTGAATCTTCAAAAACATCCACTTCATCCATTGGAATATCAAATTCTAAGGTCCAAATCCATGATTTGGGAAATGGAGAATACCGTTTGGACAATTTGCTAGTAAAAGATACTGCTACTGTTGTTGAGAAGGGTCAGAGTTCTAATAATGATGTTGAGACAACTACAAAAGGAATACTAAAAGATGACTGTGCTGAGATTGAAACCAATTGGGATCTTGATGATACACCTACCTGTTCCATATCTACTACCACTCAACTTTTCATATCACTGATAATCCACTAGTTGATCAAAACTTCTATGATAACCCACTCTTTGATCATGATCCCGCTGAGGATATCCAACCATCATCCTTCCATTCCACTTGCCCTGGACTAGGATATGAATATCCTATTGTGGCCTCTACAAATCCATCTTTCCAAGTTGCTAAGGATGTGCAAGCTTCCTTTGATGTTAGTCCTACCGAAAAGGATAGTCTCAAAGACTCCATTGATGACATCACTAATCCTTCCATCTCACCTACATCCATCCACCTTATAGAAATAGATCAACAAGTATCATTCAAAGAAAATATAAAGGAGGTAATTCAAGAATCAAAGGTCAAATTGCCTTTTTCAAAGGGAGATCTAAAATCAAAAGAAAGCTTGCAAGGAAAGAAAGATCAAGAAAAGTCCCTTAGCCAATATAAAAAGCTATTGGACAAATCAAAAACAAAGAAAGATCCATACAAGTCCACTAGCCAAAATCAAAAGCTATAGAACAAATAAAAAATAAAAGCAAGCAAAAGTCAATTTCCAAACATACCTGTCCCTAAAAAATCATTGGGGGCATCTATTAAGAAAGAAAATCAAAGAAATACTTTGTTGATCAAAGGTCTTCATCCACCTCATTATCACTCATACCGTATAGTCCTTTCCACCCATCCATGTTGACATACCCATCATATCATTACACCTCCATTGGTGATGTCTTTCGATGTGTCTTTGATGACGACCCCTTCATGTACTATAACTCATTAGTTGCTCAAGATCCTTTTTGACTAATGCCTGGTGGCCCATGTAGTATGCACATTAGGGATCCTATCCTAGCCTCTTCCATTTTCTACATCTATCATCCTTCATACTTGCCACTCGTACTCCTCATTCCAATTAGGTGCTTTCATCCAACACAATCATCCACACAGGAGAGTGACATCATCAAGGTAGTCTATGGATCTGACATTTATCAATTCTATATCTAGATTTGGAGTGCACAAAAAAAGTCTTGAAGAAATGCAAAAAAAAGAAGAAAAATTCCTTAAAAAATACAAAAAACATAGAAAGTCGTGAAGAAATACAAAAAATAAAAAAAATCCTAAAGAAATTCAAAAATATCAAAAAAATAAAAATAAAATCGTCATAGGGTGAAAACTTGGCAACAGGCAATCTATTGACAAGAAAAATACAAAAAAATAAAAAAGAAATTAGAAAATGTAATAAAAATAGATAGTGAAAATTTGGCAAACAAATGCTATTTGTAGCTCTCCATCTATTAGTTCATGTTCAACACTTAGCTTCTCAGCCTTCATTTCATGCATCTTTTCACCATCATCTTAGGGCCATAACAACATCATACTGCCATTATTTTCCTAGAGCGATAACGTCTTACCATGGCTTGATTATTGTACATATTTATTTTAGTAAGTTGTGCCAATCTTGGGGGAAAACGTTGACATACTAGGGGCCATCAATTTTAAGAGTTTACTGAAACAACTAGACAATGGTGTGTGAACCCCAATCCTAGCACCTGCAAAACAACAAGAATAAATGAGTTAAACAAGAGATTTCAAGCTAAAACAAGGATTCCCCATGAAATCCATTTACAAAACTCATAATAGGAAAATGAACAATGAAGAACACAATGAAAACAACAAAATAGATTGAATCCTAATTTAAATGTGAAAACTCATGATCCCATGGGGGAATTGATGCCAATTTGATGTGAAAATTGGCCCTTTCCCAATTCATAAGATGCAAGTTTGATGTGTTGAAGAGATTTGATCCACTTTGTTGATGAAGAATGAGAGCTCCAAGCCAAAAATATGCAAAAAACCTAGCTAAGATTTAAGGATGGAATTTGATAGATATTTGAACATGGTAACTTTGCATAAATTGTGGATGATCAAATGAGGATATGAGATCTTTATTTATAAAATGCCAAGATGGATGAATTTCCAAATTTGAGCAATGTGGGACTAACATTCATCCAATGGCAAGATGCCACTTGTCAATCTATGAGTGGATGGAGGATGTACAAGTTTAGAGGATTGTGCCAATAAATGCATATTTTTGAATTTCAAATTTGTTGAAATGACTTACAAGAGGGAAGGGAAAATGCAATAAATGCCACTTGGCTCAAGGAAAAGGACATGTAAGATGGAGTTATTGCCTTGTTGGATGTACACGTCCACTTGGAATTTTTGAATTCAAACTTGGAGAATATTCCAAAAGATGCCTTGTGAGAAAAATAGAGATTTAATAAATGAATTAAATCTATTTTCATGTGCAACTTGCAAAATATAGAGGATGGGACATGATGAGAGATTAAATTAATCAAAGGTTAATTAATTTAATGAGAGATTAGATGATGTGACCTATTTGACTCAAATTTGTGGATTTATTTAAATCAAATAAGAGAGGAATATGATAAGAGACTAATTAAATAAAGATTTTGATTTATTTAATTAAAAGAGATGGTGTTAGATTAAATCAAATAAGGATTTAATTTAATAGATAGACTTTAGAGATTTAATCAAATAAAATTGATTATTTAATTAAACAGGGATAATTAGATTAGATTGATTGATTTAATTAACAAGAGAGAGAGAGACTTAATTAAATAACTGGTTTATTTAATTAAGAGAGGAATATTGATGAGTTTAATCAGATAAGGGGATTTCATTAAACGGTTAGACCGAGGGATGATTTAGGACAAAGTGATGTTAGTAGTAGGAATCAGCTACACGATGTTAATCGATATATTTTACGTGTCTACATTTTGCCCCTGTTTGAAGCGATGCACTTGTTGCATTGGTTCAAAGAGTAAACAATCTCGATCAAAGCCACAAATTATCGTTATTTAAAATCTTTCCCCACTGCTGCCTGGCAAGAGAAAACGTGCCATTATATTGCCCCCTCGAGAGATTGGACAATTTTTTTGATTTTTGGGTGATCTTGCGAAAAAAGAGGACAAGGTGCCCGATGGGTCCGAAGAGGCTCCAAGAGGCCAAAAAAGTGTCTAAATGCAATAAAACGATGTAAAACAGACCTCAATTGGACAGAAACAGGTTCGAGGGGCCAAAACCCTAGCAGGACAACCAATCAGGGTGAAAAAACCCTAATTTTCAAGCTTAAAAGGGGCCCAATGGGTCACTTTCAAGTCATTTTCACACAAATCCATTCACAACCTTGAGATTTGAGCTCTAACCTCATGATGATATGGCGCAACAACTTCCCCTACAAATTTCTGATTGAGTTTGGACGTACTAGTGGCCACCTAGTATCGGGGCACCGGTAAGTGACCCTCACTTGAGTTTCATTTTTCATTTCTAGCCTTCATTAAATGCTTTTAAAGTTAGTCTTTCTGCATCGATGCTATATAGTGCCGCTCAAAAATCAAACTGGGCTGCTTCGTGCCAAATAGCACCGCAGTGGTGTAGTTTGGAGTTTGAAAAATCTGACGTTGAGCTTGGGGCCGGCGAGGTGGTTTGAAAAGTGCGACACAACGGTCCTTTGTTTGCTAAAGTGCACCACAACGGTGCCATTTTGGTCTTTTATGCCCTAGCGTCAAAGTTTGATTAGAAATCAAATTGCGATGCCTTCATGGGTTGCATCACTGGAGAAGTTTTTTGAATGCCCGATGAAGAATTTTTCAAAATTTTTAACATGGTGACCTTCCTAGATAAAGGACGTGGCAAGGGAGCTCTAATCCCAAGAGCACAAATCGCAGGACTTGTTTGACTATTTGCAGGACCTGAGCAACAGGGATTAGGATCGACTCCAGATCATAGGGTTATGGTATATTGCTTATGCAATGCCCATTCACACTCATTTAGGGATGCTGTCAGCGCTGACCGAGAGATGGCATAGCGAGACCTCTTCATTTCATCTTCCCACTGGCGAGGCCACCATCACCCTAGAGGATGTTTGGTGTATTTTGAGATTGTTGATTCACATTCGGCGAGTGATTTTTGAATTGGACAAGGGGCGCGATGCCTGCCACAGAGTCCTCGCCATAGAGGACATCATTTTTTGTGAGGGGAAGATCGAGCTCGAGGGACATAGGGTTTTGAAACCTCCCTTCCGCTTAGTTTTTGTAGCGGTCATTTCAGGTCTTGTTGCCCCTAACAGATAAGGCCGATACTTTAGTCTTGGCTGGGGATATTGCTAGGAGTGTATGGTTCGAGACAGGCTAGTCTACTTTTCTTGGGGGTTGGTGCTTCTTGTTTTTCTTTATAGGGACCTGTATGAGTACGTATACATGGATGGTAGAACACTCAGAGTAGGGGTGACTCTTCTTCACGTTTGGGAATGGGAATACATTGTTGTGCTCTGACCACAAGTTGTTACTCTTTTGATGATGCCAGGCGATCCCCTCATGTGGCACTACAGAGGCGGTGTGTCCACACACACAGGTGAGCATGAGATCCCGTACTGGAGGAGGGTCCTCGACGAGATGCAGGTTTTTACATGGTGACCGTACCTTGGTCAGACTAGATGGGCCGATGATGTTGATCAATTATTCTTTTCCCACCAGGACCGGTTCATGCAAGGGTGGGAGCACACGATGATTGAGAGGTAATTTCTCGGGCGTGTGCAACATTAGTTTGGTAAGCCCTAGGATCATCCCGATGATGACTATGTAGTCATTTTGCTCACACCATGGCACATGTTTCATGGGGGTAGTATATTCCTGCTTCAAAGGCCATCGACAAATTTAGGCAGTTGGTAGCTCAGTCATGGGCTTATGATTAGGGGCCTGCAGATCTAGGTATGACACAGGCCTATAGGGATTGGTTCTGACCTCCACTTTGATTGACTATTCTAGGTGTAGTCCTAGATCAGCAGAGAGTGAGAGGCAGAGGAGGAGGACGAGGATGGAGGGCTGATGCTCGACAGGAGCAGCCGATTGTGCCTCTAGTTTAGCTAGGGCAGGGAGATGTATCGATGCTAGATCAACGACAAGTGCCAAAAGGTGTACCACCACGGGTTGAGGATCAGCCTCAGGTACAACCACCAGTGCATCCAGAAGGATAGGTGGATCCTCAGGATGTGTTGATTGTACAGTTGCAGGCACAGGTCTAGGCCGTGACAATTGAGAGAAAGAAGATGAGGGCTAAGAGAGATCAAGCCATTCAATAGAGACAGGCCGCAAAGCTATAGGCAACCACATAACTAGGCAGGAGACAACAACTAGAGAGCATGGAAACCTCTTCCTCCTAGGGTATAGTGTCTGTTTGGTCTTATAGAGATGCCGTCCGAGAGGCTGAGTACTATCAGAGGCATTATCATGAGGCCGTACCTAGAGGAGGACAAGTCCTAGAGTACTTGTAGTAGACCAGCTACCGACCAACAAAGGGTCACAGTGAGAGGGGCGAGGGCAACATACATGGGGACAAACCTTGATCAAGATGATACAATACCTTTTGTGTCTTATGGGCTCCTTTTTGATAGCCCGATGGGCCTTTTGTATTGATTGGCATACAATGATCCAATTTATTTTGTACTATGACAATTACATTATTGATGATATATATGAGCTGATGATGATTTTGATATGACGTGATGTGGTGCCACTTATTTATGTGTGTATGGATGATTTTATTTCTACATGCTGTGCAATGATGTTTATATGATGCATTTATGGATGCTTTTATTTCTGATGATATATTTATTATGACTAACAAATCTATATTATGCCGACCTATGATATGCAAATGTATTTAAGTGATGTGCAATGATGTTTTCTATATGATGATCTATTTATGTTGATGCAAATGATGATGTGATATGTGATATGGATTGTAATATGTAAAATGATATGGTATATACGTGAAATGTTATGTGAATTATGCTTATATATGAACGGATTATGGATGGATGTACACTTTGTATATAGTGAATTTTGTATGTTTATGCTTATGTGGAATGATTTGTGCAATGAATAATTTATGATGCTATTTATGAGATGACATGGATGATTAGTGCAATGGTCATGTGTTATGTGATGAGATGCTTAGAATAACAAATATTATTATCCTAAACATATTAAATGATCATGTAATGTACTATATGCAATGATATGATAATGTTTTATGCAAAATGAACCTAATGTGTGAGATGACTTTATGATGTTATGCAAGTATGTATGCAATGGACTATCAATGATGCTTATGTACCTATTTTTTATGATTATGCAATGGGTGGTAATGTGAAATGGTTATGAAATGCAAATGAATGTTATGCGAGGATTGATGTAATGCAATGTAATGGATGAAATGCAATAAAATGGACGTGCTTATCTATAAAGAATGCTTATGATGACATGTTTATATGGTGATGGAAATGCAATGCATGTGTTTCCTATATGATATGTTGATGCAATATGCTAATGATTTTTGGATGCAGGATCAATGATGATGATGATGATGGACAACTGTCATAGTACCTTGTTAGTGCGATGAGCAAGAAGAGAAGAAGTCATTTCAACAAGACACAAGATGATGAAAATGCAAATGATGATGATGATGATGATTACTTGCTAAGGAATTAGGATTTTAAAAGGGCCAATTTCCTTATTTTTGATAACACTTGTGGTACGATGCATCAAGGTATAGAAAACCAGGATGGCGTTGTACCTAGTGTGATGGACTCTGAATTGACAAGCAGATAGGAGTATCCTTGTTCACACCTAACATACAAAAACCTTGCTAGGATGCACTTTAGAAGTTTCAAACACCTTGGACCAAAACATGGAAAGGTAAACCTATCAATGCAATGTTCAACAAGTTACCCAAAACCTCCTCCATACATACTTAACAAAGCAAGTATTCACCAAGGTTATATTACAAGAACACCCAACAAATACAACAAGAAAAAGATAATGATCATTGACCCATTCCTATTTCTCTAAATCCTCTATTCAGATATCATCGAGAAGTCCTTGGAATGAGCGCAATAAGATAAGTCAAAAGATAAAGACAAAGTAAACAAACAAGCTGATGCTCTTCAATACCGCTAACCAAAAGGAAATATGTTTTCTAAGGATAAGAACCAAAATTTATTGCCAAAAAATAATGCCCATTGTAGGAAGGATTCATCCTAGGACATGTTAGTGGATGGCGGCACATAATATCATTTATCCAGAGTGTTCTAAACGATGATTGATATGGGACCAATTGGATGATGAGTTATTGATACAAAGAGTTGACCAACTTGTTTACGTATTTACTTAGACCTAAGGCTTGATGGTTTGAGTTTTCACTTTCAACCTACTAGAGTTGTTTCTGATTATCTTACCAAAGATTGAGGGTGACAATTGTTTATTATGAGTGATGTTATTGCGGGTGCAAGCGAGATGAGACAGATGGATTTTTTCAAATATTTGGATGTTTTTGATCTTTTTGAGATGTTTTGAGGTTGTTTTTGGTATTTTTGAGATTTTGCAAATGTTTTGATTTTTCAATTTTCCAAGTGTTTTGGGATTTTATGAGATTTTGACTAAGAGACTAACCTAAAAACCTATCCTAGGATCCTCGGGGGTTGATTAATAGATTAGCCTTGCCTACGCTATACACGTAGAGACCACGTAGTTTGACTGACGACTTAATTGATTTACAAATGATGATATACATGATGAGATGTTAGTTTATTATGAAAGACTCCTAAAGGACTGACCTAAATGTCTTGGGGGATGGTCAAAGATCAATCTTGCCTACGTTCAAGCTCAAAGACGACGTAGTTCGATGAGACAACTTTTTTTTTGGCTTTTTCTAACTTTTTGACCTATTTTGGGATTTTGATGATTTTCTGATGGTTTTGGATTTTCACATGATTTTGACGATTTGGATATGGATATGTGTGATGATATCAGTGCTCTATTTGGGATTTTGTTGAAGACCAAGCTAAGGTTGATTGATTGAATTGATGGATTGGTGATGATGATGGTAACATTTTTGAGGATACACAACAATGCAAGGATTTGATTGATCGGGATTGATGATGATAACATTGTTGAGGATGAACAACAATGCAAGGATTGATTGATCAAGATTGATGATGATAACATTGTTAGGATGAACAACAATGCAGGGATTGATTGATTAGGATTGATGATGATAACATTATTGAGGATGCACAACAATGCAAGGATAGTGTTAAGAAACACAATGATCAGGAAGGATATCCCAAGATTATGGATTGATTGGATTTTGATCGATCAAGATTGATGAAGCTTGATTTGGAACAAAAGTTGTTTGAATGATTTGGTGTGATGTTTGAAACACACGTTAGATGCGATTGATAGTGATTGTTTGGATTGATGTTTGATGAAAGATGAAGCCTGATAAGGAACATCTTCTTTTCAAAATATGCCATGGGCTAGTGATTTGGATTTCTGGATAATAGATGCTTGACCAATTTGATTTCATATTTTCCAATGTTCAGATCACAACATAAATTGGAGGATATAGATCAAGATTTATTCCCAAAGCGAGATGTAAATATCTACCCCAGTGTCTAGCAATGTATGGATGTCCTAGATGGATGCTTGGATAGGTGTACAGATGGATGGATATGGTAAGCACACAAAGGATGCCAAGGATTATCTTGCGATAAGATAAGGTGTTCAGATAAAGAATGCTCATTGGATAATGCTTCATGGGTCAGATAATGTTGGATAGGATAGGATCAATGAAAATGACCCATGTCAAGATGTTTACCAAGCAAGCGTAAATTGTGCCCAAACTTTTCATCAAGATCAAGATAACTGGATGATCAATGTAGATGGATGAAAATGGATTGGATCAATGGTTTATGGATGAATGGATTTATTATGGCTGTAGATGGATGAAATGATGGATTTATTATGGATGGGATGAGATGCTTTCAATCAAGAGGCATACATAGATTCCTCGATTCTACACATGACGCTTGTTTGCCAGGGTTTTCATCATGGTCTTGCCCAAAGCCACCCATGCGGTTTTATTAGAGGACGATTTTTTCTTTCTTTATTGTTTTCAATATTTTTCTGATTTTTTTGGATTTTTTTCTTTTTTTCTTTTTTTAATTTTTCTAAAAGATTCATGTTGACCCACCTAGTGGTGTCGATGTAGATGCTTTTTCATAATGTGCCATCGTATATCCTCTAAGAAGTTTTTTCTAAGATATGCACTTGAATGCAACTTTTGGGATTCCTGATTTGCTTTGTCGATATCGAGTAATCTTTTGTCCCTGTGCACATCATGATAGAGTGCCTTCGAAATCCTTATGATGAAGGGTCGTTGCCAATACATGGTCAATGTGAGAATTGGATATCATGCGTGGAGGCATGGATGGAGTGTGTTTAGGGATAGGAGATGGATTGGTTGGGAGTTTGGAACCTTTGACTCTCCAAACTTGGGAAGATGAGCAATGATGGGTGGATACGAAAGTGTACGTGGAATTAGGACCAAATGCTTGATATACTTTGTACATCGCTTGAAAAGCTTGATTTTGCTTTTGTGGGCATCTTTGATGGATACTTTTCCCTTTTTTATTTTTCCCCATAGTTTCTTTGACTGATAGAGTTTGATAGGGATGATCTTTCTTTGTATTCTTTGATATCCATGTGTATTTGATTTGTCCATTATGCTTCTTAGTTTCTTTTGCTTTGATAACTTTCTTTGTGATTTGATTCACATCCTTCATTTGATGTTGGTCCCAATTCGTGGATGGGGTGATGGGTGGATGAAGATTCATGATGTGGCTAGTTGTAGTATTGACATTGGTTTCATCATAAGGATTCTTCGTGCTCCCTATGTTGATGTTTGCACTAGATAAAGTTGCCCCCAGTATGGTGGTAGTAGTAAATTCATTCTTTGATTCCACCTGTTCTAAGAGCTCTTGTTTAGAATGCATTATCTAATAAATGACTATTGCAGATGATGTTATTTTGATTGAATGCTCTACTAACTCTGAAATATCCTATTATGTTTGACTGGTTTTCTTGAGTGGATAATGTTGGATATCTTCATACATGATGTCCTCAATCTAAATTTGGGATATGTCTAAGCCTGATGTTGACAAATCAATAACCTGCTCTTTTTGTGTAATAATGTCAGGAGTAAAAGAATCCTATTCTGAATGAAGATCATCTATGTGTCCATCCATAGAAATCATCTCATGGGTAGATGGAGGAGTATGTGCATCTTGTATAGATAGCAGAGTTTCCATTAGATTATTGTAGTAACTTGGGTATACAAATTCTTGATCTTGAATGATTTCAGAATTACTTTCGACATGCTTTGGATCAAGTTCTTGACATGGGTCAGTTTCAAAGGATGGATTGCTTATAAGGGGTTCTTGGATGTCATCATTAGACATGGTAAGTGATTCAATATCTTCAAGTGTCAAGTTCAGGGTTCCTTCAGTATTTGTAACCATGAGGTCAAAGGATGTCAACATATCTTGGAAAGGACCATTGCTAGACTTTGGTGAAATATTTTTATCATGCTTTGGAATAAAATTTTGAGATATGTCCTCTAACTCATAAGGCGATGTAGAGACATTTTCAATATGATCATTGGCCGATGGATCATGCATTATGTCAATAGAATCAAATAATTCTAACACTCCTTGAAATAGATCACTAAAAAGTGGCTCTTGATGTATGGTAAGTTGATCATCAGATGGGGTAGAAACATCTTCAATGTGCTCCTTAATTGAGAGATCTTGAAAATTGTTTTCAACAATTGTGGCAAAGAGATTGTGAATATCTTCAACCATAGGGTCAAGTGATGTTGATATTTCTTGAATTGGATCACTATCAAATATTGTTGAAGGATTCTTATCATGATCAAAAAGTGACTCTTGACCTATGTTGATTTAATCTTCGGACGAGATAGAAACATCTTCAATGTGTTCTTTGATGGATAGATCTTGATCATTGCTTTCAACAATTGTGGTGGGGAAATTGTTAATGCTATCACCAGTGGTTGAATGTTCATCATTATCCCCAATAGTTATCATTTTTCGTGTTTGTGCTTGTGTTTTTTGGGTAGATTGAGAGGCTTGTTGCACTTTTTGAGCTTGTGTTGCTTGTTGCGTGGCTAGATATTGTTGGATGGCCTTTTGGTAGGCCTGGTGAGCTTTTAGCGCAATGTTATATTGTCTTGCTACATTTGGTTTTGGTGGTAGTGGTGGTGGATTTAGAATTGTATTGGATGTAGTGATGGGTGGTTGAGATACTTTTGAAGTGATCATAGTGGTTTGAGATATGATGGGTGTGATAGGGGTGGTTGGAGTGATTGAGGTGATAGAAATGGTCAGAATGACCAAGGTGATAGGTCCTTGGGAGACCATATTTTGATTTTTCAGGATTGATGTTGTCATTTGATTAGATACCATCTATTGGTGCGATGTCGATGGTATATTCAAAGGATTTTATGTGATGGATTGATTGTTGTTAGGTGGATTGATTTGGATGGAGTGATTGGTGCTAGGTAAAGGGGGAAGCCCTAAACCAAGGAATGATGTTGATATGGGTAATGGTGGTGGAGATGTCTCTTGGCACAATGACTCAACTATTTTGGTAAGTGTAGCAATTTGATTTCACCAAATTTGATCTTGATTTCGACCTTGACTCCCTTGATATAGTTGATTTGGTTTTTGTTGAAGCAGATTTGGGATGCATACTTGTGGTTTTTGAATGGGATCATGGAAAAATTGATTTTGGACAACGTTCTGATTTGGGATGGTGTTCAGATTTGGTATGATAGGTTGAAATTGAACATTTTTGGTTGTGGGAATCACATTGCCTTGATTTAGGTAACTTTGATTTTGCATGGTGTTACCTTGACTTGGACTAATACACAGAGTCATTAACATCTTGTTTAGACTTTGATCAACATTCGTATGATTTGCAAACATTTCCATCCCAAATTTTACCAAGTTTGGATTCAAAATGTTCATGTTTGGTAAAGTT
>VDFB02271358.1:928275168-928309163 GCA_007258455.2 Sequoia sempervirens | reverse complement strand
AAAAAGACCACCAAGGAAGGGTCAAGTTCTACGGCTATTGAGCTAACAAAGAAGAATAAGGAGGGAAGTTCTAAGTATATGTTGATGAGCTCACGAACTCTATCGATAGTAACATCAAGAAGGAGGGAAGTAATATCCCACAGAAGAGCAACATTCTTCACAAGGACAACCATGGAAGATTCAAAAAATCATTTCCACCAAGGTAACCTCACATGTCTAGGTTCCAATATACCTTCTTTGGTTATTTATTTTTTGCAATCAATTTGGTCATAAGGGGATGGATTGTAGAGTTCATGAAAGGAGTTTAGTTTCTTAAAGAGGAACTATAATTCATATGTTCCTCTAATGGACTACACCATCATGTGCTACAAGTGTAATAATTTTTTTCATACAACACATTCTTATAGAAGTGATTTTTCAAAACCTCTAAAACAAAACAAGAGGGATGGTGTTCATGATAAGCTAAAAGAGGAATATACAAAAGTTTGGAAGAATAAAAGGGAGAATGAAATGAAGGAGAAATACATGCTAGTGCAAGCATCCCTCCATGTGTAAAATGAAGAAAAATTGTGGTACATTGATAGTGGTTGTTCAAGCCACATGATAGGGGATAAAACAACGTTACTCACATTG
Organism: Sequoia sempervirens; assembly: GCA_007258455.2. Taxonomy (NCBI): domain Eukaryota; kingdom Viridiplantae; phylum Streptophyta; class Pinopsida; order Cupressales; family Cupressaceae; genus Sequoia; species Sequoia sempervirens. Next base: position 928,308,530 of record VDFB02271358.1, on the reverse strand, counting down.
AAAGAAATAAATGGAGGCACTGTGCAGTTTCGTGATAATGCTAGGACAACGATAATAGGAAAAGACACTCTTAGTTTTGATAATAGAAATAAAAATACTAAAAATGTGAAAAGGTGAAAAATAGGTTGTGAATGATTTTGTAAAAGGGGGGTTCACCATAATGAATTGACACCCAAGAACCTATTTTCCTAATTTCATTCAAGGAAATGAGATCCAAACCATGAAGTGACCATCAAGCAAAAGGTGAGTCAAATCAAGGTATGAATTAGAAAATTTTCTATCTATGCAAGGATGGGGTTATTTAAGCTAAATAGCACTTTGGGGAGAAAGTTTAAGACCATCAAACAAACTCCAAAATTCAAGCTATAAAATGCAAATGAAGAACAATAATCAAATTTGATAGAAATAGTAATCAAAAAGCAGATCTGGAAAGGGGAAAATGGTGTATACCTTTCACAAAAAATCACCTTTTGAAGCTCACTAAGGACTCATTCACCCTATGGAAAATGGGTCTTGGCTAGGGTTTTTGAAAAAATATTTATGGGTTCTCTTCTGCTATGTCTACACTCCCAGATTCCAGGTGTTCACTATTGGACAACCATAAATAAATTTTGTAGAGAAGTTTCTGTGATTTGAAAAATTTTCTTCCAACTTTGATAACTTAGCAACTTTCTTCAATTTTTCTCTCCAAAGGATCTTCAACCTAAAATTTACAATCACACATCAGAGAGAAAAATGTTGTTTGTTAGGTGAATGGGGGTTTTCCTTTGTCAAAACCTGTTTTGATAATTAAACCTTGAAATGAAATAGAAAAGCATGAAGGAATGGTGAATGATCAACAATTTGTAACAACTCACCAAACCTTATTTGAAACCTTGGATAAAAAATCTACAAACTAGCATGAAGTGACCTCAATGAATGTAGATCTTGATCAGGAAACTTGATGTGAAACAATGTATTTGAATGCTTGATTATATCTTGAACACTATTACACCATGTTAGCTCAAACAACATGCATGATGCAAGACATCTTTGATATGATAATGGAATCTTGATTGATGTGATAATCTTCAATAAATCTACCCTTAAATGCCTTGAAATTTTTCTTGAATTTCTCTATCAATGCTCACTTGAATTCCCTTATGATAACTTCAATTTTCTAGGTGAAACATAGTGAAATAAGCTTGTATTTATACATATCTTAACATTAATTCCCGAAATTCAAATATCACAAGCTAATATTGAATTGTGGATTTGAAATCATTAAAATACCACCAAAAACATATTTTAAAGGGGGATCCTAGGTCTAGGTGAGGACCCATTCACGATAGGGGAAATGGGTCCTAAGCCACTTACCTAGGACACATATTGCTCAGTGTTAAACATTATGTTAAATTAGGGTCCTAGGTCTAAATGAGGACCCATTCGCCCTACGATGAATGGGTCCTAGGCCACTTACCTAGGACACACATCTTCCAAAATTAAGTGTTGTGTAATGGAATTTATGAATGTTGGGTTTTATCCTTCAAAATTTGCATCTAATTAGGCTTGGATTTTAATTAAAGGGGCCAATTAAGGCACAATTAACCTCAATTAATTAATATTTATCCCTAGATTAATGTGAAAGTGTAAAGATACATCTTACAACACCAAAAATAAAGCACAACTAAGAAAATTTTATTTAAAAGGTCCCTAAACTTAATGTGAATATGAAAAACATATTACAACACTAAATTAAGGTATAATTAAGCTCATTTATTTAATATTATTCCCAAATTAAGTGTGAAAAGGGATAATTTGTCCTACACTACAAAATGTATTATATGTCGAAGGGTTGAAGCATAATATTCTAAGTGTGATTCAATTGTGTGTCAAGGGAACACTCTCCTATTTCATCCTAGTGGTTGTGAAATCAGAAAGACAAGAACATGGAAACTTGTTGTAGATTCTAATAGAAATGTAAACAATCTTTATATTCTTAGTGAAGTCAAAAGTGAAAAGTTCCACATGGCACAAGAAGATGAGACATGGTTGTGGCATAAAAGGATGGGACATTTGAACTTTTATAACATTGTGAAGATTATCAATAAGAAAGCCATAAAATTGAAGATATCAAAGTCATATAATATGATTTGCAAATTGTGCGAATTTGGAAAGAAAACAAGGAGGAGTTTCAAACCAAAGGAGTACTATAAATTAGAGCCTTTAGAAGTACTAATTTATGTGGGCCAACAAGGACAATAAGCTTGCAAGGTGAGAGCTATTTCATGTTATTAATTAATGATTATTTGAGGATGAGCTGGGTTACAGTTCTAAAAGAAAAATATGAAGCTTTTGAGAGATTTAAGGCATTTAAAGATTTGGTAGAGAATGAAAATGGGTTAGGAAAAAATTCTAAGCTCTGATAGAGGAGAGTTCACATCAAATGAATTTGAAAAATTATGTGAACAACATGGAATAAGAAGACAATATTTAGCCACAAGGACTCCACAACAAAATAGAGTTTTTGAAAGAAAAAATAGAACAAGTCAAAGAATGGAAAGAGCCATGTTAAATGAGTCTAATATTTTTGACACCTTCTAGAGAGAGGCAATGCATACAACAGTCTATGTTTTGAACCAAGCACAAATTAGGGTGAACAATAGTAAAACACCATATGAACTTTGGAAGGGAAGGCCTGTAGTAGTGAAATACTTCAAAGTGTTCAAAAGAAAATGTTATATTAGGTGAGATGATGAAGACTTGGGAAATTTTGATTCCAACTGTGATGAGGGTATCTTCCTTGGATATTCTATGATAATTAAGGATTATATATTTTTTTATTATAAATCAAGAAAAAGGGCCCTGATCCCATCAGATACAAAAAGAGGTGAAGTAGCAAAAATGAGATAGGCTAAGAAATAGCACCAGTCAAACCAAAAAAAAAAAGAATCTAGATGACATAGTTTTAAGCAACCTAAAGAGGCATGCATGCCATATCGTTTAAGCAAGTATTTGCATCCACAAGAGCAATAATAGCATAGTAAAAAACATTATAAGTTTTCCAAAGACTAACCCAAATAGTAACACGTAGGCTAGAGTAGAGATTAACCATATACATACAAGCCTCAAACCTTAACATATCAATCAAAAAATAAAGTCCAATATAACATCTAGAAACACCAGAGTTTTAAACAATCACTAAACTAGAGATCCCAAGAGCCAAAGCAACAAAATTGAGCAAGAAGACAGATAACCATTATTTGGTAGTTTAACTCCCAATTGTCCCCAATCCGAGAGACAAATTCCCTCCAATCAAGGGTAGCTTCATTAGCTAGGTCCTTTGTATCTTCATGTTTTCCAACCTTCTTTAGCTGCTTTTTATCTTGGTTTGACCAGACACTACTTCAACCATAGCTTTGTGCATCAACCCATCAGTGACCTTCATAAGGGTGATGATAGATTTTTCCATATCCTCAACCTGCACCTGCAAGAAAGTAATCCTTCTTTTCAAAAAATCAATGTTAATATCTCCAGAAAGAGTTGCATTAGGTGCATTGTCATCATCTTCCCAGGTATCCCCCCAACTGCCTCAAGATCCTCCTCCCCACCTGCTTCTTCCTCCTCCTTATATTCCTCCTCTTCCTTCAATTCATCTTCTTCCATCTCATTATCAAAGTCTTCACATTCCATTCCTTCGCTATCCTCTTCCATTTGAGGTTCAAAATATTCAACAGTAAGTTGTTCCTCTTCCTCTTCCTCAATTTTATCCTTTTTTCCTTAAAATTTTTTATTAGAGGAAGCAACCTTAGCCAATCTCATTGATATTTATCCACCTTGTAGAGTGCCCCCTACCCCTCTTCCATCTCATCCTTTTGAAGACCCTCAAAGTCTTTGGAAATGGTGATGACATTACCCTGCTTCAGATTTTGTTGATCTTTATTCAATTTTTTAACTTTAGGAGGTTCCAAAAGCAGTGGGGAGTGTTTTCTTTTCTCCGATGTCACTTTGAGCAACTACAACTCAAGGGATTTTTCAACAAGGTATAGCTTTGATTTAGAGGTAGAGGCTTTGGAACGGGGGTAGACTTTAAAGCAACATTCGAGGGGCTGCCCTCCGAAGGGTCAATCTAAGGAGCTAGGAGCCTAGGGTTAGGCACAAGGATGGGTTGTTCATTAGCCAGGGGAATAGTAGCATCCTCATCATCATTTCTGGTGGGTTATTTTGCTTAATAATCAAAGGAATTCCATGGGGATTATTGGAAAGGACAAACTTATATAGAGCCAACATTAGCCCTTGGTGTAGAGGAGTCGAGGCCCCATTCTCAATATTTTGTTGTAGGAAAGAAAATAGATAAAAAGGCAGATTTATCCTATTATTGTGATGATTATGGTTGAGAATGGGGAAATGATAGGCATGAACTATCATATACCTACCTTCTAAGGTAAAATAACACATAACAAACATATTGACCATAGTAAATGACAGAGGAAGGTTGAGTCGAGGATAGTCATTCTAAAACCTCGTCAACACCTCACCTTCATGCAAGAATTTCTCCACAAAACCTTGATAATCAACACCACTTTTTTCACCACCTTTCTACCTTCATTTTCCAAGCCAGTGGCTTCGGCTATTAATTGAGCCATCACTTCAAACTTCACTGTTCCAATAGTAACATGACCTTTCTTCCATGAGTTAGTCAACTTTAAGGTCAAATTCTCATTGTAACCTCGCATTGCTTCAAAGAAAGAATCCATACCAACAACTCTAAACATTCTCCAAAGATTAGAATTTTGTTTAAGGGAAACATAATTGGGGGATTCCTTTCTTTTCCTTGTCCCTCCCATTTTAGAACTGTGAATATTTTTTAGAACTTTCTTTAGGTTAGTGCCCTTCTTCACACTACCCAAATGACTTTTTCTCTCCCAAAACTCACGCTACTACCTCTAAACTTGTAGAGAGAACAAATGTAGCTTGTGATAAACAAAAAATTGTTTAAGATAATTAAAAAAAAATGCTAGGTGATAAGAACCAAATACATGAGCCCAAGGACAAATTTGAAATGATTATCCATCTCCTTAATAAATATTGTCAGGTTATAAATATTGAGCCGAGCCTTAGAAATATGGTGAGAAGGGACGTATGACATGCCTATAACATTTGAAATGACCAAGGATTTTTCATTACAAATATACATGTGATACGAGGGTACTTGGAAATGATTAACACATTAATTATCTCCCTGATGATATCCTCCTTATCACTTTCCATAATTTGAAACATACCAACCTTGCTATTATTAGTATTTATGTCCATCCCATCACCATTCATTATGATAATCACATGAGCTTGACCCTTTATCCAATAGTTATTGAAATTATAAGCATTTTTTTTTTAGGACTCTATCTCTTATTTCCCCTAGCAACAAACCATAATCCCAACATGTCCAGGTATTACACTTAAGAGCTTCATTAGCATCAATATTCGCAAATTGGTTACCTTCTGTGTAAACATGGTGAACTTTGTAGCATGTGAAAAATTGCATGAGAATTTTACAATTATCCATAATATCTCTTAATTCCCAAGGGACAACACAATCACCTTTCAATATATAAATAATGATCTTAGAGTCCCCTTCAAGGATAACTTTTTGGAAGCCTAGCTCTTTCAAAATTTTAATACTTTCCCAAGAAACCATAGCCTCAACCTTATTGTTAGAGAAAATCCCAAGATTTTTCCCATAACCAACAATGCAGTCCCCAAGGTGATTCCTAATAATACCTACAACCCCTACCAACCCAGGGTTTCCTTTAGAACAACCATCAAAGTTACACTTGACCCAATGCATCTCAGGGGGAGACCAAACAGTATTCTTCCTTGTGATGTAAGTATACCAATTGAAATTAGTGAGATCCTTTTAAGGACCCATATTTTCTTAATTTTGACCTTATAGGAGGGAATAACCTTAGAGTAGTTGTACCCCCTAGCTTCCATATTTTCTTGTATTTGATTCTTAAATGCCATACATAAGTCATGACTATTTCTTGTTGTTTCCCTAAAGATATTATTTCTCTCCTTCCAAATCCCACAGGTTATGAAGGGGGGGACTTGACTCCATAGATCCTTTATAACTTTCTAAGAGAAAGGGTAGAAGGACCAATTGTAAATAAAAAAATTTATTCAAGGAGGAGAAACCTATTTTGTAAGCAACAAGGGAAGAAAGAAGGACCAAATTTATCTAGAATACGAGCAATGGAAGAGTAGATGCATAATTGTCTCTTCCTCCTCTTTGCAAATGAAGCATTTGTTAATGAATTGGAACCCTCTTTTGACCAAATTATCAGTAGTGAGGATTTTTCCATGGGAAGCAGCCCACCATAAGCAATTAATTTTATTAATCAATTTTTTTATCAAACATTATTTCATTGGAAGCCAATGTTGGCTTATAAATATTTTTCTAACTCCACATAGGCAGACTTAATAGAGAAACAACCTAAATGACTCTTGGTTCAAAACCATTCATCCTTCATATCTTTTGAGAATAAGGCAACCTCCTCAATTAATTGGTGAAGCCTTTTGCACTGCAAGATCCCATTTTTTTTTCTATATCCCCTTAGGTTGACTCCCATGAGTTGATTATTGAAGTTAATCCAATGGGTTTCTAGCCAGTTCTAATCAATATAACCAACAACATTTTTGCCACAAGTCTTGATCAACATTTCTTTTAAAGGGTGGAGGTGATCAAAGGAAGTCAGTGGGGGCCCAATGTTCCAACCATCTTTACAAAAATCTATGTCATTACTATTTCCAATACGCTTCCTAGCTCCCATTTTAAGCACACTTCTAGTTTTGAGGAGGTGGTTCTAGAAAACAGAGCCATAAGGAAAATTAGAGGTACTAAGGAAGTAACCTTGGTCTTTGTTTCTAAGATATTTAGCTTTAAGAATCATAACCCAATCTTTATCTCCTTCAAGCAAACTCCACCCCAATTTGGCAGCAAGAGCTTTATTAAAGAGTTTAATTTTTCTTATACCCAAGCCTCCAACACTTTTAGGAGCACAAAATTTCTCCCACCCCACTAGTGCCATTATTTTTCTCTCCTTTATTTCTGACATCTTTTTTGAATTTATTCAATCTATCAGCAATAAAAGTGGGAATATTGAATAGGAATAAGTAGTAGATCATAATGTTTTGAAGTGAAGCTTTTAGCAATTGGAGCTTCCTGACTTGACTTAAGAGTTTTCCCTTCTAGCTAGCCAACTTCTTTTGAATTATCTCAATAATATGGTTCCAATAATTACTATCATTTTTTTTAGAGATAAGGGATAGGCCTAAGTAGGTAGCAAGCAAAGCAGCTTCTTGGGAACCCAATATGCGAACAACTCTATCTTTCACAATTTGGTCAGAGTTGAAAAAATATTACTTAGTTTTATTGTAGTTGATATGCTGACCTAAAGCACAAGTATAGACATTTAATATTGATTTTCAATTACCTATTTTCCAAACCGAGGCTTTATCAAAAAGGATAGTATCATCAACAAACTTTTGATGAGAGGTAGGAGGGAGGGTTGAAGTAGCCTTAAGACCTTTCAACAGCTTAGTATCTAGGATTTTTTGGATGTTTCTTCCCAAGACTTCAACCACAATAATGTAAAGATAAGGGGGGAAAGGATCCCCTTTCTTGAGACCACGACCACAGGAAAATAAACCTTGAGGAGCCCCATTCACCAAGACCGAACACTTTGGAGTAGTAACACAAGCAATGATAATTTTAAAGAACCTTTCATTGAACCCATATTGTTTGAGGATAGAAAAAAAGAATGACCAGGAAACTCTATCATAGGCTTTAGAGATGTCAAGTTTCAAATCCATCCCAACATTTTTACTAAGGTCCATTGAATGGAGAATCTCATGAGTAGTTATAGTTGCATTGAGGATGTGTCTTCCCTGAACAAACCCTTTTTTATTTTTGAATATCATTTTATTTAGAACAAATTTCAATCTAAACATGATCTTAGAAAAAAAATTATACATAGTATTGCATAGCTTGATAGGTTTGAAGTCATGCATGGAGGAAATATCTTCCTTTTTAGGAATAAGAGTTATGAAAGTAGAATTAAGTTGGTTAAGAAGCTTACTTGATCTGAAGAATTCTATAGAATCATTTAGGAGGTCTTTATTCACAATATCTCAAAAATGTTGGAAGAAGGCCAGAGGAAAACCATCAGGTTCAAGAGCCTTGTAAGCACCAAAGGAGAAAACAATAGACTTCACCTCTTGAAGGGAAACAACTTAAGACATCTAATGAAGATCTTGATCAGTAATCACCTTAGAAATAACTTGAAGAATTTCATCTAATTCTTGTTGAGCAACATCGAGTTCCTTTTGGAAAGTAGAGAAGAAAGCCACAACTTCAACAACAATTTCCTTTTCATTGTTCACCATACTGCCATCTTCTTTCTTAAGCTATTTGATCCTATTTCTACTTCTATATTTCATAGTGGATTGATGGAAGAATTTGGTATTTTGATCCCCTTCCGTAAGCCATTGAATGTGAGATTTTTGTTTCCAAAAAATCTCCTCCTATTTGTTAACCTTGAACCATTGAGCCCTTAGGTCATGTGTTGGATCTCAGTTGTGTTTATGGTTTGTCCTTGATGTCAAAATATCCTTTAGTTGGTTCTCTTTGGTGTTCAGTCTCTATTTGGATCCTTATAATTTATATTAGCACTTCATAATGTTATTTGTTATGATTCTAATTGATGATGATGAGACTTCTTTGTCTGATAGAGTTTTGATAGATGGATTCTTTATCAAGATGGTTCTCTTTGTATACCACATGCTTACACATTTGGGCATCAGTATGGCAGGGTCTCCCCGATCCACTTTGAAATGTCTGAGTTGCCTATCGGCAAGACATTTTAGATGTCATGGCAATTGAATTTATCTTACAGGCTGTTGTCAGCAAGACTTCTCTTTAGTTTCGATGACATAAAGCATTCTCTATTGGCATATGTTATACTGTCGGAATAAAGTCTTATCAATTTCATTATGTCTCCTCGACCCGCTTCAGAATGAGCATATCAGCAAAGGAAATTGTCTTTAGTGTAATGTTTCATCGAATATGCAATGTCACACTGACCCGCTTCAGAATAAGTATATCGGCATGAGTTTGGCCATCGGGCTGAGGTCATAGCGAAATCATATTGTCTCCCTGACTAGTGCATGTGGAAATCTATCAATGAGAGTTGCGGCGTCGTTATATGGTCTTGGTGAGTTCGATTTGTTACATTGACCGAAAACATAAAGGTAGTCTCTTCGGTAAGAGCTAGGACTTTCGGTGAGAGGTCTTAGCGAGTGACCTCTGGTCTCGTCGATGGAACACAAAAGAACTTTGTCAGCATAAGATTTGGATTGTCTCAACAACTCTGAGTGAATGAAGTTTTTTGGTATGACTCAAGCTTTCTACGAAAGGTCTCCCCGATATAGGTATGTTATAGCGACCCTCATAAGATAGAAGGGTGCATTGACGAGAGAATCATTATGTTACATCGACATCACACAAGGGGTTTCTATCAAAGGTTCATCAGTGTGAGATATTTTCTTCAGAGCATCATCTTAACGAATACCTTGTGTCTCACTGATAGAAAAAATATCTCCATCAGTGAAAGATTGATATTGTCTTGGTGACTTGGAAATGACAAAGGCCTTCGGCATAGGTATTGAATTGTCATGGCAACAATGTGTATCAAATGTCTTTCGGTATAACAAAGTTGATCTATATGATGTCTCTTTGATATAAAAAACTATAGGAATAGAATGATGGTCTCATTTCGGTGAAAGAACCTTTTTGTCTCATCGATCAGAAGGATGTTATGAGCTCTCGGCGTGACATTTTGTATTTTTTATGACTTCTCCTGACTCAGATGGGTCTTGGCGAAAGCGACAAACATAAGGTTGTGTGGCGACATTAAAGTTGCCTTCGGCATAACGTGTCATCGATGGAAATAAAAAGGAATAGGGAAAACTTTTTGAGTTTATTCTTTTAGCTGGGTATTGGACCCTAGCCTGGCCGCCATCATGAGTGTTTACGTTTCTGTTGTTGTTGACTATAACAGTTTTTACATAGGTTTATGGAAGGTTTATTTGGTGCATTTCTAACTAGAAGCTTGACAGTGGATAATGGAGCCATGGGAGTTACAGATCTATCTGGTATTTTTATTTATGTATTTCATACTACACATATTAATTTATTATCACCATTTTTCTTAACTGCTCTCTGCATCTCAGCCAATATGATGCCCTGACTGAGTATTGTCATTCATGCATTAGAGGTTATGATTTTCTGTGGTGGATAGTTGTTCTTTTTATGCAAAAAAATGAACTCATTCATTACAGATTTGTTGAGAATGACTCTTAGCTGGGTTGGTTGTTCTGCCATTACTCCTGAAGACAATTACCTATTTGGCATTTAAATCAAGACGCATATATAGAAGCAGAAAACTTAGTGTTCTATTTGACTATTCATGTAATTATGAGATTATCATTCCTCGGTTGTATGAAATTGTACAGATAAACTCTGCAATAAAAGAGACAAAGACTTTGTAAATTTCATCTCTACGTAGTATTTTGGGGATTCAATTATTGAATCTTTAAGGTATTCTGTAGATGAGAAAACAAAGAGATATGTGCTTAACTGAAAACAGAGAAATCCTCTGAATCATTATTATTGTTCAAAACATAATTTGAGGGGTTGGTACTCCTTGAGATAGAAATCTCTAAATGAGGGGTTGGTGCTCCTTGAGTGGCTGCTCAAAAATCAGCCTATAAGGCATTGTGAATAGTTGATTATAAGATTAAGCCTAGAAGGCATTTAGGGAGTGGTTTTTATACCCTAGGAGGGTTTTCAACTCGAAAAAATATTGTGCCTCTTTGTTCTTCTGTATTCTCTTTGTTTTACTATGCTGTTATTGTTTCAGTTCACTATTGAGTCATTATTTTTCTCAATTCTGTTTATGAATGATTACATTCAACTCATGAATGCTTTAATCAGAGTGATATTGAGATCAAATCTGAGTTGTGTGTTTGAATATTTGAAAAATTGGTCAAATAGTTAAGACATTGATTCACCCCCCCTTCTTAGTGTCATTTTAACTCCAACAATTGGTATCATAGCATAGGTTCCTCTGATTGGTTTAATTACCTTGGATTGATCTTGGTCTTGGAATTTTGTTTTTAATGGCACATTCTCAAGATGGTGCCTCTATAACCAGAGGTCCGCTATTTGATGGAACAAATTATGTGTTCTGGAGAATAAGAATGGAAGCTTTTCTTATTTCTTTTGATGTTGATGTTTGGAACATTGTTTTAGAAGACTACAATGTACCATCCAAATTCAAGAGCACTGGTTATGGCATAAAATATTAGGACATATAAACTTTGAAAATTTGGTTAGAATCAGTAAGAATCAGAACGTTAGAGATTTACCAATTCTTAACAAGCCAGAAAATTTTGTGTGCAAAGAATGTCTAAGTGGTAAACAAACTAAAATCAACTTCAAAACAAAAGAACACTCTTCATAAAAACCTCTACAACTAGTGCATACTGATTTATGTGGACCAACTAGAACAAGGTCTATTAATGGTGAAAAATACTTTATGCTTTTTGTAGATGATTATACTAGAATGGTATGGGTCACATTTCTTAAGTAGAAATTAGAAGCCTTTGAAAGGTTCAAAATCTTTCGTAAAATGGTTGAAAAGGAATCTGATCTAAAACTCAAATTCCTTCGATCAGAAAAAGGAGGTGAGTTCACCTCTCAAGAATTTATTGATTACTGTGAACAACAAGGTATTAAAAGGCAATATGCTGCAACTAAAACACCTCAACAAAACGGGGTAGTTGAACATAAAAATAGAACTGTAAAAGAAATGGCTAGAACAATGTTAGATGAAGCTAAGTTGCCTGATATGTACTAGAAAGAAGCTGTTCATACAGCTGTATACATTTTGAATAGAGTGAAGATTAGGGTGAAATCTAAACACACTCCTTATGAACTGTGGTATGGAAAAATTGCTTATGTCAAATACTTCAAAATTTTTGGAAGTAAGTGTTTTATCAAAAAAGATGATGATAACCTTGGAAGTTTTCAATCCAAGAGTGATGAGGGTATCTTTTTGGGATACTCAACTCACAGAAAATCTTATAAATGTCTCAACAAAAGGCTTAATAAGATTATTGAAGTTGTTAATGTAAAATTTAATGAAAGACCATATCTGAATGCTGAATCTTTGCAGAATAATGAGGAAGAAGAAATTGAATTTGAAATAATTTCTGAAGGAGCTGGAACAACAAAGTCTATTGCTGAATCAACAAGCCCTAAAAATGAAAATGCAAGTCCTAAAAAGGTTGCATCAAATTCTCCTTCAAAAACTCTAGCCATATATCACCCCAAAGATCAGATTATTGGGGATAAAAATGCAAGAGTTCAAACTAGAAGAAAGGCTACAGAATCTGATGAAAAGGAACAAATTGCTTTTTGTCTAGTTACTCAGTTTGAGCCTAAAAAATTTAATGAATCTCTCACAGACTCATGTTGGCTTAATGCTATGCAGGAAGAAATTGATCAGATTGAGAAAAATTAGACTTGGGAGTTAGTCCCAAGACCAGATGACAAGAATGTCATTGGAGGTAAATGGATATATAGAAACAAGGTTGATGAAAATGGTAATGTTATTCGCAACAAAGCAAGATTTGTCTGCAAAGGCTATGCTCAACAAGAAGGTATTGATTTCGGTGAAACCTTTGCACCTGTGGCTAGATTAGAATCCATCAGAATATTCTTGGCTTATTCTGTTTACAAAAACTTTACTGTTTATCAAATGGATGTCAAAACTTCCTTTTTGAATGGATATTTAGATGAAGAGGTCTATGTTGAACAACCTGAAGGATTTATATGCAAAGATAAACCTAACCATGTCTACAGATTGAAAAAGGCTCTCTATGGCCTAAAACAAGCACCTAGAGCTTGGTACTCTAGGCTGGACAGTCATTTAATTTCTAATGGCTTTGTTAGAGGAGGTGTAGATAGTAATCTTTATGTTAAAACTAAAGGTTCTGATATTTTGGTTGTTGAAATTTGCGTTGATGATACTATCTTTGGCTGCAATAATGTCACTTTGAGTAAAAAGTTCTCTCAGATAATGGAATCTGAGTTTGAAATGTCAATGTTAGGAGAATTACATTTCTTTCTGGGTCTTCAAATCTCTCAATGTGAGAATGGAATATTTCTTTCTCAAACCAAGTATGCTAAAGAGATGATTAAGAAATTTAAAATGGATGAATTTCATCCTGTTAGCACTCCAATGGCTACTGGATGCAAACTTACTAAAATTGATGATTCTCCTGATTCAAATCAAACTGAATATAGATCAATGATCGGTAGTCTCTTATACTTAACTACCTCTAGACCTAACATTATGCAGGCAGTTTGTGCTATTGCACATTTTCAGGCATCACCTAAAGAATCTCATGTTACTGCTGTTAAACGAATCTTTAGATACATTCAGGGCACTCTTGATTATGGTCTTTGGTATCCTAGGAGCAATGACTTCTCTTTGATTGCTTATACTGATGCTGAATGGGCTAGTTGTTTAGATGATAGGAAAAGCACCAATGGTGCTGCATTCTTTCTTGGTGATCGTCTAGTGGCATGGCACAACAAGAAATAAGTATTTGTCTCTCTTTCTACTGCTGAAGCAGAATACATTGCTGCCACTTCATGCTATACTCAAGTTCTCTGGATGAGTCAAAATCTATCTGATATGGGTATTGAAGTTGCTAAACCTATTTCTATTCTCTGTGATAACATGAGTGCAATAAATATATCAAAAAATCCTGTTATGCACTCTCGAACTAAACATATTGCGATCAAGTTTCATTTTCTACGAGAAAAGGTATTGGCTAATGATGTTTTCTTACAGTTTGTTGGTTCATAAGATTAGGTGGCTGACATTTTCACTAAGCCCTTAGCAAAAGAGCTCTTTGAAAGGTTGAGACTTCGATTGGGAGTTATCTCTCAATCATTACTTCACTGAATCTCCAAGCTACTGCTTAGGGGGAGCAAGTTAAATATTTTCATTCTCTTACAGCTCTCCTATAATATTGGTTACTGCACTACTTTTCTTTTTCTTTTTCTTTTTTTGCCGTTGTTTCTCATGATATTTTGGTTGGCTTCTCAGTTGTGTTTCATGGCAATGCACATTCTTCTCTTCTACTCTTTGTCATTGAGGCAAAAAGGGGGAGAGTCATTTGTGTTTTTCCATCAAGGACAAAGGAGGAGTTTGTTGGATCTTAGTTGTGTTTATGGTTTTTCCTTGATGTCAACATATCCTTTAGTTGGTTCTCTTTGGTGTTCAGTCTTTGTTTGGATCCTTATAATTTATATTGGTAGTTCAGAATGTTATTTGTTATGATTCTAATTGATGATGATGAGACTTCTTTGTCTAACAAAGTTTTGACAGATGGATTCTTTATCAGGATGGTTCTCTTTGTATACCACAGGCTTACACATTTGGGCATGAGTATGGTAGGGTCTCCCTGATCCACTTTGAAATGTCTGAGTTGCCTATCGACAAGACATTTCAGATGTCATGGTGATTGAATTTATCTTATAGGCTACTCTCGGAAAGACTTCTCTTTTGTTTTGATGACATAAAGTGTTCTCTATCGGCATATGTTATACCATTGGGATAAAATCTTATTGATTTCATTATGTCTTCCCGACCCGCTTCAAAATGAGCATATCGGCAAAGGAAATCGTCTTCAGTGTAATATTTCATCGAATATGCAATGTCACACCGACCCACTTCAGAATAAGTATATCGGCATGAGTTTGGCCGTTAGGCTGAGGTCATAGCAAAATCATATTGTCTCCCTAACTAGTGCATGTGGAAGTCTATCAGCGAGAGTTGTGGCGTCATTATATGGTCTTGGCGAATTCGATTTGTTACATCGACCAAAAAGATAAAGGTAGTATCTTCGGTAAGAGCTAGGGTTTTCGGTGAGAGGTCTCAGTGAGTGACCTCCAGTCTCGTCGATGGAACACAAAAGAACTTTGTCAGCATAAGATTTGGATTGTCTCAGCGACTCTGAGTGAATGAAGTTTTTCGGTATGACTCAAGCTTTCTATGAAAGGTCTCCCCGATATTGGTATGTTATAGCAACCCTCATAAGATAGAAGGGTGCATCGGTGAGAGAATCATTATGTTACAGCGACATCACACAAGGGGTTTCTATCAAAGGTTCACCATTGTGAGATATTTTCTTTGGAGCATGGTCTTAACGAATACCTTGTGTCTCGCCGATAGAACAAAGATCTCCATCGGTGAAAGATTGATATTGTCTTGGTGACTTGGAAATGACAAAGGCCTTCAGCATAGGTATTGAATTGTCATGGCGACAATGTGTATTGAATGTCTTTTAGTATAACAAAGTTGATCTATATTATGTCTCTCCGATATCAAAAACTATAGCGATAGAATGATGGTCTCATTTCGGTGAAAGAACCTTTTTGTCTCATTGATCAGAAGGATGTTATGAGCTCTCGGCATGACATTTTGTATTCGTTATGACTTCTCCTGACTCAGATGGGTCTTGGCGAAAGTGACAAACATAAGGTTGTCTGGTGACGTTAAAGTTTCCTTCGGCATAACGTGTCATCGATGGAAATAAAAAGGAATAGGGAAAAAATTTTGAGTTTATTCTTTTAGCTGGGTATGAAACCCTAGGCTAGCCGCCATCATGAGTGTTTACGTTTCTGTTGTTGCTGACTATAATGGTTTTTACAGTGGTTTATGGAAGGTTTATTTGGTGCATTTTTTACTGGAAGCTCGATAGTGGATAATGGAACCATGGGAGTTACAAATCTGTCTGATATTTTTATTTATGTGTTTCATACTGCGCATATTAATTTATTATCACCATTTTTCTTAACTGCTCTCTGCATCTCAGCCAATATGATGCCCTGACTAAGTATTGTCATTTATGCATTAGAGGTTATGATTTTCTGTGGTGGACAGTTGTGCTTTTTATGCAGAAAAATGAACTCATTCGTTATAGATTTGTTGAGAACGACTCTTAGCTAGGTTGGTTTTTCTGCCGTTACTCATGAAGATAATTACCTATCTGGCATTTAAATCAAGATGTATATATAGAAGCAGAAAACTTAGTTTTATGTTCAACTGTTGATGTAATTCTGAGATTATCATTCCTTGGCTGGATGAAATTGTATGGATAAAATCTACAATAAAAGAGACAGACTTTGTAAATTTCTTCTCTACGTAGTATTTTGGGGATTCAGTTATTGAATCTTTAAGGTATTTTGTAGATGAGAAAACAGAGAGATATGTGCTTAACTGAAAATAGAGAAATCCTCTGAATCATTATTATTGTTCAAAACATAATTTGAGGGGTTGGTACTCCTTGAGATAGAAATCTCTAAATGAGGGGTTGGTGCTCCTTGAGTGGGTGCTCAAAAATCAGCCTATAAGGAATTGTGAACAGTTGATTATAAGATTAAGCTTGGAAGGCATTTAGGGAGTGGTTTTTATACCCCAGGAGGGTTTTCCACTTGGAAAAATATTGTGCCTCTTTGTTCTTCTATGTTCTCTCTGTTTTACTATGCTGTTGTTATTTCAGTTCACTGTTGAGTCATTATTTTTCTCAATTCTGTTTATGAATTATTACATTCAACTCATGAATGTTTTAATCAGAGTGATATTGAGATCAAATCTGAGCTGTGTGTTTGAATATTTGAAAAATTGGTCAAATAGTTAAGACATTGATTCACCCCCCCCTCTCAGTGTCATTTTAATTCCAACAATTGGTATCAGAGCATAGGGTCCTCTAATTGGTTTAATTACCTTGGATTGATCTTGGTCTTTGAGTTTTTTTTTAATGGTACATTCCCAAGACGGTGCCTCTGTAACTAGAGCTCTGGAATAGATTATGTGTTCTAGAGAATAAGAATGGAATCTTTTCTTATTTCTTTTGATGTTGATGTTTGGAGCATTGTTTTAGAAGATTACAATGTACCAACCACTATTCCCACTAATGCTACTGAAAAAAAGAGGTATGAAACAAATGCCATAGCTAAGCATGCCATCTTGTGTGGGTTAACTAAAGACGTGTTCATTAAAGTCATGCATTGCAAATCTGCTCATGGAATCTGGGAAAAACTTGAAACTATATATCAAGGGAATGAGAAAGTCAAATTGTCAAAAATCATTACACTCAAACATCAGTTTGAGGAGTTAAAAATGAAGGATGATGAGAAAGTGGCTGAATATTTCCTAAGAGTTGATGAAGTTGTCAATGGAATGAAAGGTCTAGGTCAAGAGGTTAATGAATTTGATGTGGTCACAAAGGTTGTTAGGTCCTTACCATCCAAATTTGAATCTAAGGTTTCAGCCTTAGAAGGAAAGAAACACTTTGATAAGCTTACCTTAGACAGCCTACAAGGAATACTTACTACCTATGAAATGAGAACTAGCAAAAACAATTCAACAGGAAAAGAAATTGCCTTTAGCACTGAAAAGAAAGAAAAAGTTGATATCAGTGAATCAAAGTTGTCTGATTCTAAAGAATCTCATTTTGTTAGAAGATTTAAAAAGGGATTAGGAAAATATAAGGGAAAACTTCCCTTTAAATGTTTTAATTATGGAAAAATAGGTCACTTTGTTGCAAAGTGTCCCTATGATGATCAAATCTATGACAATGAGACAACTGAAATATAGCCTAAGAAGAAAGCCTTCAAACCTAAACGAAACTTCATTTTTAAAAAGAAGAAAATTCTGTTTAGTAAGGATGAATCTGACATTGAGTCTGAAGATTCATCAACTGATGAAGTTGAAACTTTGTTCATGACTGAAATTACTCATAAAAATGATTCTAACACCATTGACACTGAAAAAGGTGAAGTAGACCTTGAAAGTGAGCTGAAATGTGCTCTTCAAGAGGTTAGAAAACTCAAAAAACAAGTTCTTACTCAAGAACATAAGCCAGATCAAGAATTGATCTCTCTGAAAACTTAGCTTGAAGAAGCTAAAAGAGTTGAAGTTTGTCTTTGAGAGACTGTAAGCTGCAAAGATCATGAAATTCAAAAACTAGAACAAGAAGTAGTCCTTCTTAGGAAGGAAATTGAAAAATATGAAAGCACTCTAAAACTGAATGAGATGCTCAATAAGAAAAAGGTGTATAAAGATAAATCTAGTGTTGGTTTTGAAAAGGGTGAATGCTCAACTGACAAAGCAAAACAAAACCCCTCTTCTGAAGTCAAAGGTTCAGGTTCAAGTCACTTAGAATCTGGTAAGGATCATGCTAAGTTTTTTTGGGGTAATAGACCTTCATACAATGTAAATTCTTTTTTCTATGGTTATTGCTTTTTCTGCAACAAATTTGGTCATAAGGTGAGCACTTATAGGCTTATGAATTCTAGAATACCCAGGTTTGGTCTTAGGAAACACTATGGTTTTGTAAGACAGACCAAATGTTTTAAATGCAATACTTTGGGACATTTTGTCAAACAGTGCAGAATTGATCTGCAATCGAAACAACAGAAAATTAAAAAGGTTTGGAAACCTAAGGCTATCAACAACTTTGAGCAAACTATGTTGGTTCAAACTGCTTTTCATTCCAAGAAAAAATGACTTATGGGTCCTAGACAGTGGATGTTCTAACCATATGACTGGCGACAAGGACAAGTTTATAAAACTTGAAGATTATGTAGGTGGATATGTTAAGTTTGGTGATAATTCTGGTATTCAAATTAAAGGTAGAGGTTCACTTCTTCTGAATGAAGACACTCCTATCTATAATGTGTACTCTGTGGAAGGACTCAAGCACAATCTTCTAAGTGTTATTCGAATATGTGATAGTGGTTATCATGTTCTTTTTAATTCGCAGGGATGTGAGATTAAGAACAAGCTTGGAAAGGTTGTTGCAGTTGGAAGGAGGACAAAAGGAAATGTGTAAAATCTCCTTGACTCATCATGCAATGACAATATTCAAGGTATGTGTCTAATGGGCCAAATTGAAGAGTGTTGGTTATGGCATAAAAGATTAGGACATATAAACTTTGAAAATTTGGTTAGAATCAGTAAGAATCAGAACGTTAGAGATTTACCAATTCTTAACAAGCCAAAAAAATTTGTGTGCAAAGAATGTCTAAGTGGTAAACAAACTAAAATAAGCTTCAAAACAAAAGAACACTCTTCATCAAAACCTCTACAGCTAGTTGATTTATGTGGACCAACTAGAACAAGGTCTATTAATGGTGAAAAATACTTTATGCTTTTTGTAGATGATTATACTAGAATGGTATGGGTCACATTTCTTAAGTAGAAATCAGAAGCCTTTGAAAGGTTCAAAATCTTTCATAAAATGGTTGAAAAGGAATCTGATCTAAAACTCAAATGCCTTCAATCAGACAAAGGAGGTGAGTTCACCTCTCAAGAATTTATTGATTACTGTGAACAACACGGTATTAAAAGGTAGTATGTTGCAACTAAAACACCTCAACAAAATAGGGTAGTTGAACATAAAAACAGAACTATAAAAGAAATGGCTAGAACAATGTTAGATGAAGCTAAGTTGCCTAATATGTATTGAAAAGAAGTTGTTCATACAACTGTATACATTTTGAATAGAGTGAAGATTAGGGTGAAATCTAAACACACTCCTTATGAACTATGGTATGGAAAAACTGCTTCTGTCAAATACTTCAAAATTTTTGGAAGTAAGTGTTTTATCAAAAAGGATGATGATAACCTTGGAAATTTTCAATCCAAGAGTGATGAGGGTATCTTTTTGGGATACTCAACTCACAGCAAAGCTTATAAATGTCTCAACAAAAGGCTTAATAAGATTGTTGAAGTTGTTAATGTAAAATTTGATGAAATACCATATCTGAATGATAAATCTTTGTAGAATAATGAGGAAGAAGAACTTGAATTTGAAATAATTTCTGAAGGAGTTGGAACAACAAAGTCTATTGCTGAATCAACAAGCCCTAAAAATGAAAATGCAAGTCCTGAAAAGGTTGCATCAAATGATCCTTCGAAAACTCTAGCCATATATCACCCCAAAGATCAGATTATTGGGGATAAAAATGCAGGAGTTCAAACTAGAAGAAAGGCTGCAGAATCTGATGAAAAGGCACAAATTTCTTTCTGTCTAGTTACTCAGTTTGAGCCTAAAAAATTTAATGAAGCTCTCACAGACTCATGTTGGCTTAATCCTATGCAGGAAGAAATTGTTCAGATTGAGAAAAATCAGACTTGGGAGTTAGTCCCAAGACCAGATGACAAGAATGTCATTGGAGGTAAATGGATATATAGAAAAAAGGTTGATGAAAATGGTAATGTTATTCGCAACAAAGCAAGATTTGTCTGCAAAGGCTATGCTCAACAAGAAGGTATTGATTTCGGTGAAACCTTTGCACTTGTGGCTAGATTAGAATCCATCAGAATATTATTGGCTTATTCTGTTTACAAAAACTTTACTGTTTATCAAATGGATGTCAAAACTGCCTTTTTGAATGGCTATTTAGATGAAGAGGTCTATGTTGAACAGCCTGAAGGATTTATATGCAAAGATAATCCTAACCATGTCTATAGGTTGAAAAAGGCTCTCTATGGCCTAAAACAAGCACCTAGAGCTTGGTACTCTAGGCTGGACAGTCATTTAATTTCTAATGGCTTTGTTAGAGGAGGTGTAGACAGTAATCTTTATGTTAAAACTGAAGGTTCTGATATTTTGGTTGTTGAAATTTATGTTGATGATACTATCTTTGGCTGCAATAATGTCACTTTGAGTAAAAAGTTCTCTCAGATAATGGAATCTGAGTTTGAAATGTCAATGTTAGGAGAATTAAATTTCTTTCTGGGTCTTCAAATCTCTCAATGTGAGAATGGAATATTTCTTTCTCAAACCAAGTATGCTAAAGAGATGCTTAAGAAATTTAAAATGGATGAATCTCATCCTGTTAGCACTCCAATGGCTACTGGATGCAAACTTACTAAAATTGATGATTCTCTTGATTCAAATCAAACTCAATATAGATCAATGATTGACAGTCTCTTATACTTAACTGCCTCTAGACCTGACATTATGCAAGTGGTTTGCGCTGTTGCATGTTTTCAGGCATCACCTAAAGAATCTCATGTTATTACTGTTAAACGAATCTTTAGATACATTCAGGGCACTCTTGATTATGGTCTTTAGTATCCTAGGAGCAATGATTTCTCTTTGATTTCTTATACTGATGCTGACTGGGCTAGTTGTTTGGATGATAGGAAAAGCACCAGTGGTGCTACATTCTTTCTTGGTGATCGTCTAGTGGCATGGCACAGCAAGAAACAAGTATCTGTCTCTCTTTCTACTACTGAAGCATAATACATTGCTACCACTTCATGCTGTACTCAAGTTCTCTGGATGAGTCAAACTCTATCTGATATGGGTATTGAAGTTCCTAAACCTATTTCTATTCTATGTGATAACACGAGTGCAATAAATATATCAAAAAATCTTGTTATGCACTCTCGAACTAAACATATTGTGATCAAGTTTCATTTTCTATGAGAAAAGGTACTGGCTAATGATGTTTGCTTACAGTTTGTTGGTTCACAAGATCAAGTGGCTGACATTTTCACTAAGCCCTTAGCAAAAGAGCTATTTGAAAGGTTGAGACTTCAATTGGGAGTTATCTCTCAATCATTACTTCACTGAATCTCCAAGCTACTGCTTAGGGGGAGCAAGTTAAATATTTTCATTCTCTTACAGCTCTCCTACAATATTGGTTGCTGCACTACTTTTCTTTTTTTTCTTTTTCTTTTTTGCAGTTGTTTCTCATGATATTTTGGTTGGCTTCTCAGTTGTGTTTCATGGCAATGCACATTCTTCTCTTCTACTCTTTGTCATTGAGGCAAAAAGGGGGAGAGTCATTTGTGTTTTTCCATCAAGGACAAAGATGGATTTTTTTGGATCTCAGTTGTGTTTATGGTTTGTCCTTGATGTCAAAATATCCTTTAGTTGGTTCTCTTTTGTGTTCAGTCTCTATTTGGATCCTTATAATTTATATTGGCAGTTCAGAATGTTATTTGTTATGATTCTAATTGATGATGATAAGACTTATTTGTCTGATAGAGTTTTGAAAAATGGATTCTTTATCAGGATGGTTCTCTTTGTATACCACAGGCTTACACATTTGGGCATGAGTATCGTAGGGTCTCCCCGATCCACTTTGAAATGTCTGAGTTTCCTATCGGCAAGACATTTCAGATGTCATGGCAATTGAATTTATCTTAGAGGCTACTGTCGGCAAGACTTCTCTTTTGTTTCGGCGACAAAAAGTGTTCTTTATCGGCATATGTTATACTATCAGGATGAAGTCTTATCGATTTGATTATGTCTCCCCGACCCGCTTCAGAATGAGTAGATCGGCAAAGGAAATTATCTTCGATGTAATGTTTCATCGAATATGCAATGTCACACTGACCCGCTTTAGAATAAGTATATCGGCATGAGTTTGGCCATCAAGCTGAGGTCATAGCGAAATCATATTGTCTCCCCGACTAGTGCATGTGGAAGTCTATCGACGAGAGTTATGGCGTCATTATATGGTCTTGGAAATTTTGATTTGTTACACCAATCAAAAACATAAAGGTAGTCTCTTCGGTAAGAGCTAAAGTTTTCGGCGAGAGGTCTTGGCGAGTGACCTCCGGTCTCGCCGATGGAACACAAAAGAACTTAGTCAGCATAAGATCTGGATTGTCTCAGTGACTCCGAGTGAATGAAGTTTTTCGGTATGACTCAATCTTTCTACGAAAGGTCTCCCCGATATTGGTATGTTATAGCGACCCTCATAAGATAGAAGGGTGCATCGGTGAGAGAATCATTATGTTACAGTGACATAACACAAGGGGTTTCTATCAAAGGTTCATCAGTGTGAGATATTTTCTTCAAAGCATGGTCTTAACAAATACCTTGTGTCTCGCCAATAGAACAAAGATCTCCATTGGTGAAAGATTGATATTGTCTTGGCGACTTGGAAATGACAAAGGCCTTCAGCATAGGTATTGAATTGTCATGGCGACAATGTGTATCAAATGTCTTTCGGTATAACAAAGTTGATCTATATGATGTCTCTCCGATATCAAAAACTATAGCGATAGAATGATGGTCTCATTTTGGTGAAAGAACCTTTTTGTCTCATTGATTAGAAGGATGTTATGAGCTTTTAGCGTGACATTTTGTATTCATTATGACTTCTCCTGACTCAAATGGGTCTTGGTGAAAGCGACAAAGATAAGGTTGTCTGGAGATGTTAAAGTTTCCTTCGACATAACGTGTCATCAATGGAAATAAAAAGGAATAGGTCAAAAATTTTGAGTTTATTCTTTTAGCTGGGTATGGAACCCTAGCCTGGTTGCCATCATGAGTGTTTATGTTTCTGTTGTTGCTGACTGTAACGGTTTTTATAGAGGTTTATGGATGGTTTATTTGGTGCATTTCTGACTAGAAGCTCGACAGTGGATAATGGAGCCATGGGAGTTACAGATCTGTCTGGTATTTTTATTTATGCATTTCACACTGCACATATTAATTTATTATCACCATTTTTCTTAACTACTCTCTGAATTTGTTGATGTAATTAGGAGATTATCATTCCTTGGTTATATGAAATTGTATGGATAAACTCTACAATAAAAGAGACAGAGACTTTGTAAATTTCTTCTCTACATAGTATTTTGGGGATTCAGTTATTGAATCTTTAAGGTATTCTGTAGATGAGAAAACAGAGAGATATGTGCTTAACTGAAAACAGAGAAATTTTCTGAATCATTAGTATTGTTCAAAACATAATTTGAGGGGTTGGTACTCCTTGAGATAGAAATCTCTAAATGAGGGGTTGGTGCTCCTTGAGTGGCTGCTCAAAAATCAGCCTATAAGGCATTGTGAACAGTTGATTATAAGATTAAGCCTGGAAGGCATTTAGGGAGTGGTTTTTATACCCCAGGAGGGTTTTCCACTCAACAAAATATTGTGCCTCTTTGTTCTTCTGTATTCTCTCTGTTTTACTATGCTGTTGTTGTTTCAGTTCACTATTGAGTCATTATTTTGTTTATGAATGATTACATTCAACTCATGAATGCTTTAATCAGAGTGATATTGAGATCAAATCTGAGCTGTGTGTTTGAATATTTGAAAAATTGGTCAAATAGTTAAGACACTGATTCACCCCCCCTCTTAGTGTCATTTTAACTCCAACATCATGTTCATTATTGCAAGTAGTTTCATCCACCACTCCTAACTCTATCATATTCTGCACTCCTTAATGTTTTCTCCAATAGATTTTTTCCTGTAAAAATGTTACAAAAGGAGAACTTATTCCAACCCTTCACTCTCTCTTTAATCCTTTTTAGTTTATTAGCAAGACAAACCATAGGGGTACCAACAGTGGTTCATTCCACCATTTATAAATTAAGGTTCCAAAATCTAGGTGGAGAGTCCACATAATTTCAAATCTAAAGGGAAAAGGGCCTTTGGAAACATCAACATTTCTCTTAAGCATAATGGAATTGTGATTAGATATGGTTCTAAGAAAAGCAAATGAGGTGAAGTGTTGAGAAATGTTCCAATTAGAAAAGACCAAGAACCAGTCAAGTTTGACTTGAATCAGTCGATTTCCCAATCTCCTATTAGACCAAGTAAACCAAGTACCAAGTAAGGGAATATTGAAGAGTCCAACATAATGAATTTTTCCATACAAGTCCATCATGCTATCAGAATAATCATCCATTCCCCCCAAATTTTGGAGGGAAGAAACAAAGATTTGAAGTCTCCTCCAAGCATCTAGAAGTCATCCAATTTGCACTTTATGTTACCATGTAAAAGAAATCCCAAAATAAGGTCTTCAAAGGAGAACATAAGATAGTTTTTTCAAGAGAATATCATAGTAGCTTTAAGTTTAGAAGGATTCCACAAAGTGGCAATACCCCTGAAGGCACCTTTAGCATCACTCAAGACATAGTTAGCACTAGGCCAAATATTCTTAACAATCTTATCAAAATTTTCCTTCTTGAAGCAATAGGACATCAACTTTATTATCTAACAAGTAAGTCTTAACCAATTTTTGTGTATGGGGGCTATTGAGGCCCCTAATATTCCAAGATATAATCTTCAAAATCAAAGAAAATATAAAAAATAGAATCACCTTGATTCTGTTAGGGTAGGGGAAGCATCATCCCTTAATTCTTCCTAGACTTTGGCCCCATAATTGAGTCCAAGGTATTTGTCTTCTTGAAGCCACATCACAAATTGTCTTTATTTTTTTATTTTCTTTTGAGAAGGTCTACCTACCTTATTTCCTCGTACATTTGGTTTTTCCTTCTTTTTTGAATTACTATTTGCTTGAACCTATCTTCATCATCAACTTTTGAGGAGGAAGGGAAACCCAAGAGGGCCAGTGAATCCTTTAAGTTCTTTCCTTCTTTATGATTGGGAAGAGCTAAATATCTCCAGGTTGTTTCAATGGAGAGGAGGCAATGGAAAAAGAGTCTTTGTCTAGGCCAACTTGACAATCTTCCTCAATAAACTCAGAATTATCTTCAAGGGGGTGAGTGGATTTCCTACCATATCCTAATTTTTTTTTAATCCAACAAGGGGGATTTCTACTGGATTGGCCTCTTCATTCCTTTACCTCTCAATTTGAGCTCTTCATCAATATTTTGTTTTTGGCCATATGAAGTAACCACTACCAGACTTACCTCTCATGGAAATTCCAGTGACACATGAGGATTATTAAATCCAATATATGTAGAGTACCCTCAAAGGCAGCAACATGTGCATTTATTTCTCCTTGGTCTTTAGGGTAGTCATTTTGGACATGAACTTCCCTTGAACAATATGTGCACCAAATCTCTTTATCTTTATTTTCCTCTCCTCTTGCCAAAATACAATTTTGTATGGCTAGTTGCTCTACCACTGATAGTAATTTCTCAAGATTATCCTTTATGTCATCTTTTTTGGTTCTATGTCATGTTTGAGATTCTATGTGGTATGTCATTGTGATTAGGTTTGTATAAGTAGTAAATATCCTTCTGTCTAATTTTTATTTGATATGCTTTTGTAATCTAGATATGAACCATTCAATATTTTTTTCTCTATTAGAGGTTCCTCCAATTTGTGGTAGAATTCCTTAAATATTTTGTCATTGACCTTCACAAATTCCTTTTCTCCTTACACTAGGTCCCTCATTTTTATAACACTCTTTGTAGGGATATCTGGAGTGTCAAAGTTTACCAAAAAGTCTAGTTTTACTTCCTTCCAACTTTTCCCATGCTTTGAGTAAGTCATTTTATACCATTACAATACTTCTTTTCTTAATGAAGATATAAAGTCTAATAACTTTAGCCTCTAGTGTGCCTCTTCCAAATATTGTGATTTTGACTAATGATTTAATTTTATTTTGGTTTCTTTTTGCTTTAAATTTTTGGGTTTATGAACTATTTTTTTATCCTTTTCTTTCTTTACTTTCTAAACGGTATGGGACTTCGGCTCTCTTCCCTTATCTCTTGCTAACTTTATGTCAAAGTACTCTTTCCAAAATACATCTTCAAAATATAGCCCCTTTCCTTCTTTTGCTCTTGTCCCTTTACAAGTTGTGATATCCCTTCTTTCAAAATTTTTTCCTCTTATATAATGCTTAGGGGACAGGTCATGGTTTGGGGGTTGTGACTCCTCAAGATATCATTTCACTTTCTTATTTGTTAATAAAATTTTATTTGTTAGTGAACATAATTCCTTACCCAAATTAAATTTGAACTCCTCATTTTTCCTTATTTCTTTTTCCTTTAGTTTTCTTATGATTTTATTAACTAACTCTTCCAAATATTCCTCTTGAATATATAGAACCTTTTCTAGAGTTTTCATAAATCAAACAAATCTATCATCTAGATTGATTGTCAGGTTTGATAAATTTGGTCTAATTGTGGGACTTTTGGAGGGTTGTGGTAGGAGTGGAGTCTTGATGCTATTCCAAGGTCCCAACAACAAACTTATAGATTTTCCATAATCATCAATGTTATTCTTTAAATTGGTTGTGAATTTTCCTACTTTTTCCTAGCATAAATACAATTTCTTTAGGGTCTTCCATTCTTCTTATTTGTTTTATTTCTATTTTCCTTTGGTAACACCCACTTTGGTGCACTATGTGGCACCTTCATTAGTGCACTTAATTCTCATCTCCAAATTTTTCATTTTTTGTAGTGTCTTTCTTCTCTCTCAATAATTTGGTTTTGTATTCTCTCTTTTCTATTTGGGCTTGTCATGTTCACTTTCTTGCTAATTCAACTTTTTCTATAATATTTCTTGTGATTTTACTATCTCCTTTTTTCATGGGTATGGTTGAATTGGGATTACATTGGTCTTTTTTATTATTTTCCATGGTAGTTACTTGATATATTTTCTTATTGGTCACATCTCTTTGAGGATCCCTTTTAGAATCCCTCCCCCTTTCCATTATCGATCCCTTTGCTCCCAAACCCCCTCTCATAGTGTAGACACCAAGAGGACAGGTCTGCATATTTTCATATCTTTCTTATTTTTTCCTATATTCCTCTATTTTTGATGTAAAATTTAAATTATGAGTTTTGTTGAGCTTCACAAAACCTAACCAAGGTCTCAAAAATAGAACCATTATTAGCAAGAAAATTGGGGAAACACATACAAATTTTTGAGCCCCAAGTACTTTCTAAGTGTTATAATTTATACCCCAAACTCAGTCATATTAAGATAAAAATGGTTTGATTTAAACAAAAGATTCACTATTTAACTATACATAACAAAATATTAGACAACACAATATAGATGGAATTCTGGTATAATTATATTATTAATTTCAATGTAGTACATTCATATCTCTTTATATTTCATTTTTACATCATATATAATTATCATATATCTTCCCCTATACTCTATACATATACTACATGTTCTACTAATTCTTCTCCTTTCTCTTCTTACATATATTCTCATACTCTATTATTCATATATTTTCCTATGCATATATTTATAGGATGGGATGTGACCCATCTATCTTACCCCTATCCTAGATGGAATCTCTTGAATCTTATGCTACATGAGCTCTTTGCAGAAAGATGTAGTAGGATTCACTTGGTGGTGTCTAAACTATTGCCATTTCCTGTCAATAATGGTTAAGTAAGAAACAAGAATCAGTTTCATTGTCCACAATAGAAGCGATGTATATTGTAACAACTTCTTGCTGCACTCAAGTCCTTTGGATGAAGCAAACTTTGAAGGATATTAAGGTTTAGTATGAGCATCCCATTTCCATATTTTTTGATAATACAAGTGCAACCAACATCTCAAAGAATCCAATTATGTACTCCAAGAAAAATCATATTTTAAGAAAATATCATTTCTTTAGAGAGAAAGTGGTTGATCAACAGGTGAAGTTGGAGTATGTTTCTACAAAATAACAGATTGCAAACATTTTTACAAATCCCCTTCCAAAAGATACTTTTGAGTACCTGAGGGAGAAATTGAGAGTGATATCACTCTCATCCAATCACTAAATTCTTCAGAAGAAGTAGAGTAAGGTGGAGCTACTCACTGCCTTATATTTCAGACCTAAAAGGCCTTTGCCATTGATGTCAAAGGAGCATAAGTAGAGTAAGGGGGAGCATTTCAGTTAGGGGGAGCATTTTAGTCAAGGGGAGAAGTGTGGTCCTTTTACATTCCAAGATTACTTCTTAGCAAGGTTACCATCAATGATAAAGGGGTGAAATTGTTGGAAAATTATTGGCATTGATGTTAAAGGTGATTTATGATGGAAAACCTATGGATCTAAGTTTGGAACCCATAATGTGAAGATAAAAAATAAAATAAAAAATGTATGTAATGTGGCTTGACCTCTTTTTGTGTGATACCCACTTTAGTGGGATTTAAATATATATATATATATATATATATATATATATATATATATATATATATATATATATATATATATATATATATATATATATATATATTTTGAAAGAGGGACAACCCCCCTTGAGTGGTGCACCCACCTTGGGCATGTGCTAATAAAATAAATAAAAATATATTTGATGATATTGGGCTAACCCCCCTTGGAGGATTCATCTCCCTTGGGTGAAGAGGTGTTTGGACAAGTATAAATAGAGGGTTGAGAGAGAGGTAAAGACAATCAATTCAAGGAATTTATTCATACAAAAAATAAAAATAAAAAATATATATGATTAGATTCATGAGAGGTTTCTAACATGAACATTGTGAGAGGAGAAGAGAAATAAAAGCAAGATCATGGCGGCTCTATGAGAAGAAATATTGAAGACTATATTACATATTTATGAGTGAATGTATTGCATATTTGTGAGAAGTTGTTAGGTAAGATCTAAGAGGAAGTTGCAAATAAATTATCATATTATTCATTTAGAGGTTAGAGCCTCCTAATTAAGGAGATCAAGGGCTTGGTGACTCTTATTAGAAGAGATTAGTGTCTCTTACTAGGTTGTTTCTCAATAGTGGGGATTGGAGTCTCCAATGGGTTGGTGCCTACAAAATTTATAAGAAGATTCATACAAGCAATATTTTTTCATGGTTTTCTCTCGTAATGGTTTCCACATAAAATCATGTGTTCCTCTTGTGTTCTTAATTGCTAGATATTTCATGTATCTTATTGCTATGTATGGTTTTTTTGTGATTGATTAAGTTGTGAAAATAAAAGTTTAACCTATATTGATTCACCCCCCTCTCAGTATAAGTGTGTGTTTCATCAATGTGGATCAAAAGACTTCTTATCTATCTATACTTCATAATGATTTTTATCAACTATAGTTGAACAAGGAGTTCTACTAATAAAATAACAAGTACTTACAACCTATATGGAAAAGCATAAATCCAATTATGTTCCACTCAACATAATTTTGGCCATTTTTATTTAGGTTCAATTCATTCTTTCTACAACCCCATTTTTTTGGTGTGTGTAAGGTGAAGTCTTCAACCTAAAATTATACATGCTTACAAAAATCATCAAATTTCTTGGAGAAATATCCACCATTATTTTCAAATCTCAACAACTTTATTTTGTAATCTATTTACATTTTAACTAAGGCCTTAAAGTCCTAAAGTTTAGTGAAAACTTTAGATTTATCATGCATACAATAAATCTAGGTCTATCTAGAAGTATCATCACTAAATGAGACATAATAATAATATTTTTCCACGAACCAACATCCACTAGATGAAATGCATCCAAATGAATTGTTAAATAATCTCTTTATTGTATAAATACAAATAGGAAATGAAAATATATTCTATTTACTAAACATAATGCTCACAATTTTTTTTACCGACATGATATTTAGAAAAACTATTAATAATGGTCCCAAGGAATTTTTCACTTATGTGACCTAATCATTAGTGCCACAACACACATGCATTTTTATTTTTCTATTCACATTGGAAAAGTTACACAATATGGAGTCATTTATCCTAAACAAATTTTCAATTTGAAATCCTCTAGTCACTACCAATTTTCCTCTCATCAACTTGCAACCACACTTGCCAAATGTCACATGCACACTAGAATCATTTGACTTGGATATAAAAAGTAAATTTCTTGCAAGTCCTAGGATACACAAAACATATCAATGGTTTTAACCCTTCCATAACTAAAACACAAATGTGCTTTTTATTTACCAATGATCTACTTAGTTCTATTGTAACCAAGTAAAACCTCACATCCATCATAAGCTATATATATTAAAAACCACTCCTTATTGGGATTCATATGATATTTAAACTTTAATCAATGAGTCAAGCATAATCACTAATAGTTTTAGTATAAACAAATGAATCATCACTATAACATTTGTCAAAATATTTCTCTATAGGAGAATATGAATATTTCTTCTTGATTGGACCACATTCCTTATTCACATGCCCTCTCTACCCAATATTCCAAAACTTCACTCTATTATTGAGGTTTTCAAGTTCCCTTTGGATTTGGAACTATCTTTATTTTTATCCCCCTTAGATCCTATTTTTTCCTTGGGCCTTCCTTAAACATGCAACACATCCTTTGAGCCATCATTTATGGGATTTTCTTATCTCCTTTGAAATAAAAGTAGCAATGAGACTGTCTATTTTTAATTAGCACCAGAAGCACTAATGAAAAAAAATCCCAAGTATTGGGTAAAGGGAAAAACAATAAGATTCATTTATGTTCTTCCATATTAACATATATAAAAACTTTTTGACTCAACCAAACTAAAAGAATTTAAATGATCTAAATTGACTCACCATATTATATTTTAAAGAATATATTATTATTTGAGATATATTTTATTTTTTAGACTTTTGGTTTGGTAAATGTTTCCTATTATCTTCCATGAATAGAATTTATGGGTCTCCTCAAATACATTCAAGGGGACATAATATATAAAATATAATTGAATGTCTCCTCATGCTTTCTTGCCTAACTTTAACTAATCTTCATCAAATCTCTTGAATGGATTTATGTCATTTTCAACTTATCTCCATTGTTTTCCTTCTTTAATAAATTCCTCCATATTAACCTCCCATGCCTTATAATCGATGTCATTGAACTTCTCAATATATAAATGAGAGGTAGAGTCCATAGTTTTCAATATCTACAAAAATATGTGAAAAAAACAATGAAAAATATACTACCATAGGAAAAAATCCTTCCACACTTAGAAAAAAGGCTCCCCATTGTACAAATCCATTATCTCTAATACTAAACTTTGAGAAACAAAGATGAATTAATAAAATAAAATATTATATAAAGTGTATGCAAGTTTGAAATGTGTTTCCTTTTATAGGATTATCACTAAATATTATGGAAAGTTGCATAAATCACTCAGAAGAATAAAATTGGAAAACCATAGTGATGGAGGATTTATGCGGAGAAACCATTGGAAGAAAAAATTCACTAGACCTTAAGGACAAGCCCATATTAATCTTCAATGTACAAATACAATATCAACACACTACCACTCTCAAATTTGACACATTCTAGTAGCACCTGTGAACCTATAAACAATGATATGAAACCACTATCTCATACCTCTAAAATATAAGAAAGGAGAGAGGCCAAAACCAAAATTGGTTTTTACCAAAATACTAGATACCAAAACCATGGTATCTTGTAAAAACCCCATGCCCACCTTGGAGAACATATTCCAAAAATAGTAAATACATTGATGAATTTATATGGGTATCGCATGGGATCAATCAATGTGTCCCAAATAGAAAACATAATCATAAAGGAATCTTTGACCAAAAACACCCTGATGATTCACATTCTCAAGTGTACTACTCCATTTTTTGGTCCACTATCTCATATAGACCCCATCCATTCTAAAAATATTTTCTTCCTCTAGAACCTATGATTAGGAAAGTTCCATAAATATAATTAAAGTCATTTATAATTGAGACTGTAGTGATCAACCTCCTTTATGTACCTATATGATAACTAATTCCAATATGGTGTTGAAATTATTACTAAGCTAGAAATTCATGACAATATTTATAATTGATAGGTCTTAATGATGATCAACAAATTTATGAGTTCTTGAATTGTTTAATCATTTCAAAAACTATCTTATTGGTTGAAGTCCTATGATAAAATAAAATAAGGAAGGTAATGATTCCCTTTTCAAAAATGAAATTATACAACTTAAAACAAATGTTTTCCAAAGAGGTCTTGTAATGTTTGATAATGTTGATTGTTATAAAATAAGGAGTAAGTTAGTTGATGAAGAAGATGTGGAAGGAGTTTGGGAACTAAATAAACCTCGATATGGTCTAATTTGGAAAGAAATTAAAATCAAAAGAGAAGAAAATACTTATAACATTACTGAAAAAGTAATAAAAATGTTTGTCATGATCTTAAGATGAGCTAAAATATTACAAGGAAGATTTTTTATATCATACTATTCCATTGGAGCCTACTACAAAGCCTTTAAAATAGAAGAAAAGAACCACCAACCCCACACTTCCCCTCAATTATAGAGATAATTCATGAAGCTAAAAGAGGGAGGTGTAATTAAACCAATCAAACATTCAGAGTGGGTCTCTAACCTTGATTTAATAAAAAAAAAATAGGGAGATTAAGCTATGTGTGGATTTCAAAAATATTAATATAAGTCCCTTAAGGATAATTATCCATCACTTAGTATGGACCATTTATTATAGAAATAAACAAGGTCAAAACTAATGTGTATGATTGATGCCTTCTTAGGGTACAATCAAGT
>VDFB02271358.1:928253130-928275068 GCA_007258455.2 Sequoia sempervirens | reverse complement strand
AAGAATCAGTTTCATTGTCCACAATAGAAGCGATGTATATTGTAACAACTTCTTGCTGCACTCAAGTCCTTTGGATGAAGCAAACTTTGAAGGATATTAAGGTTTAGTATGAGCATCCCATTTCCATATTTTTTGATAATACAAGTGCAACCAACATCTCAAAGAATCCAATTATGTACTCCAAGAAAAATCATATTTTAAGAAAATATCATTTCTTTAGAGAGAAAGTGGTTGATCAACAGGTGAAGTTGGAGTATGTTTCTACAAAATAACAGATTGCAAACATTTTTACAAATCCCCTTCCAAAAGATACTTTTGAGTACCTGAGGGAGAAATTGAGAGTGATATCACTCTCATCCAATCACTAAATTCTTCAGAAGAAGTAGAGTAAGGTGGAGCTACTCACTGCCTTATATTTCAGACCTAAAAGGCCTTTGCCATTGATGTCAAAGGAGCATAAGTAGAGTAAGGGGGAGCATTTCAGTTAGGGGGAGCATTTTAGTCAAGGGGAGAAGTGTGGTCCTTTTACATTCCAAGATTACTTCTTAGCAAGGTTACCATCAATGATAAAGGGGTGAAATTGTTGGAAAATTATTGGCATTGATGTTAAAGGTGATTTATGATGGAAAACCTATGGATCTAAGTTTGGAACCCATAATGTGAAGATAAAAAATAAAATAAAAAATGTATGTAATGTGGCTTGACCTCTTTTTGTGTGATACCCACTTTAGTGGGATTTAAATATATATATATATATATATATAGTCTTTTTTGTGGATAATTAATATTAACAAAATATTAATATTTTATTTTTGAAAGAGGGACAACCCCCCTTGAGTGTTGCACCCACCTTGGGCATGTGCTAATAAAATAAATAAAAATATATTTGATGATGTTGGGCTGACCCCCCTTGGAGGAGTCGTCTCCCTTGGGTGAAGAGGTGTTTGGACAAGTATAAATGGGGTTGAGGAGAGGTAGAACAATCAATTCAAAGATTTATTCATTACAAAAATAAAAATAAAAATATATGTAGTTAGATTCATGGGAGGTTTCTAACATGAACTTGTTGTGAGAGGAAGAGGAAATAGAAACAAGATCATGGCTCTATGAGAAGAAATGTTAGAAGACTATATTACATATTTATGAGTGGAATGTATTGCATATTTGTGAGGGAAGTTGTTAGAGTAAGATGTAAGAGGAAGTTGCAAATAAATTATCATATTATTCATTTGGAGGTTAGAGCCTCCTAATTGAGGAGATCGAGGGGTTGGTGCCTCTTATTAGAAGAGATTAGCGTCTCTTACTAGGTTGTTGCTCAATGAGTAGAGTTAAGGTCTCTCAATGGAGTTTGGAGCCTACAAAATTTGTGAGAAGTTTTCATACAAGCAATATTTTTCCGGGGTTTTCTCCCATAAGGGTTTCCACGTAAATTTGTGTGTTCTTCCTGTGTTCTTAATTGCTAGATATTGCATGTATGCTATTGCTATAGATGATTAAGTTTTGAAGTAATACTACTATGATTAAGTTGTGAAAAAGAAAAGTTTGACTATACTGATTCACCCCCCTCTCAGTATAAGTGTGTGTTTCATCAATGTGGATCAAAAGACTTCTTATCTATCTATACTTCATAATGATTTTTTATCAACTATAGTTGAACAAGGTTCTACTAATAAAATAACAAGTACTTACAACCTATATGAAAGCATAAATCCAATTATGTTCCACTCAACATAATTTTGGCCATTTTTATTTAGGTTCAATTCATTCTTTCTACAACCCCATTTTTTGGTGTGTGTAAGGTGAAGTCTTCAACCTAAAATTATACATGCTTACAAAATCATCAAATTTCTTGGAGAAATATCCACCATTATTTTCAAATCTCAACAACTTTATTTTGTAATCTATTTACATTTTAACTAAGGCCTTAAAGTCCTAAAGTTTAGTGAAAACTTTAGATTTATCATGCATACAATAAATCTAGGTCTATCTAGAAGTATCATCACTAAATGAGACAATAATAATATTTTTCCCACAAACCAACATCCACTAGATGAAATGCATCCAAATGAATTGTTAAATAATCTCTTTATTGTATAAATACAAATAGGAAATGAAAATATATTCTATTTACTAAAAAGAATGCTCAAAATTTTTTTTACTGACATAATATTTAAAAAAACTATTAATAATGGTCCCAAGGAATTTTTCACTTATGTGACCTAATCATTAGTGCCACAACACACATGCATTTTTATTTTTCTATTCACATTGGAAAAGTTACACAATATGGAGTCATTTATCCTAAGCAAATTTTCAATTTGAGATCCTCTAGTCACTACCAATTTTCCTCTCATCAACTTGCAACCACACTTGCCAAATGTCACATGCACACTAGAATCATTCGACTTGGATATAGAAAGTAAATTTCTTGCAAGTCCTAGGATACACAAAACATTATCAATGGTTTTAACCCTTCCATAACTAAAACACAAATGTGCTTTTATTTACCAATGATCTACTTAGTTCTATTGTAACCAAGTAAAACCTCTCATCCATCATAAGCTATATATATTAAAAACCACTCCTTATTGGGATTCATATGATATTTAAACTTTAATCAATGAGTCAAGCATAATCACTAATAGTTTTAGTAGAAACAAATGAATCATCACTATAACATTTGTCAAAATATTTCTCTATAGGAGAATATGAATATTTCTTCTTGATTGGACCACATTCCTTATTCACATGTCCTCTCTACCCAATATTCCAAAACTTCACTCTAGTATTGAGGTTTTCAAGTTCCCTTTGGATTTGGAACTTTCTTTATTTTTATCCCCCTTAGACCCTCATTTTTCCTTGGGCCTTCCTTAAACGTGCAACACATCCTTTGAGCCATCATTTATGGAATTTTCTTATCTCCTTTGAAATAAAAGTAGCAATGAGAGTGTCTATTTTTAAATTAGCACCGAACCACGATGAAAAAAATCCCAAGTATTGGGTAAAGGGAAAAACAATAAGATTCATTTTATGTTCTTCCATATTAACATATATAAAAACTTTTGACTCAACCAAACTAAAAGAATTTAAATGATCTAAATTGACTCACCATATTATATTTTAAAGAATATATTATTATTTGAGATATATTTTATTTTTTAGACTTTTGGTTTGGTAAATGTTTCCTATTATCTTCCATGAATAGAATTTGGTTCTCTCAAATACATTCAAGGGACATAATATATAAAAATATAATTGAATGTCTCCTCATGCTTTCTTGCCTAACTTTAACTAATCTTCATCAAATCTTGAATGGATTTATGTCATTTTCAACTTATCTCCATTGTTTTCCTTCTTTAATAAATTCCTCCATATTAACCTCCCATGCTCATATAATCGATGTCATTGAACTTCTCAATATATAAATGAGAGGTAGAGTCCATAGTTTTCAATATCTACAAAAATATGTGAAAAAACAATGAAAAATATACTACCATAGGAAAAAATCCTTCCACACTTAGAAAAAAGGCTCCCCATTGTACAAATCCATTATCTCTAATACTAAAACTTTGAGAAACAAAGATGAATTAATAAAATAAAATATTATATAAAGTGTATGCAAGTTTGAAATATGTTTCCTTTTATAGGATTATCACTAAATATTATGGAAAGTTGCATAAATCACTAAGAATAAAATTGGAAAACCATAGTGATGGAGGATTTATGAGGAGAAACCATTGGAAGAAAAAATTCACTAGACCTAAAGGACAAGCCCATATTAATCTTCAATGTACAAATACAATATCAACACACTCACTCTCAACTTTGACACATTCTAGTAGCACCTATGAACCTATAAACAATGATATGAAACCACTATCTCATACCTCTAATATATAGGCAAGGAGAGAGGCCAAAACCAAAATTGGTTTTACCAAAATACTAGATACCAAAACTATGGCTTCTTGTAAAAACCCCATGCCCACCTTGGAGAACATATTCCAAAAATAGTAAATACATTGATGAATTTATATGGGTATCACATGGGATCAATCAATGTGTCCCAAATAGAAAACATAATCATAAAGGAATCTTTGACCAAAAACACCTGATGATTCACATTCTCAAGTGTACTACTCCATTTTTGGTCCACTATCTCATATAGACCCCATCCATTCTAAAAATATTTTCTTCCTCTAGAACCTATGATTAGGAAAGTTCCATAAATATAATTAAAGTCATTTATAATTGAGACTAGTGATCAACCTCCTTTATGTACCTATATGATAACTAATTCCAATATGGTGTTGAAATTATTACTAAGCTAGAAATTCATGACAATATTTATAATTGATAGGTCTTAATGATGATCAACAAATTTATGAGTTCTTGAATTGTTTAATCATTTCAAAAACTATCTTATTGGTTGAAGTCCTATGATAAAATAAAATAAGGAAGGTAATGATACCCTTTTCAAAAATGAAATTATACAACTTAAAACAATTTTTTTTCAAAGAGGTCTTGTAATGTTTGATAATGTTGATTGTTATAAAACAAGGAGTAAGTTAGTTGATGAAGAAGATGTGGAAGGAGTTTGGGAACTAAATAAACCTCAAGATGGTCTAATTTGGAAAGAAATTAAAATCAAAAGAGAAGAAAATACTTATAACATTACTGAAAAAGTAACAAAAATGTTTGTCATGATCTTAAGATGAGCTAAAATATTACAAGGAAGATTTTTTATATCATACTATTCCATTGGAGCCTACTACAAAGCCTTTAAAATAGAAGAAAAGAACCACCAACCCCACACTTCCCCTCAATTATAGAGATAATTCATGAAGCTAAAAGAGGGAGGTGTAATTAAACCAATCAAACATTCAAAGTGGGTCTCTAACCTTGATTTAATAAAAAAAATTAGGGACATTAAGCTATGTGTGGATTTAAGAAATATTAATATAAGTCCCTTAAGTATAATTATCCATCACTTAGTATGGACCATTTATTATAGAAATAAACAAGGTCAAAACTAATGTGTATGATTGATGCCTTCTTAGGGTACAATCAAGTCATATTAAAAGAATTAACGAAGCCTAAAAGATCCTTCACCACACCATGGTGAATATGTGTATATGTTCAAATACCATTTTTATTAAAGAAAACTAGAGCTACATTTGAATGGTCCATGTGTGTTTGCTTTGCTATCCTCATAAATGAAATCATGGTTGTCTACCAAGATTACTTGAGAGCCTAATCCAAGGATCAAAATGATCATTGCAAGAATTTGGACTTAATCTTCTAGTGATGTTTAAAGTATGAGATTTATTTGAATCAAAAGAAATATATTTTTAGTGTAGAAGAAGGTGAAATTCTTGGGCATATTGTTTCTAAAAAGGGATTAAAGATTGATCTTGCATGTGTCAAAGTCATTGATCTCATCTCAAAGTTCAAAATAGTCAAGTCTAATCTTTTTTAGGAAGATAATTTTTGTTAGGAGGTTTGTTCTTAACTTTGCTAAGAAAACTAAGGCCATTTCAAAGATATTAAATAGGGGATAATCATCAAGCTCGGACAAGGAGTCAATTGATTCCTTCATGAAAAATAAGGACACTAAAGAACACACCAATATTGGAAAACTCAAATTATTAAAAACCTTTCCAATTATTTTCCTTTGCCTCACTCTACACTATTGTTATTTTTGTGGTAAAAAAAATAAAGGATTTGAATAACCGATAGTATTATTTAGCAAATAATTAAGAGATCTTGAATTGAATTATTTTTTAATGGAAAAGTAGCCATATGATATTATTAAGGTGATAAAGAAATTTAGGTCATATCTCATAAGAGCAAAGATCATGGTCCTTAGTGTCAAATACAATAGTCTCAGACATTTTTGTGTAGTAAGAGGCATTAGATAGAAGGTGCAAATGGATGAAAAATATCCAAGAATATAACTTGAAGATGAAAATAACCAAGATAGGTGGAGTTCAAGGCTTAGCCAAATTAATGGATAATACAAATTTGGATGTAGCTAAAGTGCATCAACTAAATTCTAACCCATCATTTTCTCCTTTTCATGTAAATGATTATTCTTAGTATAAGGGCATTACAATTTATTTAAAAAACTTGAGTTAGTACTTGAGTTTTCCACCAAGACTAAATGATAGGAAAAGAAGAACATTGAAGTTGGAAGGTTATAGATAAGTGTTGTGTAAAGGTAAATTAATGTGGATAAAATTTGATGTTGCTATGTTTAGATATTTAGATAAGGAGCAATTTATAAAAAAATGAGTGTCACCAATGATTGTGTGGTGGGAATTTCATTTCAAAAACTACTAATAAAATTATAGTGGTAGGTTATATGTGGCCCACATTATTTAGATATGTGGCCAAGCTTGTAAACTAGTGTGATGTTTGCTAGATATTTTGGGTAAGTTAAAATTATAGGTGCATTTTCCCTTGCTACCATTTTAGTAGAGGCTCCATTATAGCAATGGGGTATATATTTTGTGGGGGAGATAATAGAAAAATATAGCAATAGATATAGATGGATATTGGTGAAGACTAATTATTTCACCAAATGAGTGGAAATAATCCCTATGAGGAATGCAAAACCAAAAGTATTGTT
This sequence comes from Sequoia sempervirens, assembly GCA_007258455.2. NCBI lineage: Eukaryota > Viridiplantae > Streptophyta > Pinopsida > Cupressales > Cupressaceae > Sequoia > Sequoia sempervirens. The sequence goes on along the minus strand of VDFB02271358.1, from coordinate 928,268,440 downwards.
TGAATTTCTACTAAATAATATTATTATAAGATTTGGAGTTCCATCAAGTATAGTTGTTGATAATTCAATGTACCTTAGATACAAGGATTTTGTTGATATATGTTCTCAATATGATATATATTTGACACATTCATTCTCTTATCATCCACAAGGAAATGGACAAGAAAAATCAGGTGACAAATGCATCATAAACATTATTGAAAAATTTAGATGCAAACAAGAAAAGATGGGATGATAGATTGAAATTTATTATTTTGGTAGATAGAATAACATATAAGAAGGTTGTTCGATGAAGTCCACTTAAATTATTCTATAGTGTAGGAGCCAAATTTCCAATAAAATTTGAGTTACTAATTTACTAGTTGCTACAACAAAGTCAAGGGGAAGAAGAATATATCTTTTCTCAAAGAGTGCACCAGTTGACTAAGTTAGATGAAGTTAGAAGGGTTTCCCATAAAAATAATTTATTGAGAGAGGAAAAATGAAATACCTCTTTGAAAAGAATGTTGTACCAATATATTTTTACGTAAGATATTTTGTTCTTTTATGGAACTCCATATTAGAAGACAAGAAAAAGCACAAAAAATATAATGCCTTATGGGTAGGACCTTATCAAATTATTGAGAGATATGATGAAGGAACTTTCTACCTCGGAAGTCTTGATGGAGAAATTCTATAGTTGCTAGTTCATGACCAACATCTTAAACACTACTTCTCATGAGGCACAGTTCTAAGAATCTATGTAAATATGTTTTTTGTCTTTTATTTCCCCTATCTTGTGTGGTGTTATCTTGTAAACCATCATGTTTTTGTAATTGTGATTCATGTGCTATCTGTATATATTTTGTTTGTGTAAATTATTTTCATGAGTAATCATGATGAAGTGTGATATTGTTATGTGGTTTTCTTTAGTTGATCTATTATATCAATTCTAAATTCTCACCATGCCTACAAGAGGCACACATCCCCAACAATAGCCAATGTTGGGACCTAGCTTTTCAAGCCTCAAAAAGTTATAGATTAGACTATTTTTGACCCTATGTTATAATTATTTTGTGTCAAACTACCTTTTATAATCAATCTAAGATAGTCCAAGTGGATTTTTAGAGTTAAAATTTTCCTAAGTGTTTCCTTGTGTCATCCCTCATGTACTCATTATATGTTAAATTTTACAAAATATCAAAAATAAATCTAGGTGTTGGGTCTATTTTGGTCATTTCCATAAGGGTAAAAGCACAAACCTATGACACACTTTCAGCTAGCTAAATAGTTGAGTGAAATTGTTTCACCCTAAATAGTTTCGATCGAAAGAGTTTCTCCCGAAACTACATGGCCTATATGTGGCACATAATGTTTCAAGTGAAACTCTTTCACCTAAAACTATAATTTTCAAAATTTCCCTTCAAACACGCCTCAATTTACATGTAAAGTTTTGGCAGAAACATTTTTGATCAAAAGGCTTTTGTCAGAAAATAATTTGGTCAAAACCATCTATGGCATCATTGTTGGTAGCCACATAATCTTTTTTTAGAAATTTCTAAAAATTTCCACTTGACATGATATTTATTCAGTTAGAATGATTTTAAATTCAAAATACTAAAAATACCTTTTTTGTAGAGCTCATAGTCAAGAATCCAAATATATATATATTTTTTGTTATTTTGATTAGTTTTAATATGTTTTTTTTAATAATACAAGTAGGTTGTTAATATAATAAAAAATGAGGTTGATTAGAAATTAAAAAAATACAAAAACATATTAATTTTAAAAAATATATATATGGTGCACTACCAAATGGTATATTTTTTTTGAAATGATAAAAAAAAATAGTCAAACGTTAAAGCAAGTGAAAACTACCAAATTCTAGTAAGTTTGACTTTAAAACATTAATATGAGAAAATATACTTCAAAATTTATTTATTTTTTCATGCACTAGATATTAAAGTTATCTATTTGGGGAAAAAAATAGGGAAAAATAAAATAGTTTTCTATTTTTTTTGTGGCATCGACTCAACGTCACTTTTTCCTAAAATTTTCAACAATTCAAAAATTTCTATCAAATTTATAGACACTTTTATGCGATCAAAGTTGATTTTTTTGTGTGTGTTGGCCAATTCCTTTATATGTGGCATAGGTTTGTACTTTTACCCATAATCTTTCTACTATTGCTAGAGTTTCAAACTTTTGTGGGTTTCATCCTAGCTTGTATTTTCACCCAATACTAACATCCCAATCCTTTACCTTGTAACATTTCTCTTAGTATGGTAGTCAAACTATCAACCTCTCTCTTACCTTCATGCCATCCATCCAAGCCCCAAAACTCTAACCCAATACCTTAGAAAATTTTATGCATTATATTTTTTTAAAAAAATCTTCCCCTAATACCATTTCCCTCACATCGCTTAGCTCTAATCCTTGAAGCTTTGTAATATAAGCACTAAGATTTTTACTTCCTACTAGACTTTCAGAGTTCCCTTTCCCCAAGTGCCCTTCACATATCATCTCACATTCATGACTCTCAACTCTATGTTTTACACAAGTGTTCTATCAAATTCAAATTCATGACCATCCTTCTACCCAGGTACTTGATTAGTTGGTCAACCAAAAGGCCATAAAATCATTCAAAATATTTTTTAATATAGCTTATCAAGATAAATAAAGAAATATCCAAGTTTATTTCTAAATAATTAAGTAGACTCTAATAAATTTCTACTTCGTTTACTTGTTCATTTGCATGTGTAGAACCTAGTTTATGTGTATTTCAATGGATGTAATCTTTGAATATATATTGATTAAGGCATCTCATTTAGTTATAGTTACATACTTTGTATAAAATCCAATCTTCATCAATCTTTGAATATATCTTGATTAAGGTATCTCATTTAGTTTTAGTTACATACTTTGTATAAAATCCAATCTTCAGGCCTAGCTAGATATAGGGGCCATTCTATAATTTTTTACCCATTCCATCACCTCAACACATTATAAATGAATTAAACATTATATACATTTTCAGTTGTATTGTTATTTTTTGCTTCCATGTGTATAAGTGCATAACAACAATAGGGGTTGATATATCCATATCTTATCAAGACAAATAAAGAAATATCTAAGTTTATTTTTGAAGCATTAAATGGACTCTTATAAATGTATGGTTATTTTACTTGTTCATTTGCATGTGTTGAACCTAGTTTATGTGTATTTGAATGGATGTAATATTTGAATATATCTTGATTAAGGTATCTCATTTAGTTTTAGTTGTTACATACTTTGTATAAAATCCAATCTTTATTCCTAGCTAGGTATAGGCACCATTCTATGATCTTTTCCACATTCCATCACCTCAACACATTATAAATGAATTAAACAATATATACAATTTTAGTTGTGTTGTTCTATTTTACTTCCATGTGTATAAGTGCATAACAAAAATAGGGGTTTATATCCATATTTTACACACTATACTTGGTAAGCACTTTTGTACTACATAAAGGTGCATAACCTTGTAAATACAAACTAGCACATAAATACATTGTGACAACCATAATATGGGGTAAACTATGTAGTGGGTATGGTTTGTATCATTATTATTGTTTAATCTTTGTAGTTTCAGATACCTCGATGCTATAGGGAAAACCCCATTAAACTTGTAGAACCAAAAGTGAAGTCTTACCCACCTCAATAATTGGTTCTTAGTTTCCCAACTTAAACATAGGTTTCATAGTATTTTTCCTAGCTTTAACACTCCTCACACTTGAAATATTATCCAACCTTAAGGATTTGGGGCTTACAATGGCCAACAATGGAAATTAAGGTCAAATTCCCCAATACTCACCAAATAGATATCAAAATCAGTAAAATCAAGGGTAAACTTAGACATGGCCATGAAATTGTTAGAAATCTTAAATAGATTGAATAACCCAATGAAATTTTTAAGAGAAAATCAAATTTACATAAATTGGAAAAAAATAAGAATGCAAAATAGGACTCCGAGAGACTCCGAGAGATTTTGTAATGTCAATGTGACAATATTGCATTAAGAGCTTCCAAGTTGAAAATATATAAAATAAACATTGCAAGAAGATGCAAGAGTATGCAAATACAAGCTAGGTAGTGATTTTATATAGAACTTAGGAGAGGAGGTAGGTGGAAAATCCAACTAATAGGAATCAACCACAAAAGTGGAGATGGACCACCAAAAGTGAAGGATGCCGCCAAAAGTGGAAAGTGTTCCACCCTTTAAGGAAGGGAACACCACATCACTTATCTCCTGGTCATAAAATCATTTTATTATCCTAAGCAAGCTTAATTAAGTGTAGGAAAAACCTAGGACTAAGGGAAGGTAAATTAACCCACTAGGAAAATAAAAACCTATACCAACACCCCCCTTAAGCACATCTTAGGTGGATGCAAAAGATGATGGGTTCTGACAAATGAGGCCATGTTAGGTACCCATGTACATATCAAATTTTCCCCAAGGAAGAAGAAGCCCCCCTCCACAAATAGAAAGAGAATGCCCCACAGAATAGAGAGAGAAGAAAAGGACTAAGTAGCCCCCCCTAAGAGATCCAATGGTAGATGGTCAAAATTGGATAGAGATGATTGTCTATGATCGTCGAACAACATTTCCCCCCTTAGGAATTAAGAAACACAACCAAAGGTGTATGCAAGCTATCTCCAAGTCTTGAAAGGAATATGTAGGAAGAAATTGCAAGATATATGAATTCTTTGAAGTTGGCTCAAGTATCCCCATGTCAATGTTGAAAGCTATCACAATCAAATCAGGCGTTCTAGGTCACAATATTGAAGATGACAAATAAAAATATCCTAAAGATTGATGTAGAGCATAATCCAAAGAAAATGATGTTTTGACAATAGTTATGCAATGACTATCATCAAAGAGGAGAGATAACCCCTCAAATGTGTCCTCCAAATCTAAAATATGAGACTCCACAAACAAGTCTAAAAATGCCTATCAAGAGATCATCCCAAGTTGAATCGGGAAGACTATGGATTTCCTACTACAAGAAGTCATTGGAAGCTTTCAAACAAGAAACTCCAAACTCTAAAGTAACAATAGTAGATGCAAGGACAAAAGAGTGGTCCTCAAAGAGAAGATTTATGTCCTCAATAGTGTGATCGAGATCCAAAATGAGGGACTCTACAAACAAACAAGAGATGTTTGGTAGAAATTGGTCCCAATGGATTGAATCTATAAGACATAATTGATCCTACTGCAATGAATCACTGGAGGCTCTCGAAGAAGCATCTCTAAAATTTGAATCTGCAATAGGTGATGTCGATGTAATCTCAACTTGAGGATGAGAAGCAAGATAAGTCCCAATGTCATCTAAACGTTCAAGACGTGCATAATACTTAAGCTCCTCTAAAGTATCATCATCATCATAAGGTATATTATCTACATCATCAAGTGGGATAAGGCAATCTTTAGCAAGATCATTTGGGAATGGAGAAACATGAGGGTCTCCAAACATCTCCCAAATGTTGGTCCAAAGTGTGTGGGGACATTCAATGTCCACTATAACCAACATAGTGTAAGTATCAACATAAGAACCAATGGTTCCTAATACATGATCAACTCTTTTACCCCATACCAATTTCTTTCTAGGCGTGTTTGATTCAGATATGAGCCCATAAAAGTAAGACAAAAAAATTAGCCATCTAAGATGGATTATAATGCCTTTTTTCCAAGACTCATAATTAGCCTTAACCAAAATTGTCAACGAAGGATGAGTAGAAAAACCCATGATACAATCCTCAAATGATTACAAAAGAATACCAAAAAATAACATCAATACACTCCCACCCTTTTCACTAGTATCAAATATCACCCCCACCCCCAAATATTATAAAGTTGGCACTTTATAATGCAATGTGTTTACAAAGCCTTTTCCAAGATACAATGCTCAATAGGTTCAAAATAGCCAAAATTACAAATTCTGATATAAAATAAACTTGAGACAATTTACAAAAAATAGCCTTATGGTTGTGTAGTGCTCTCCAAGACTTTTCCAATGCCTACTTATTTCTAAAAAATGGAGTACCAAGGCGAAAGTTATGGCCTTTTGAAGAAATTTGCACCAAACAACTTCAACCTTCAATATCTAACAAAAAGTGGAAAATTTTATTTTCAATACCTTTGTGGATGGAAAGTGCTCATCTCTAGATTTCTAACAATATCTCGTTTACAGTAAAGAGACACCGTGGCAAAAATTTATGAATTTTTTAAAAAATGGCTGAATTTAGCTTACAAAAAATAGTTTTTTCTACCAAAAAAAGTTTTTATTTCTGATTTGATTTTTAAAAAATCCACTAACTATTTTTAGACAATAACAAAAACCCAGAAATGGTTTTTTGATTTAGCAAGCATATGATGAAAAAATAATTTTTTAACCTTCAACCTATAGAAAAAAGATGTGTAACTCTTTTTGGACAACATTTTTTCTAGATCTGCTCAATATATGCAAAATCTAATGGATACCTATATGGGATTTTAACCCTAGGAACAAAACCCAAAAATAATTTTTTCTTAGCAACAAGTGGAAGCTAGATTTCTAAAGTAAAAATGAAAACGACTCCAATAAAAAGCTTCAAAGCCCCTAGTTGCAACTTTGTCAAATGATCTCCAATTTGGATGAAACAAAAGCCAAATCTAACTTTCTCAAGCTTTTGGACGTGTTGGAACAATCAAAAAATGTTGTCAATATAACTATAAATGTTGCAATCACCTGGATATCACAAAACACATATGCAAAAATGTAGAGGTTATTAAATCTTTGCATATCCTTTCTGATTCTCCAAATCGTTTAAAACGCAAGAGAAGAGCATACGAGAACTTATAAGATCTTTACAAGAAAACTCAATCTCTCAATTAGAAATCTATGAACTTAGATTTCTCAAAACAAAAGCTCTAATACCATGTTAGAAATTTGAAATAGATTGAATAAGCCAATGAACTTTTTAAGAGAAAATCAAAGTTACATAAACTGGAAAAACATAAGAATGCAAACCAGGACTCCAAGAGATTATGCAATGAGGATGTGACAATATTGCATTTTAAGAGCTTCCAAACTAAAAAGATGCAAAGAAAAGATTGCAAGAAGATGGAAGAGTATGCAAATACAAGCTAGGTAGTGAGTTTATATAGAACTTAGGAGAGGCGGTAGGTGGAAAATCCAACCAATAGGAATCAACCACAAAAAGTGAAGATGGACCATCAAAAGTGGAAATTGTTCCACCCTTTAAGGAAAGGGACACCACATCACTTATCTCCTAGTCATAAATTCACTTTATTATGCTAAGCAAGCTTAATTAAATGTAGGAAAAACCTAGGACTAAAGGAAAATAAATTAACCCACTGGAAAAATAAAAACCTACACCAACATAAATTAGATCATGATAGTGTGAACACCATTACAATAAATTTTACCTAATCCCATTAGAGATTTGGTCCCAAGATGGAACAATTTCATGATGAATCATATATGTGGTGTTTTCCTTGTAATGATGTACACCTATCTAAGACTTGCTCAAGAGGACTTGTAGTAGAAAGTTTCGAAGAGAATGAAAATTGTAGCCAAGATGGGAAGAACAATACTAGAGCCATTATATTGGTCTATGGGAGTTTACAATGTAGTTTTTATAGCATAAATGCAAGGTATGTCTCCAAAACAAGAAGAAGAGATAGTGTTAGAGAAAGTGTTATTTTCTTGTATTGAAGAATAAGATGTTATCTTTTCCAACAACTCAACTATGTATAAGACCCCTTGGGTTTAGTATGACTATCTTACTAGATGTAAAAGGAGTTTGGTAGAAAATATAGTACCAAAGTATTGCCAAGAATAAATTCCAAAAAATGGTGGCAGATTTAAACTACCACCTCATGGGCCTCTGAGGCAAGGGGCCATGTATTCCAATCAATAGTTGGAGGTTATGTGAGTACCAATTATATGGATATCTAACTTGGCCCCTAAAAGGCCAAGATATCAGATCAATCTAATGTATCTTCTAAGAAATCAAGTGTCTAGGCCACTCAATGTGATAAATAAACTTAAGAAAATGATTGTGAGAATCTCACTATATGATATTCCATCCATCCCTTAAAAAATGAATTTACTTCAAGAAGATCTGAAGATGCAAGAAATTCTAGTTAAAGTGGTCACCTAAACCACTAAATTTATCTTCTTCCACATCACTTTCTTGTACTATATCTCTAATACATTTTTCTTCCATATCCACATTTAGTGGCACACGTACTACTTGGTCTTCCCCATAAAATGTTAATTCTTCTTTCTAGGAGTTAAATATTTTATTACAATCTAAAAACCATTCCAAATTGAGGAAAATACTAAAGTTATCTTGAACTCCTCTCATGTCAATTGCCTCAAAATCTATTTTCCTTTTTATACCCAAGAGTTTGACCTCTACATTATGTCATGTGCCAATTGAACTTCTAGATGTTGCATCAACCACTACTACATCATCAAGAGCATCATGCAAATTTGGTTATCATCTCTTCTATTTTCTTAAGAATTTCACCACATTATTTAGTTGGTCTTTCTTGTTGGATTCCTTATGTTTATTCCAATACTTGGTAAACTAATTTATTTTTTCTAATATGTTTTATTTTTCTACCAATTTTACTCAATATTTTATTTTTTGTTCTTTTTCTCTGAGAGGTGAGTTTTGTAGTATTCCTCATTTCCTTCCTTCTCCTATAAGCTTCTTAGATCTTTATAGTATAAGATCATTCTTATCCTTTGTTGGATAATTCTCCTCTTCATTATCAAAATCTTTTTGGATTAATTTTCTTTTATCAATAGATCAATCCCTCCTTTGGGTGATAACCTCTAATTTAATTTTATTCATTAAAGATATGGATTTGTATTACAACATCTCTTTCTTCAATAGAGATTATTTTTCTAATTTCTCTTCCTTAGTAGGTGAGGCTTCTCCCATCTCTTTGTTATTATTATCCTTTATCTTTTGACATCTTGGGACTTTGGGGGATCTAGTTTTTGGAATTCTCATCTTAAGGGTTTATCCCCTTTTACTACATTTGACCCTAAAAGTTCTTCAATTTTTGTGGATGCATGGATATTTCTATAATACTAGACTACTTTTGAATAATCAAAAAAATCATGGATTTCCACAAAATCCACAAGAATTTTTCTTCTCCTCTATACACTCTTTTGCATAATAGCCCATCTTGCCATATTTAAAACAAGGGAAATCCAACTATATTCATTGGGTTCAACCTCTTTCTCTACTGCATCCTCCTCTAAATGATTGTGTTAGGTTCTATTATACTCATCTTTATAACTAGTAGGTCTATATTTCAAGAATTGGGGTACCATTTTTTGAATTGAGTTGATGTTTCTTTGATCTCTCTATTTGGGCTATTAATACCCATAATTGTTCCTGTGAAATGCTCTTTCTACCAAACCTTTAGATCTTGATACATCTTTATGGAGAAATTCATGGTTTCACTCTTATGTTTGTACCAAGATTTTTTCTCCTCCTCATCTCAATAAAAATAGAAAGAAAGGAAAATTACTAGCTTGTGGTCATTTGACTTACTATAGATACCACATAAGATTTTTTAATTTTCTTAAGGTCTCTGCAAGATCTAATATTAATGTTGTAGCTCTCTTTTTCCTCTTTAAGATTGGACATGCATTCCTTGTATGTCCATTGGAATATTCAAAGCACCAAACCTTCTTCCTTCTGCTACATTTCATGTCTTAGCTATTCTCTCCTCTTGCAAAGATATCTTGTTTAATCTTCAACTAGACTATAGTTCTAATTTCAAGATTTTCTTCTTTGTCCTTTTCTATCCTCTAGGTTTATGCCTTAATTATTGATTCTATTTCTACTACTTCTACATGTATCTCAAAGATTCTTCCTTCTAATAAAATTTTAATTGCAAGTAATAATCTTGACATAAACTATTCCACTATTTCTTTCTCAAATATGGCTCTTTCAATTTTCTCGTAATTCCTCTAAACCTTTGGTCAAATTATCTTATCAAATCTTCCTTATCCTACAACATCAATCTCATCCTAAACTTTTTGAAGGGGTTTCTAAGGTGTACAAATTATTGAAGAATTCTTCATTTACTTCATCACAATCTTTGTCATGTTCTAGAAATGTTTTGTGTACCATATAAGGGATTCTTCTCTTATAGCTCCCATATGATTCTAAATTTTGGTTTGGTTCTCACTTACTACAGTTCTTCTCCATGAGGATTCCAAGACAAATATTTATTCAAATTGTTAGGAAATTACTAGATTGATCAAACCATTTCCTAAATAACTATATGTAAGAAAAATGATGCATGAAATCTTCTAAACTAACAATAATGCAAAGAACAAAGATTTACCATGATATTACACGAGATATTCCTTATAAAATACCTCATGATGGAAAAACCAAACCTTACCATGATATTACACAAGATATTCCTTATAAAATACCTCATGGTGGAAAAACCAAACCTCCAAAAGAATCCACACACAATGTATTACTCAACAATGAAATATTACCACTTAAAAGTCATGAATACTTTTGACAGATCAAGCTCCTCCAATGCATCCTCCATGTGTCCAATCATAATGAGTAACCATGCAACCACATGTATCCCATGAAATGATTCACATATGTACTCTACATAAAAACTCAATACAAGTGACAACCAACCTTGACCACTAAACATGTGCTTGATTTTATAGATTCAAGCTCACACAAAACGACCAAGTGCTATTGGCTAGACCATGTGTCTCAAACTATGAGATCACAAAACCATTGACTCTAACATACACTTTTTCGTACTAAATTTTTTCAATATTAAATATTTTTCTGTTGTCTAACTGACACATAAAATATCTAACCAATGTTACAATACAACTTATAGGTGGACCCAAATAAATATTTAATGTGGCTAAAAACATCTCCAAATATGCAAGAAAAATAAATATTTATTTTACATAATTAAAAAAAATATTTTCTTGTGCAAGGTAAAAATTATCTTCTTGTCCAAGGTGTATGACACCCTTTTTCCTAACATTTTCTCATTTTTTTGTTCATGTCAGAAGGGTCAATCAATGGAATAAACCATCATAGTCATCCACAAAGTCACATGAATCTAATATGCTCTCATGCTCCATCAAGATACCTACAATAACATACAAGGTGGTTGCCATCTCAAGAAAGTATTTCTCTCATTTTCCAACATGCCAAATATGGAAGAAAAGGAATGGGCCAAGGTGAAGATTTGTCAATCCAAAGAAAACAAACATCAAATCCAAGTGATAACAAAAGCTTCAAGATACTTCCAAGGAAACAACCCACATGAATGTAAATAGAAATAATAGAAAATGATAATACATCCAATCATCCATACCTTCAAAGGTATCCAAAACCATTATTATAACTCATGCCATCAATGTATCCAAACCATAAACTACAATCACAAGATCCTTGTATAAAACTTGTTTTGAAGAACATGCATAACTAGGAACTCCCATTACATGGGTAATGCCAAATATGAAAATAGAGCAAGGCATATCCAAGTCCACCAATCAACATTAAAACCAAGGTGTGGCTAATAATTAAAATAAGGTAATAACAAAGAACAATCATAGTGATCTACACATGCAACAAAAATTGCTACATAGTCCCTTATAGCTAGTCACGTTAAGTGTCTTAAGTTCTCTACACCAAACCATGTGAACCTAAACCTCCAAGAAGTGGTCATAGAATAAAGAGAGAAAACCTACAAATCATATCACATAACATGTCCTATCAACACCTCAAATTTCTTGGATATGCCAAGTTAGACCCCCTTTGAAACCTCAACTAAAAACCTTTAAAAACATGTGTATCTCTTATAATCAACATGAATGTAAGCCTCTCTAAAACCAAGGAAGATTGATGCAAGAGCATTCGAGTACATACGCTATCCTGCGTCAACCAAAAAAAATGGTCATTTCAAGTTTGTTCCTATTTTGGTGATTGCTATTGGATTGCAAATCAACTTGGTCTCGGTAGGTTTCAAGGGGATTAATTGACATGTTTGACATTGATTGTCAAAATTTCATGCATCGATTTTAGCATTGGTTCGACATTCTTTTGCTTTAATATATGATGGATTTAAACATACAGCTGAAATGGTTTCTTTTCTATGAATTGATTGGATTATTTATCCTTCATTTGTGGCTTCAAACTATGAAATTGAACTAATCTTTATTTTTTTTACATTATTTCATTTTCCAAAAAGTTGAGTTGATCCACAGATTTAAAAGCAGATAATCTTGGTGCAATGAAAAGGGAACTTGTGTCTTTAAAAGACATTTTGAATTCAAGTTGAAAGGCATAATTTGAAGCACCAGTAGCTTGTGCCCATCTATGAAAAGTGAAAATTTAAATAAATAAGAATCAATGAAGTCATGGTATTGGGAAGAACTAGGAGAGGAACTATTAGAAAGAAAGGAAATAGCCTTGGGATGAGGATTTGGCACCTTGCTTTAAAGGCTTGATTGGAATGTGAAGGGGGCAGCAAAGACTTAGACTTTTACTTTCTTAAAAAGATGTGGAATTTTAAAAAAAATGAATAGAGAGGAAGAGAGATGGCACACGTGCAGGGAAGTCAAGTGAATGTGAGAAGAGGCTACGTTGGGAAAGTTTCCATGCAGGGGAAAACATATAGAAAATGAAGAGAGGTTGTGAAAGTGTAAGGGGTTGCATAGCATATGATTAGAGGTTGTGGGCACAGAGCAAGATGAGAGGCGCGTGATGTTGAGTAAGGAAGAGAAAATATTCTTATGTAGATTTTGATGTAAAATGAGGGTGTTGAATGTCTACGAGAATGCAATTTGCATCTATAATAGAGGAGGATGAATGTTGGTAATTCTATAAGACTTCATACTAAAAAGGTGTTGTTACCATCAGTTTTGTAATCGACTTTGAAATTGAATACTTGTAAGAGAAAAGAGGCCCTGAATGGACATATTGATTGTAATTGGTTTTTAAATAAATACATCAGTGTTTGCTTGTAATGAATTTGATTGAGTTGTGGGTTTTGCTGTTGTGAAATTTAGTTTTTGTGTTTTGTGGTTGAGTTGGCTTGCAAAGGGGTGGAAGAAAGACCCTCTTGCATCAATTGGTATCAGAGCAGGTAGTCCTGAGAGTAGAGAGGATCCACCAGGACTTGTGAGTGTTGTGTGAGTAGACCGTCGATGGGGAGGCAGTTCGCACTTAGTGGAAAGTGTGTGAAGTGGTTGTGAAGAAGCTTGTGAGAGCTGTTGCAAGTGTGTGTGGAATCCTGGCAACGAGAGAAGGGGCTTGAAGCCGCAACATAATGTGTTTGCAGAGTGAGTGATTGCAGTAGGAAAAATGGGTTAGGTTGTGAAGAGACCCGTGTGGATACTATTTTGGGAGCAGTATTGGGATAAAGTGGAAGATGAAATGATTAAAAATATGGGACAGATAGTAGCCTGAGACAGAAAGATGTATCCCCTATCGAAGAAGTTGCAGTGAAGACATGTCAGGAAGAAGGCATGGAGAAAAAGGAAGAAAAGAAGGAAGTGAGTAGCGAAGAGGTTGCCACAATGAAGCATGGCGAAGAGGATTTGTTGTTGACAATTGAGGAAGAATGGATGACGAAGCTCATTGATGCAGCGAAGAGAAAAGAACAAGAAGTTGCAGCTAACAAGGAGGTGGAAGATGTCTCAGTGAAATTCAATATTGCAGCTACAAATGAAGATGAGGTAAATCAAATTTTTGATGTTATTGAGTTTTTAGATGAGATGATAAAAGAAAAGAGAGAAAAGAGGGATAAGGAGCTAGAGTGTTTAGTAGATGTTCCATATTTGTTTGTGGAGAAAGTGGAAGATGTTGCTGGTTGTATTTGGTGGAGGTGGATGGTTAGAGGTGGGTTTGAACCCACAAAGAAAGAGAGGAGTGTAAGAAGAATTTGGTGGACGAGGTTGGGCTTTGGTGGACGAAGTAGGGCTTTGGTGGATGAGAGTCCACGAGGGGAAAGAAGAAGAGGGTGTAGTGTTGTTGGAGGGAAGTGGTGTGTGTTCTGGCATGATGTTGGAAAAGGCAAAAGAAAAATTGATTTTCAACACTTGGACAATGAAGGAGTTCATTGCAGGTTGATGTCAAGCCAAAAGAGTAGTTTGACTACTCAACTCCACCATTGTGAGCCTATGCTCACAATATTTCTACTCAGCATGTCTAATACAGGAGCATCTGGGTACAAACACTATCCTGCATTAACCAAAAAAATTGTTCATGTCAAGTTTGTTCCTATTTTGGTGATTGTTCTTGGATTGCAAATCAACTTGGTCTCGGTAGGTTTCAAGGGGATTAATTGACATGTTTGACATTGATTGTCAAAATGTCATGCATCGATTTTAGCATTGGTTCGACATTCTTTTGCTTCAATATATGATGGATTTAAACATGTAGCTGAAATGGTTTCTTTTCTATGAATTGATTGGATTATTTATCCTTCATTTATGGCTTCAAACTATGAAATTGAACTAATCTTTATTTGTTTTCCATTATTTCATTTTCCAAAAGCTAAGTTGATCCATAGATTTAAAAGTGGATAATCTTGTTGCAATGAAAAGGGAACTTGTGTCTTTAAAAGACATTTTGAATTCAAGTTGAAAGGCTGAATTTAAAACACCACCAGCTCGCACCCATCTATGAAAAGTGAAAAGTTAAATAAATAAGAAACAATGAAGTCGTGACATTAGGAAGAACTGGGAGAGGAATGGTTAGAAAGAAAGGAAATATCCTTGGGATGAGGATTTGTTGCCTTGCTTTAGAAGCTTGATTGGAATGTGAAGGGGGCAACAAAGACTTGGTCTTTTACTTTCTTAAAAAGATGTGGATTTAAAAAAAACGCATAGAGAGGAGAGATGGCACGCGACGCAGGGAAGTCAAGTGAATGTGAGAAGAGGCTACACTAGGAAAGTTTCCATGTAGGGGAAAACATATAGAAAATGAAGAGAGGTTGTGAAAGTGTATAAGGGGTTGCACAACATATGATTAGAGGTTGTGTGTACAGAGCAAGATGAGAGGCGTGTGATGCTAAGTAAGGAAGAGAAAATCTTCTTATGTAGATTTTGATGTAAAATGAGGGTGTTGAATGTCCAAGAGAATGCAGTTTGCATCTATAACAGAGGAGGACGAATGTTGGCAATTCTATAAGACTTCATACCAAAAAGGTGTTGTTACCATTAGTTTTGTAATCGACTTTGAAATTGAATACTTGTAA
>VDFB02271358.1:928189588-928253030 GCA_007258455.2 Sequoia sempervirens | reverse complement strand
TTCTTGTATTGAAGAATAAGATGTTATCTTTTCCAACAACTCAACTATGTATAAGACCCCTTGGGTTTAGTATGACTATCTTACTAGATGTAAAAGGAGTTTGGTAGAAAATATAGTACCAAAGTATTGCCAAGAATAAATTCCAAAAAATGGTGGCAGATTTAAACTACCACCTCATGGGCCTCTGAGGCAAGGGGCCATGTATTCCAATCAATAGTTGGAGGTTATGTGAGTACCAATTATATGGATATCTAACTTGGCCCCTAAAAGGCCAAGATATCAGATCAATCTAATGTATCTTCTAAGAAATCAAGTGTCTAGGCCACTCAATGTGATAAATAAACTTAAGAAAATGATTGTGAGAATCTCACTATATGATATTCCATCCATCCCTTAAAAAATGAATTTACTTCAAGAAGATCTGAAGATGCAAGAAATTCTAGTTAAAGTGGTCACCTAAACCACTAAATTTATCTTCTTCCACATCACTTTCTTGTACTATATCTCTAATACATTTTTCTTCCATATCCACATTTAGTGGCACACGTACTACTTGGTCTTCCCCATAAAATGTTAATTCTTCTTTCTAGGAGTTAAATATTTTATTACAATCTAAAAACCATTCCAAATTGAGGAAAATACTAAAGTTATCTTGAACTCCTCTCATGTCAATTGCCTCAAAATCTATTTTCCTTTTTATACCCAAGAGTTTGACCTCTACATTATGTCATGTGCCAATTGAACTTCTAGATGTTGCATCAACCACTACTACATCATCAAGAGCATCATGCAAATTTGGTTATCATCTCTTCTATTTTCTTAAGAATTTCACCACATTATTTAGTTGGTCTTTCTTGTTGGATTCCTTATGTTTATTCCAATACTTGGTAAACTAATTTATTTTTTCTAATATGTTTTATTTTTCTACCAATTTTACTCAATATTTTATTTTTTGTTCTTTTTCTCTGAGAGGTGAGTTTTGTAGTATTCCTCATTTCCTTCCTTCTCCTATAAGCTTCTTAGATCTTTATAGTATAAGATCATTCTTATCCTTTGTTGGATAATTCTCCTCTTCATTATCAAAATCTTTTTGGATTAATTTTCTTTTATCAATAGATCAATCCCTCCTTTGGGTGATAACCTCTAATTTAATTTTATTCATTAAAGATATGGATTTGTATTACAACATCTCTTTCTTCAATAGAGATTATTTTTCTAATTTCTCTTCCTTAGTAGGTGAGGCTTCTCCCATCTCTTTGTTATTATTATCCTTTATCTTTTGACATCTTGGGACTTTGGGGGATCTAGTTTTTGGAATTCTCATCTTAAGGGTTTATCCCCTTTTACTACATTTGACCCTAAAAGTTCTTCAATTTTTGTGGATGCATGGATATTTCTATAATACTAGACTACTTTTGAATAATCAAAAAAATCATGGATTTCCACAAAATCCACAAGAATTTTTCTTCTCCTCTATACACTCTTTTGCATAATAGCCCATCTTGCCATATTTAAAACAAGGGAAATCCAACTATATTCATTGGGTTCAACCTCTTTCTCTACTGCATCCTCCTCTAAATGATTGTGTTAGGTTCTATTATACTCATCTTTATAACTAGTAGGTCTATATTTCAAGAATTGGGGTACCATTTTTTGAATTGAGTTGATGTTTCTTTGATCTCTCTATTTGGGCTATTAATACCCATAATTGTTCCTGTGAAATGCTCTTTCTACCAAACCTTTAGATCTTGATACATCTTTATGGAGAAATTCATGGTTTCACTCTTATGTTTGTACCAAGATTTTTTCTCCTCCTCATCTCAATAAAAATAGAAAGAAAGGAAAATTACTAGCTTGTGGTCATTTGACTTACTATAGATACCACATAAGATTTTTTTAATTTTCTTAAGGTCTCTGCAAGATCTAATATTAATGTTGTAGCTCTCTTTTTCCTCTTTAAGATTGGACATGCATTCCTTGTATGTCCATTGGAATATTCAAAGCACCAAACCTTCTTCCTTCTGCTACATTTCATGTCTTAGCTATTCTCTCCTCTTGCAAAGATATCTTGTTTAATCTTCAACTAGACTATAGTTCTAATTTCAAGATTTTCTTCTTTGTCCTTTTCTATCCTCTAGGTTTATGCCTTAATTATTGATTCTATTTCTACTACTTCTACATGTATCTCAAAGATTCTTCCTTCTAATAAAATTTTAATTGCAAGTAATAATCTTGACATAAACTATTCCACTATTTCTTTCTCAAATATGGCTCTTTCAATTTTCTCGTAATTCCTCTAAACCTTTGGTCAAATTATCTTATCAAATCTTCCTTATCCTACAACATCAATCTCATCCTAAACTTTTTGAAGGGGTTTCTAAGGTGTACAAATTATTGAAGAATTCTTCATTTACTTCATCACAATCTTTGTCATGTTCTAGAAATGTTTTGTGTACCATATAAGGGATTCTTCTCTTATAGCTCCCATATGATTCTAAATTTTGGTTTGGTTCTCACTTACTACAGTTCTTCTCCATGAGGATTCCAAGACAAATATTTATTCAAATTGTTAGGAAATTACTAGATTGATCAAACCATTTCCTAAATAACTATATGTAAGAAAAATGATGCATGAAATCTTCTAAACTAACAATAATGCAAAGAACAAAGATTTACCATGATATTACACGAGATATTCCTTATAAAATACCTCATGATGGAAAAACCAAACCTTACCATGATATTACACAAGATATTCCTTATAAAATACCTCATGGTGGAAAAACCAAACCTCCAAAAGAATCCACACACAATGTATTACTCAACAATGAAATATTACCACTTAAAAGTCATGAATACTTTTGACAGATCAAGCTCCTCCAATGCATCCTCCATGTGTCCAATCATAATGAGTAACCATGCAACCACATGTATCCCATGAAATGATTCACATATGTACTCTACATAAAAACTCAATACAAGTGACAACCAACCTTGACCACTAAACATGTGCTTGATTTTATAGATTCAAGCTCACACAAAACGACCAAGTGCTATTGGCTAGACCATGTGTCTCAAACTATGAGATCACAAAACCATTGACTCTAACATACACTTTTTCGTACTAAATTTTTTCAATATTAAATATTTTTCTGTTGTCTAACTGACACATAAAATATCTAACCAATGTTACAATACAACTTATAGGTGGACCCAAATAAATATTTAATGTGGCTAAAAACATCTCCAAATATGCAAGAAAAATAAATATTTATTTTACATAATTAAAAAAAATATTTTCTTGTGCAAGGTAAAAATTATCTTCTTGTCCAAGGTGTATGACACCCTTTTTCCTAACATTTTCTCATTTTTTTGTTCATGTCAGAAGGGTCAATCAATGGAATAAACCATCATAGTCATCCACAAAGTCACATGAATCTAATATGCTCTCATGCTCCATCAAGATACCTACAATAACATACAAGGTGGTTGCCATCTCAAGAAAGTATTTCTCTCATTTTCCAACATGCCAAATATGGAAGAAAAGGAATGGGCCAAGGTGAAGATTTGTCAATCCAAAGAAAACAAACATCAAATCCAAGTGATAACAAAAGCTTCAAGATACTTCCAAGGAAACAACCCACATGAATGTAAATAGAAATAATAGAAAATGATAATACATCCAATCATCCATACCTTCAAAGGTATCCAAAACCATTATTATAACTCATGCCATCAATGTATCCAAACCATAAACTACAATCACAAGATCCTTGTATAAAACTTGTTTTGAAGAACATGCATAACTAGGAACTCCCATTACATGGGTAATGCCAAATATGAAAATAGAGCAAGGCATATCCAAGTCCACCAATCAACATTAAAACCAAGGTGTGGCTAATAATTAAAATAAGGTAATAACAAAGAACAATCATAGTGATCTACACATGCAACAAAAATTGCTACATAGTCCCTTATAGCTAGTCACGTTAAGTGTCTTAAGTTCTCTACACCAAACCATGTGAACCTAAACCTCCAAGAAGTGGTCATAGAATAAAGAGAGAAAACCTACAAATCATATCACATAACATGTCCTATCAACACCTCAAATTTCTTGGATATGCCAAGTTAGACCCCCTTTGAAACCTCAACTAAAAACCTTTAAAAACATGTGTATCTCTTATAATCAACATGAATGTAAGCCTCTCTAAAACCAAGGAAGATTGATGCAAGAGCATTCGAGTACATACGCTATCCTGCGTCAACCAAAAAAAATGGTCATTTCAAGTTTGTTCCTATTTTGGTGATTGCTATTGGATTGCAAATCAACTTGGTCTCGGTAGGTTTCAAGGGGATTAATTGACATGTTTGACATTGATTGTCAAAATTTCATGCATCGATTTTAGCATTGGTTCGACATTCTTTTGCTTTAATATATGATGGATTTAAACATACAGCTGAAATGGTTTCTTTTCTATGAATTGATTGGATTATTTATCCTTCATTTGTGGCTTCAAACTATGAAATTGAACTAATCTTTATTTTTTTTACATTATTTCATTTTCCAAAAAGTTGAGTTGATCCACAGATTTAAAAGCAGATAATCTTGGTGCAATGAAAAGGGAACTTGTGTCTTTAAAAGACATTTTGAATTCAAGTTGAAAGGCATAATTTGAAGCACCAGTAGCTTGTGCCCATCTATGAAAAGTGAAAATTTAAATAAATAAGAATCAATGAAGTCATGGTATTGGGAAGAACTAGGAGAGGAACTATTAGAAAGAAAGGAAATAGCCTTGGGATGAGGATTTGGCACCTTGCTTTAAAGGCTTGATTGGAATGTGAAGGGGGCAGCAAAGACTTAGACTTTTACTTTCTTAAAAAGATGTGGAATTTTAAAAAAAATGAATAGAGAGGAAGAGAGATGGCACACGTGCAGGGAAGTCAAGTGAATGTGAGAAGAGGCTACGTTGGGAAAGTTTCCATGCAGGGGAAAACATATAGAAAATGAAGAGAGGTTGTGAAAGTGTAAGGGGTTGCATAGCATATGATTAGAGGTTGTGGGCACAGAGCAAGATGAGAGGCGCGTGATGTTGAGTAAGGAAGAGAAAATATTCTTATGTAGATTTTGATGTAAAATGAGGGTGTTGAATGTCTACGAGAATGCAATTTGCATCTATAATAGAGGAGGATGAATGTTGGTAATTCTATAAGACTTCATACTAAAAAGGTGTTGTTACCATCAGTTTTGTAATCGACTTTGAAATTGAATACTTGTAAGAGAAAAGAGGCCCTGAATGGACATATTGATTGTAATTGGTTTTTAAATAAATACATCAGTGTTTGCTTGTAATGAATTTGATTGAGTTGTGGGTTTTGCTGTTGTGAAATTTAGTTTTTGTGTTTTGTGGTTGAGTTGGCTTGCAAAGGGGTGGAAGAAAGACCCTCTTGCATCAATTGGTATCAGAGCAGGTAGTCCTGAGAGTAGAGAGGATCCACCAGGACTTGTGAGTGTTGTGTGAGTAGACCGTCGATGGGGAGGCAGTTCGCACTTAGTGGAAAGTGTGTGAAGTGGTTGTGAAGAAGCTTGTGAGAGCTGTTGCAAGTGTGTGTGGAATCCTGGCAACGAGAGAAGGGGCTTGAAGCCGCAACATAATGTGTTTGCAGAGTGAGTGATTGCAGTAGGAAAAATGGGTTAGGTTGTGAAGAGACCCGTGTGGATACTATTTTGGGAGCAGTATTGGGATAAAGTGGAAGATGAAATGATTAAAAATATGGGACAGATAGTAGCCTGAGACAGAAAGATGTATCCCCTATCGAAGAAGTTGCAGTGAAGACATGTCAGGAAGAAGGCATGGAGAAAAAGGAAGAAAAGAAGGAAGTGAGTAGCGAAGAGGTTGCCACAATGAAGCATGGCGAAGAGGATTTGTTGTTGACAATTGAGGAAGAATGGATGACGAAGCTCATTGATGCAGCGAAGAGAAAAGAACAAGAAGTTGCAGCTAACAAGGAGGTGGAAGATGTCTCAGTGAAATTCAATATTGCAGCTACAAATGAAGATGAGGTAAATCAAATTTTTGATGTTATTGAGTTTTTAGATGAGATGATAAAAGAAAAGAGAGAAAAGAGGGATAAGGAGCTAGAGTGTTTAGTAGATGTTCCATATTTGTTTGTGGAGAAAGTGGAAGATGTTGCTGGTTGTATTTGGTGGAGGTGGATGGTTAGAGGTGGGTTTGAACCCACAAAGAAAGAGAGGAGTGTAAGAAGAATTTGGTGGACGAGGTTGGGCTTTGGTGGACGAAGTAGGGCTTTGGTGGATGAGAGTCCACGAGGGGAAAGAAGAAGAGGGTGTAGTGTTGTTGGAGGGAAGTGGTGTGTGTTCTGGCATGATGTTGGAAAAGGCAAAAGAAAAATTGATTTTCAACACTTGGACAATGAAGGAGTTCATTGCAGGTTGATGTCAAGCCAAAAGAGTAGTTTGACTACTCAACTCCACCATTGTGAGCCTATGCTCACAATATTTCTACTCAGCATGTCTAATACAGGAGCATCTGGGTACAAACACTATCCTGCATTAACCAAAAAAATTGTTCATGTCAAGTTTGTTCCTATTTTGGTGATTGTTCTTGGATTGCAAATCAACTTGGTCTCGGTAGGTTTCAAGGGGATTAATTGACATGTTTGACATTGATTGTCAAAATGTCATGCATCGATTTTAGCATTGGTTCGACATTCTTTTGCTTCAATATATGATGGATTTAAACATGTAGCTGAAATGGTTTCTTTTCTATGAATTGATTGGATTATTTATCCTTCATTTATGGCTTCAAACTATGAAATTGAACTAATCTTTATTTGTTTTCCATTATTTCATTTTCCAAAAGCTAAGTTGATCCATAGATTTAAAAGTGGATAATCTTGTTGCAATGAAAAGGGAACTTGTGTCTTTAAAAGACATTTTGAATTCAAGTTGAAAGGCTGAATTTAAAACACCACCAGCTCGCACCCATCTATGAAAAGTGAAAAGTTAAATAAATAAGAAACAATGAAGTCGTGACATTAGGAAGAACTGGGAGAGGAATGGTTAGAAAGAAAGGAAATATCCTTGGGATGAGGATTTGTTGCCTTGCTTTAGAAGCTTGATTGGAATGTGAAGGGGGCAACAAAGACTTGGTCTTTTACTTTCTTAAAAAGATGTGGATTTAAAAAAAACGCATAGAGAGGAGAGATGGCACGCGACGCAGGGAAGTCAAGTGAATGTGAGAAGAGGCTACACTAGGAAAGTTTCCATGTAGGGGAAAACATATAGAAAATGAAGAGAGGTTGTGAAAGTGTATAAGGGGTTGCACAACATATGATTAGAGGTTGTGTGTACAGAGCAAGATGAGAGGCGTGTGATGCTAAGTAAGGAAGAGAAAATCTTCTTATGTAGATTTTGATGTAAAATGAGGGTGTTGAATGTCCAAGAGAATGCAGTTTGCATCTATAACAGAGGAGGACGAATGTTGGCAATTCTATAAGACTTCATACCAAAAAGGTGTTGTTACCATTAGTTTTGTAATCGACTTTGAAATTGAATACTTGTAAGAGAAAAGAGGCCCTAAATGGCCAAATTGATTGTAATTGGTTTTTAAACAAATACATCAGTGTTTGCTTGTAATGAATTTGATTGAGTTGTGGGTTTTTCTACTGTGAAGTTTCATTTTTGTGTTTTGTGGTTGATTTGGCTTGTAGAGGGGTGGAAGAAAGGCCTCCTTGCATCAATTAGTATCAAAGCGGGTAGTCCTAAGAGTGGAGAGAATCCACCAAGACCTGTGAGTGTTGTGTGAGCAGATCACCGACAGGGAGGTAGTTCGCACTTAGTGGAAAGTTTGTGAAGCGGTTGTGAAGAAGCTCGTGAGAGTTTTTGCAGGTGTGTGTGGAATCCTAGCAATGAGAGAAGGGGCTTGAAGCTGTGACAGAATGTGTTTGCAGAGTGAGTCACTGCAGTAGGAAAAATGGGTTGGGTCGTGAAGAGACCTGTGTGGATACTGTTTTGGGAGCAGTATTGGGATAAAGTGGAAGATGAAATGATTGAAAATATGGGACAAATAGTTTGTGAAGAAGTAGGAAAGATCGAGATGAGGCTTGAAAAGTTGGAAAAAAATGTAGGAAAGAGTGAGGAAAGTGGTAAAGATAAGCGAGAAGAAGAATGAGGATAGCAGCCTGAGACAGAAAGAAGATGTAGCACCTACCGAAGAAGTTGTAGTATTTCAAGAAGAAGGCATGGAGAAAAAGGAAGAAAAGAAGGAAGTGAACATCGAAGAGGTTGCAAGAGTGAAGCATGGCGAAGAGGATTTGTTGCTGACAATTGAGGAAGAATGGATGGTGAAGCTCATTGATGCATCGAAGAGAGAAGAACAAGAAGTTGCAGCTA
Organism: Sequoia sempervirens; assembly: GCA_007258455.2. Lineage (NCBI taxonomy): Eukaryota > Viridiplantae > Streptophyta > Pinopsida > Cupressales > Cupressaceae > Sequoia > Sequoia sempervirens. The sequence goes on along the minus strand of VDFB02271358.1, from coordinate 928,244,617 downwards.
ATGAGGAGGTGGAAGATGTCTCAGTGAAATTCAATATTGCAACTATAAATGAAGATGAGGTAAATCAAATTTGTGATGTTATTGAGTTTTTAGATGAGATGATAAAAGAAAAGAGGGATAAGGAGATAGAGTGTGTAGTAGATGTTCCATATTTTTTTGTGGAGAAAGTGGAAGATGTTATAGGTTGTATTTGGTGGAGGTGGATGGTTAGAGGTGGGTTTGAACCCACGAAGAAAGAGAGGAGTGTAGGAAGCATTTGGTGGAGGAGGTTGGACTTTGGTGGACGAGATTCCATGAGGGGAAAGAAGAAGAGGGTGCAGTGTTGTCGGAGGGAAGTGGTGCGTCTTCCAACACGATGCTAGAAAAGGAAAAAGAAAATTTGATTTTCAACACTTGGACAGTGAAGGAGTTCGCTGCAGGTTGATGTCAACCTGGAAGAGTAGTTTGACTACTCAACTCCACCATTGTGAGCCTATGCTCACAATCTTTCTACTCGGCGTGTCTAATGTAGGAGCACCCGGGTACAGACACTATCCTACATCAACCAAAAAATATTATTCATTTCAAGTTTGTTCTTGTTTTGGTGATTGTTCTTGGATTGCAAATCAACTTGGTCTTTGTAGGTTTCAAGGTGATTAATTGACATTTTTTACATTGATTGTCAAAATGTCATGCATCGATTTTAGCATTGGTTCAGCATTCTTTTGCTTCAATATATGACGGATTTAAACATGTAGCTGAAATAGTTTCTTTTCTATGAATTGATTGGATTATGTATCCTTCGTTTGTGGCTTCAAACTGTGAAATTGAACTAATCTTTTTTTTTCCCATTATTTCATTTTCCAAAAGCTGAGTTGATCCACAGATTTAAAAGCGGATAATCTTGGTGCAGTGAAAAAGGAACTTGTGTCTTTATAAGACAGTTTGAATTCAAGTTGAAAGGAAAAATTTAAAGCACCAGCAACCTGCACCCATCTATGAAAAGTGAAAATTTAAATAAATAAGAAACAATGAAGTCGTGGCATTGGGAAGAACTGGGAGAGGAACGGTCAGAAAGAAAGGAAATAGCCTTGGGATGAGGATTCGACGCCTTGCTTTAGAGGCTCAATTGGAATGTGAAGGGGCAACAAAAACTCTTAGTCTTTTACTTTCTTAAAAAGATGTGGATTTAAAAAAAAATGCATGGAGAGGAGGAGAGATGGCATGCGCATAGGGAGGTCAAGTGAATGTGAGAAGAGGCTGCATTGGGAAAGTTTCCACGCAGGGGAAAACATATAGAAAATGAAGAGAGGTTGTCAAAGTGTGTAAGGGGTTGCACAACATATGACTAGAGGTTGTGTGCACGGAGCAAGATGAGAGGTGCGTGATGTTGAGTAAGGAAGAGAAAATCTTCTTATGCAGATTTTGATGTAAAATGGGGGAGTTGAATGTCTAAGAGAATGCAGTTTGCGTCTATAACAAAGAAGGATGAATGTTAGTAATTTTGTAAGACTTCATACCAAAAAGGTGTTGATACCATCAATTTTGTAATCAACTTTGAAATTGAATACTTGTCAGAGGAAAGAGGCCCTAAATGGCCAAATTGATTGTAATTGGTTTTTAAACAAATACATCAGTGTTTGCTTGTAATGAATTTGATTGAATTGTGGGTTTTGCTGTTGTGAATTTTTTTTTTTATGTTTTGTTGTTGAGTTGGCTTGTAGAGGGGTGGAAGAAAGGCCCTCTTACGTCAAAGATCAAACTTAAACCCATTCCCTAGACTAGGTAATATCTTAATAACATCTCCTAAAATATTTATAAATGACATCATAAATAAGAATCACATGCACAAAGAGATAAATATGGCAAACACTCCTCAAATAAACCCACCAAAACTAACAAACATAGCTCAAGATCCATATCCATGAGAAGAAAAAGCATAAAACATAATTCATTTGAAAACAAAGTGAGCAATACCTATCAAATGATTATTCATCAAGTAAACCAAGAGTGGGGAATGAGATTGTTCATTTACGATACATCAAGCCACAATGACTCTCTCCAAGAATAATCTCTCAATTCCATCATGAACTCATGTCCATATCCAAGTGATGGTTCCTTAGATTTTATAACTTAAAAAAAAATTAATATGTTGTAATAATTAAATATGTGACTTTTTTCACCCACCTTTTTTTTTCTATGAATACATGTAACACTGTTTTATAAAGTAATATAGACACTATTTATTAAAAAAAATAGACCTCTTAAGCTATTGGATATAGTATTGAATTTGACAAATAATTTTGCCAAGTACATTTTCCTTATTTCTAGTCACCACTCTAAGAATAATTTAAAATGGGCATGAAATTATTTCCTTTTCCTAAAATTTTCTATGACAAATTTTTTTTTGTAGATAGGAATGGGTACAGCTCTTGGTACATTGTGTGGACAAGCTTATGGTGCACAGAGACAAGAGATACTTGGAATTTACATGCAACGCTCTTGGATTATTCTCTCTAGTTGTACAGTGGCTCTTACACCCTTCTATTTCTTTACCAAACCTATCTTAAAGTTCTTTGGCCAGCCTGATGATATTGCAAAGTTATCAGGAAAAGTATCTTTGTGGTGCATTCCTATGCTCTTCTCTTTCGTATTCTTTTGGACTCTTAGTAGATTTTTGCAATCACAATCAAAGAATTTCATAACTGCATGGTCATCAGCACTCGGGGTTGTATTCAACATTCTCTTATGTTGGCTCTTTGTTTCCAAGTGGAGTATGGGCCTTGAGGGTGCTCTTATTTCCTTAAATGTGGGATGGTGGACTCCTGTGATTGTTCAATATGTGTATGTTACATGTGGGTGGTGTCCAGATGCATGGACTGGATACTCAATGGAGGCATTTATAGATATTTGGCCCTTTCTAAAGCTATCTGTGGCCTCTGGTGTCATGGTTTGGTGAGTTTCCATTTATTTTTAATTTCTTGAGAAGTTTTATTTTTAACCATTAAAATTTTGAAAGCTTACAACTTTTTTCTAAACTATTTCCTTGACAGGTTGGAGCTTTGGTATTATAGATTACTAGTTCTACTCACAGGAAATGTAAAAGATATAGAAGTTGCTGTTGATTCACTTTCTATTTGGTAAGAGCTACTCTTTGTTAAGAGGAAAAATACAATTATCCACATTTATATGCACATGTTTTTATCGGTTCATTAAAGGATCCTAATGCATGCAACCTATATATTCTAACATTGTTAAAGATGTGAAAATAATTATTATTTGTTTATATTTTTAATTCATCTAATATTTGAGCTTTTAGATGACGCAAGCTTATCAAAATACACACAATTTATTTTCAGTATGGGAAAACAAAATAAGTTTTTTCTAAAAAAGAAAAAATCTAAAATCTTTAAAATCCAAGCTTATGATCACATTGCTTGACCCACCATCAATATGAGATCCAAAATGTAAATTTTAAAATGTTCATATAGTAAATATAAAAAAAATTAAACTATTTTTATTATTATAAATTGCAAAAGCCAAAAATCTATATTATAAACCATATTTCTTTTATAGACGAAGTTTACACTCATAAGAAATGTTGTTTTATCTTGAAAATATTCAATCCAATCTCACATTGTTCATGTTTCTTATGCATAGGATTTTTTTCTTGGAGTAAATGTTGTTTTGTTTTGACAATATTTGATTTAATCTTACATTAATCTTTAAGCTTTTTTTAGGCAACGATTCTTTAAGAGTTACTTTGTTATGCTCTTTAATCTAAAATGTCCAATACTAATACTTCTTGAAAATTTCTCTTTTTAATTTTTTTTTATTATAAAACAATTTAAAATTTTTTATTTACATGTATTTACCTTAAGATCAAAATTAAGGATACAAAATTTAAATGATATGTAAGAAATAAATTATAAATTATTTTAAAACAAAAAGCATATAACATTGCAGCTGTGTGGTTATTAATTGTAAATGAATTGAAAAGGTTTACTTTATTGTGAACTTGGTCAATAGATAATAACTCCAGACATCCAACATGTTTGAACACTTTTTATCATTTCTTAAAATTAGCTAATGTTTTTTTTCTTTGTGTAGCTTAAACATCAATACATGGGAGATGGCCATTCCGCTTGGTTTGCTTGCTTCAATTAGGTATATCTACAATTTTAATCACAATATTATATGGTAGTTTTATGATTCTCCTTTAACCTAACAAAGTGTTGTGTATATGTAGTGTGAGAGTTGCAAATGAACTTGGAGCAGGGAGGCCTAGGGGAGCCAAATTTGCAGTGATTGTCTCTGCCATAACCTCCACAATTATAGGACTTGCACTCCTAATTCTTATTTTGGCCTTACGTGGTGATTTTGCTCGAGTTTTCACAGACAACGTTATTATACAAAAGGCCGTTTATAAATTATTAATATTATTATCATTTACTATTCTACTAAATAGCATACAACCAGTTCTTCTAGGTGAGAAATGTCAAAACCTTATATATCTTCATCTATGGTACAACTTTTTATATAGCTCATCTTGATTATCTTCAAGAAAATGTCATTTTATAGATCTTCTTGCCTAATTACTCTTAGCATCATTTTATTTGTTGTACTATTTCAGGTGTTGCTGTGGGATTGGGTTGGCAAGCTTTTGTTGCCTATATAAACATTGGATGCTACTATATAATCGGTGTTCCCCTAGGCATGATTCTTGGTTATATATTTAATTTAGGAGTTATGGTGAGTAGGAATTCATGGTAAAAATTATTGTGGGTCTATGTAATAATGTTTATATACTTGTTATAATAGTTATTATTTATTTTATAGGGGATATGGTTGGGAATGATATGTGGGACTGGAGTCCAGACTTTAGCATTAATGCTTATCACATGGCGAATAAATTGGGATATGGAAGTAAGTCACTTTTTTTAAATTATTACTTCAAATTTCATAACATATTAGATGCTAACAATTCATTGTACTTATTTATATTTCCTTCATAAAGCTAAGGTTAATACTTAAAAAATTATCACTCTTTCATCTAACAAGTATGTTTTCTTCATTTGTAGGCCAAAATAATTGAAAGTAAATTGAAGCAATGGTCCTTTGCCAAGCCTCAAAATGAAAAGATTAAACATGTGAGTTTATTTTCTATTGAAAATGTTTTTTCCTCTATTCATTTGGTAACTCTTATTTCCTCATTAATAAGGTACAGCCTAAGGCAGAATTTTTGTTTGTTATTTGGCAGGATATTGAGAATTTGGAGGATGGTGTGGTATAACAAAGTAAATGACAAACCGACAGAACAAGATAGTAAGACAAAATTAAAATTTTGATAAGCAAGATCAATATGAATGATGAACAGTAATTATCAAGGATATTTACATAAGCTCTTCATTTAATCACTAAACAATAAATTTTATATAGTGTAAACTTTCATACCAAAAAACTATTATATTCATTAGATCAAATTAAATTTACATTCTTTTAGTGAATTAGATATTTAAAAATTTATTAACCAATAGTTTGAAGTTTAATAGATTTTTTTAATTTATAGAGTTTGTTGAATATGTTTTAAACCATTTCAAATTTATTCAGCTCAGAGAACAGGAGGGGAAAATCAAAACACATAATTAACGAATTCTATGGCATTTCTGATCTCAGGGAATAGAATACACAAATTCTGGGTTCTAATATTTCTCTGAAGGTTGAAGCAACATGGTGGTCAAAACTCTTTAACCACAATTTACAGAATAAGTATAGGCATCGGTCTATCTTAATATGCATTAAGAAACAAGTTTCTTTTTTGCAACGTAGTTTCCATTTGGGAACAAAAACCTGGAGCATATAGTTAAATTATTTTGGCCAATGTTCATGCCTAAAGCTTTAACAAACCAAAAAGAAAACATTAAATATTGCAATGCCTTTAAACATCTTTCTTAATCACATTCAATCATCCCATATCACCCAATTCAATTCTAGTAGGGGTATTCTAAATCATATAATATTTTTAGAACCAGATAATTGTATGCATATTGTAAATTAATAGTTATTGCCAGCACTGATCAGATTCACATCAGACTCTCATAGATAGGTATGTATATAGCTGTAGAGAGTTTCTTGATTGAAACAGAAGCCAAAATTAATGCTCATATAAAGATTAATGTGAACATTCACCAGTGCTCCGAAAGAATTTGGAGCATGTACACCAGCAAATGATATTGCATAATATACAGTGGTCAAGAATCATTTAAATTTTGGCATAGCAATACTTGGAAACATATCAGGGTATAAATTATTGACATAAGCATGTCCCAACTTTTCTGTTTTGAATTTTAAAGCCAGTTTTAATCCTATAGTCTTGCTGTACCAGAGTTGTTGTCCAAAGTTGGCCTTCATTCTGACACATTTCTTTCTACTTTGAGCTCCAAAGAATAACACTTTATGGAAGTATTGCTTAGCAACAGCTGACAAGTTAAGTTGCCATACAGGCTGGGACACAACATGATCTCACAGTGATCCTTGTTTACCCATCTACACTCGTTTCACTTTTATTTTCACAACTGGGCAATTTGGAGAGGCAGAGATGATCAATTCTTACAGAAAACAGGACTTACTATTGAATTCACCAAATAACTCATTAAAGCTTGCCTAAGAGAAAATAAAAAAATTAGTACCACTTATAAAAAAAATATCAAAACAAGATTTGTTTGCTATTACGTGGTCAATGAAAAATATCAAACTATTTGAACTTCCAAATGAATTACCGCCCCGGAACAATAGTTCAAGTCTATATAAAATGAAAAATGTATCAAATCATATTTTATTTTTGATCAAGAGAGAAGAAAGTTTAAAGCTCAAAGAAGTAATATATTTCTTAAACGAAGAGGGTGCTTCAATCCCCTTATAACAAAAATATGAGAAATGTGGTGAATGCATGCAGCCATCTCTGTGATGAGGGTTTCTCCTTCTTACCCAACAGAACATCATATCACACAACAGCAATCTAAGGAGCTATAAAATTTTAAGCTGCGAGTCTGAGACAATCAAATTTTATTACTTGAAATTACTTACTGGTACTATTCTACCACGAATATGTTTGGGTAGCAAGCTAAGTGTGCTTGATTGTGGGGAATTCTATAGTCAAACATGTTTTTAGTCAGAGTAATGTGGGTATGAATCATTTTCAAGGAAATTCTGTTTCATCAATTTGAATATCTATATGCTACGAGTGTCAAAGTGTTTGTGTGATCATAAGGGATGAATTTAATTTTATATAAATCACTCACATAGATTAGATTCCCTAAACAACACGGCTGAATCCGACTATGGTGGGTGTATTCATTCATCTCTTTGGTTGAAGAAACTTGAAAATAATATGTTTTTGTTCAATGATCAAAATTTACAGACACAATTTCAGTTAAAATAAATATGACGGTAAAATTTCTTGTATCCTTCCAGCAAAGTTGCAATCAACAATCACAATAGTTATAAGATTATACATATCCCTCTTCTTTTGTGACTGCAAGAGAATAGCATAAAATAAAATCTTCACAAAAGACAAAACACAACCATTCGCCTAATGCAAGAATTTATTTCATAACAAATTCTCATTATCGTCCTCTACGAAACTAAGCACATTTTGTCAAACAGATAACATACCTTTACCGTTCTGCTACATTCCTTTCAGGCACTTTATCAAACAGATGGCATGCATTCTTCATGCCGATGATTGAAAGGCCTTCACCTCCTTTTTCATGAAACACAAACTTTTCTTTTCTGGCGATTTCTGTCAAATGTCTTTAAACACACTTCGAAGCATCCTCATCTAGGGTTTTTATTACCCTAAAAATTTGATTGAAATATTTTCTTCCCTTTACATCAATCAAACAAGAAATAAAATGAAGAGAAATAAATGAGCAGGAGGAAGGAGGCTTCGGAGGCGTGTTCAAAGACATTTCAACAGAAACTATTTTCATTAATTTCCATTGCTAGATACTGGAACCCTCTTTCAGCACAAAGTTGATGAATAGCCATGTAACGCTTCGGTTTTATCAGATGGTTTTTGGGGTTATCTAGTCAATTTAGGGAAGACAAAAGTTAAACTAGCAATCGCATCTTGGCATGCAATACATGAGATCAAATGGTTTTGCAAATGATTTTTTTTTTTGTGCAATAGAGGTTTGAAACACAATTGAAACAAAAATTTTGAATTAAGAAGATACTGAGGCTCCATTATTAATAGGCTAATGTTATGTTTCCAATAAGAAGAGATGGATAGATAAAGAGGAAGAAATAGAGAGATATAGAGGAAGAGGGAGAGGGAGAGGGAGAGGGAGAGGGAGAGGGAGAGGGAGAGAGAGCGATCGATAGTAGATAGAGTGATAGAGAGATAGAGATATAAGGAGACATAAAGAGAGGGAGAGAGAGAAAGTGAGAGACATAGAGAGAGAAATAGAGGAAGGTAGTATAGAAAGATAGATAGGTGGATAGGGAAGGAGTGACAGAGTGAGATGGGGAGAGATAGAAGGGGGAGATAGAGAGAGGGAGGGAGAGAAAAGGAAAGATATAGCTAGAAGGAGAGAGAAGAGGGGGAGATAAAAGTTCAAGGTATAATTATTCTACAATAATTTTATTTTTTATTGAACAAGAATTAATAATATCAATGCACGTCATTTTTTAAAATTAGACCTTTATATTTAAAAAATAATTTTCAAATAATTTTTCTTTCAACAATTTTTTGTACATAAATGTTTCCTCCCTATTAAAATTACTTTTAAAACAATTATATCAATTATCCATTATTTATACATTATTTAAATTTCATATTTATTAATAAAAATGATAATGAAACAATTTTATTAATACAAAAAATAATTGGATGAAGAGCTACCTCAACAATATCATCTACTTCGCATGCAATTCATGTAATAATGGGTGCATCGTCGAGTGGAATTGTAGCAATGTTTTTAGATAAAGGTAAGGATTTTTCAAATTTTGGTAAGGTGGGAATCTTTGCTCCAAGGTCTGGCCTTAATGGCAGAGGTCAGGCTGATGTTGGGAGGTTGGCTGACGGTTGTCTTTTGGATGGGACATCTTGTGGGTCCTTTTTGTTGGGTGTCTCACATGTCATTTCTCCCTCAGGTGATCTGGGTTTGGATGGTACTTCCTTGGATAAGGTGGGGTCTATTTTTGTGGCCCCCAAAGCAATTGGCATCCCTGAAGCTACTAAGCTTGATGCATCCTCGGTGGATGGTAAGGCCTGGTCAAATGTAATCGGTGCTAAGCTTAAGGAGAAAAGCTCCTCGCCTCCGGTGGACTTCTTTGCAAACCCGTCAGTTGGCGATTATTCTATTTCTATGCCAGATTGTATTATTGATAAGGATATTCTTTCCATGGAACAATTGTTGGTTGGTAAGTTTCTGGGACTTTGTCCTAATATTGAAATGGTTTGTATTTTGGCTAAAAATTGTTGGCATTTAAAAGGCTAGGTTGAGGTAATGGCCCTTGCGAAGGGCTTCTTCTAATTTTCTTTTACTTGTGATGAAGATCTATTGAAGATTTTGGTGGGGGGCTTGTGGCTTATTGGTAAATCTACTCTAGTGTTGAATATTTTGGTGGGGGGGTTGTGGCTTATTGGTAAATCTACTCTAGTGTTGAAGATTTTGGTGGGGGGGTTGTGGCTTATTGGTAGGTTTCTCCTCGAGCTCTTGTTCCTTTGACTCAACTCCGGTGTGGGTCTGTTTTCCTAGGCTTCCTCTTGAATTTTGGGATGAGCAAGTCTTTAAAGGAATAGCATCTACTTTTGGACATTTGATTTCTATTGATATTCTTACTGCTTCAAGGCGTAGGCTTGTTTATGTGTGGTTTTGTGTGATTCTTGACCAAGCCACGGATATTCCTTAGATGATAAAGATAAACTCTAAGTTGGGAGTGTAGGAGCAAGCAGTTGAGTTTGAATCTATCCATTTTTCTTGCTTCCACTATAAGAAGGTGGGGCATTGGTTGAAGAAGTTCCCTCTAAAGTATGTGGTTCCTCCTCAAAAGAACCTGATCTCTCAAAAAGAGGCCAAATTTTGGAAGGAGGTTGGGAGTCCCCATGTTGCCGGGGTTGAGAAGAGCTTTGTTGAGCCTTTGGAGGAGGTGGTGTTGGAGGGTCTACCTCTTGGTGCCTCTATTGTGCAGGTTTCTCCAATTCTTCCCTGCCCTACCAAGGAAGTTCCTCCTGTGGAGGGTGTGGTGAAGGCCCTGTGTGTTGATGAATGTGTTGTTAATCTGGTGGAGGAGGGTGGTGTTGATTCGTTGGCTTTGGTGGTTGTTGAGCCTGAGAAGGTGACCCCTCTAAAGATGGTCTTTGAGGAGTTGTTTTCAATTTTCAAGGAGGTTTAAGACCCCCCAATGGTGGATTCAGCTATGGACAAAGAGGATTTTCCCTTTGTTGAGTCACTGGTGGAATCGGTGTCAAAGAAGTTGGTGCTCACCTCTTATGTCATTGAATGTTCTACTTGTGCTCCTCGGGAAGAGGAGCCATGGAATACTATACATTCATCCTCCAAGTCTCGTAATAAGAAGTCAAACCCATCTATGGTGAGGATGGCTACAAGAAATCGTTTGAAGCTGGATTGTGGTTCGGAGCCAAGGGGTAGAAGAAAGGCTTCTTTGCAAAAAGTGAGGGAGAGGGAAAGAAAATGTCATATTGCTAATGGATCGCAAATTACTCTGCTTGAGATGGGCCTGAATGGTCCCTCATAAAATATTTTATGAAGATCCTCTCTTGGAATATAAGAGGATTAAATAATCCTCATAAATAAGATCTTCTTGCAAACATTGTGAGAGATCATCGGCCTAATATCATTTTGATTCAAGAAACTAAGATGAGTGCGGACAAGGTTGATAGAATTAAGAACACTTCTTTTAAGAAATGTGGTTGACAAGCTATTGATTCTGATGGTGCTTCTGGTGGGGTGGCAATGTTTTGGAATCCTAAGGTGGTTGCTGGCTCCAACTTGTTTGCTTTTGAAAATCATGTTGCTACATCATTTTTTTGCTTCGGGGAGAATTCCTCTTGGGTGTTTTCAAATATCTATGCTCCTAATGTGAAAAGCTCTCGTAAGCGCTTTTGGGCAAGTTTGAATACTTTTAAGGCTCAATTCTCTTTTCAGAGCTGATACGTGATGGGGGATTTTAATACCTTGTTGAATGATGTTGATAAGTTTGGGGGATCTCTGGTGGCTAATGACAGTTGTCTTGATCTCATGAATTTCATCAATGATAATATTTTGCTGGATTTGGATTTGGGAGGGGCATCCTATACATGGCCCAATAGGCGTACAAGGGAAGCTTTGATTTAGGTTAAGTTGGATTGAGCTCTTATTTCTCCTGATTGGTTGCACTTTTATGCATGTTCCCTTTTTTCTCTTACGAGGATTGGTTCAAATCATTTCCCTATTTCCTTGAATGTTGAACCCTTTGGTCATAAAAAGGATTTTCCCTTCAGGTTTGAGAAGATGTGGACTAGCCACTCGAACTTGCGTTCAAAAATTGCTAAGTGGTGGAATGTTAATGTTGATGGGTCTGCCATGTATAAAGTTTCTAAGAAGCTTGCTTTTGTTAAATAGAACTTGACTTAGTGGAATAAGGCCTATTTTGGAAACATTTTTGAGGAAAATCATAACTTAGGCTAAGTTGGATATTGTGCAACAAAGAATGCAAGCTTTTGGGTTTGATTCCTCACTTCTTTAGGAGGAAAGTGTACTTTTGGCTAGTTTGCATAATATTGTGGTGAGGGAGGAGTTCTGGAAGCAGAGGTCTAGAGCTATTTGGCTTTGAAGTGGGGATAAAAATACTCGGTTCTTCCATCTCACGACTTTGAAGCATAGATCCTCTAATAGGATTTCTAAAATTGTGGTGAATAATTCTTCTCTTGAGGAGGAGGATGACATAAGATTTGTGGCTTAGTATTTCTTTGAGGACCTTCTTTCAAAGGATCACCCGTTGGATCCTATTTTCCAGTAGGGTTTCCTGAATGTTATCCCTAACTTGGTGATGGAGGAGGAAAATAAGGTCTTAACTGGCATTCCATCGGATGAGGAGATCAGAAAGGCTATGTTTTCTTTTGAAGAGAATAAATCTCTGGGGCCTAATGTGTTCCCTATGTTATTCTTTCAATCTTATTGGGAGATAATTTTGAAGGATGTTATCAGTGCCACCAAAGAATTCTTTGGAAGTAGGCAGCTTCTTAAGGAATTAAATTCCACTTTTGTAGTGTTAATTCTTAAGAAGCCTAGGGCTAAGCTCTTTGGTGATTTCAGGTCTATTAGTCTTTGTAACTCCATTTATAAGATTTTCTCTAAGGTGCTTGCTTCTAGGTTGCAAAGGGTGTTGTCTAAGGTTATCTCTCCTCAACAAAATGGTTGTGCCAAGAAGGCAGATTTTTAGTTTCTATTCTTACGGTGCATGAAAATGTCCATTCTCTTAAAGTTAACAAAAAGCTTGGTCTTATTTTGAAGCTTGATTTGGTCAAAGCTTACGATAAAGTGAATTGAAGTTTCCTGAGTAGCATTCTCAAGGCGTTTGGTTTTTCATATTAGGTTTTACAATTGGTGTGGCAATTAATCTTCTCCTTATTTTGTGGTGTTGATCAATGGGTCTCCCTTAGCCTTTTTCAGAAGTTCTCATGGTTTGTGGTAAGAGGATCCTATTTCTCCCTTTCTTTTTATCATTATGATGGAATCTTTGGGAAAATATCTTCTTCAGGTGGTGTCTAATGGGGCCTTCAAAGGTCGTTATCCTTCCTCGCACTAGCTTTGTCGCTCCCATCAACAATTTGTTGATGACACTGATATTCTTGCAAAGGCTTCTGTCTCTGCCACTAAATCTATTTTTCTTATTCTTCAACAATATGAGGTGGCTTTGGGTCAGAAGGTGAGTTTGCCTAAGAGTACTATTTTTTTTCTTAATACTTTGGAGCATCATCAATTGAAGATTGCTAGTATTCTTGAATGTGGTATTGCGGAGCTCCCCTCAACCTATTTGGGGCTCCCTCTTTGTTCCAATAGTGTCACTGATTCCTTTTGGAATAATATCATTGATAAGTTTAATTCAAAGCTTGTTGGTTGGAAGGGTGCCCTGCTTAGCCAAGTAGGTAAAATCTAGTTAATAAGGTCGACTCTACAGAATTTTCCTGTTTATGCCTTAAGTTTGTTCCAAATTCCTAGAAGATTTTGGGAGAAGATTAAGGGCATGTAGAAATAGATTCTTGTGGTCTGGGGTGGAGGAGAAGAAAATATTACACTTGTTGTCTTGGGAGGAGGTGTATAGAAAAAAAATCCAAGGTGGTTTAGGCTTGCGCAAGCTGAAAGAATTCAATTCTACCTTTATGGATAAACAATTATGGAACTTTCCTATGAGTGACAAAGAATGGATGGCGATCTACTCTTCTAAATATTTGAGGGGAGTGGATAAGTTTAGAGATTTTTTCAGGAAGAATTTTGTCCCTTCACAAGGGCTTATCCTCTAGAACTTTATGCTTCGTGCTCGTTCAACTATGGATATTGGATTGTGGTGGGTCTTGGTAAATGGTAGAAGGATCTTGTTTTGGGACAATTGGTGGATTGGGCATGGTCCCTTGAAAGATGAACCTTGGGAAACACCTTTCAAAGATTTTTGTATCAAGGAATGGGGTGATTTTTGTTGTTTATTATATCATGCAAGGTAGTTGGATCAAATTTGATTTGGTTAATAGGGATCTGAAGCCCTTTTTGTATTTCTTTCCTTGATTCATATCCATGTGGATTCTCTTGAGGATTTTGTGATTTGGCAGTTGACTCCCAATGGCAATTTTTTTGTTTCTTCAGATTTTTCTTTACAGACTCAGTTGGTTGGTTCCCCTCCTTTCTAGGGTCTTTTGTGGAACGGGAAACTTCTACCTAAGTTTAATATTTAATTCTAGATTCGAAGTCAAGACGAGATCTTAACTCTAAATAATCTTTTGAAAAGGGGAATGTCTCTACCAAATAGGTGTTTCTTATGTAAAGAAGTTGTTGAGGATTGTTTTCATCTGGTGACTAGCTGCAGTTATACTTGGGATGTTTGGGCTCATATTTTTTAGTTATGGGATATTGCTTGGGTGTTTCTTGCCTCCTTTGTTGAATTGTGGTCTCAGTGGGTGGCTCCTGCCTTTAATCTGTCTCTCTTGATGTTGTGGTCTCTTATCTTGCTGCATGTGGCATGTGGAGTTTGGAAGGAACGTAATAATCTAGTTTTTCGTTAGCTGGAAGTGTCACCTTCTAGGCTAGCCTTTAAAATTTGTCATGTTATCAAGGATAATTTCCTTTTTGAATTCTCGGTGATCCCCTCATTTAATCTCAAGGTGACTGTTTCTCCTTCTGATTTTCTTGTGGGAAAAATATGGAATCTCTCTTGTGACCTCTCTAATCCATAGAAGAAGATAAAAGAATCCATGGAGGGGGTTTGGTGGAAGGCTCCTTCTTCTAGTTGGTTTAAAGTTAATTTTGATGGAGCTTCTAAGGGAAATCCAGGTCTTACTAGTTGTGGGGGAGTGTTGCGTGATGAGAATGGTAGGTTTGTCTCTACGGTGGCACTACCTTTGGGAATCTAGACAAACCACTTTGCAGAGGCAGTTTTAGCCTATCATGACCTCATGTTGGCAAAAAATTTAGGGATCTCGAAACTTTAGCTAGAAGGGGACTGGCTCAATATTATAAACTATCTTTTGTTGAAGTGTCTACCTATGTGGTCTATTGTTCATCTCATTAATTATTTTATTTCCATCATTAACTCTTTTGATGAGATAAGAATCTCACATGTGTTTAGGGAAGCTAACATGCTAGTTGATAGCTTAGCTAATTTGGGAGTGGTGGCTAGAAATAATTGGGATGAATTTGAATCCTTACCACTCAACCTTAAAATCATTTCCAATAATGACTAGGTGTCATTTCTGTAAGGTGGTTGATATGTGGGAAAGGCTCTTTAATATTATTTTGAGTTGGTTTATGTGTGTTGAGTCTTGACCCTGCCCTTCTCATAATTACCATTTAGATTTTTGTGAAATTATGGCCTTGCTGTGTAGGTTGGGCAATACTTGGGATGGCAGGCTCACACATTTTGTGGGTCTTATTTGCATTGTTTTGTAGTTAGTCAACCTTATTTTGTTTTTGCAAAAAATTAAGGTGTTGTTGGTTTCATGTTCACTGCATGCTTCCATGGGTGGATCCCGTTGCAGAGTGGAGTTGAGCTCTTGTGAGGAGTTCCAAAGTAATGAAATTGTGTAGGAGCATCTAGAAAAGGGTGGGGTTACCCAATATATGTTGAAACTCCAATGCCCTAATCCTTAAGCAAAGATGGTTTTTGTTAAAGGGTGGAGTAGTAGGATTCTGCCTTATAAAGGCATGGAGTTCAATATTGATGAGGATTTTGTGGCAGAGGTAATTGGGCTTTCATCTTCTGGGAGGAAATTCTATAAAGACAGAGGTGCAGCTGAGAAAGCCCTTGCAAATTTATTTAAATTTGATGAGAAGAAGAAGATCAAGGAAGTTGGGAGTGGTGGGTATGCTCACAAGTCTCTCAAACCACTTTGGAGGGATCTAGTGTTGGCTATCATGCATTACTTCACCTTGGAGGGAAGGTCCTCTGTTGTTTATAGCTACCACTTTATGCTTCTAAACCACTTTTGTCACAAGGTGTTGGTTTCATTTCCTTTTTATCTTTTGTTGTACATAGAAAATAGTATTGAGGATCATCGCAAGAATCCTACGAAGGTTATTCTCCATGAAGGCCTTATGGATCTCATGTTTTCTCATATTAAGCTGAAGTTAATCCCTATTTCTCCTAAAACCTAGACCCGCAAAAAGGGTGTTAAAAATTCTAGCTATGAGACTAGTGATTCTGCGGTGGAATGGGAAGGCAATTCTGAGGATAAGGACTCATATTTTGATGAGATGTTAGTTGAGGATGGTGAGTCTAAGAAAGGGTCTAAAGCTTCTGACACTTGGTCAAAGGGTTATGAAATGAATATTGAGTTGAAGGATGTTATTGTAGAGTTTGGAAAGAAGAGCACTAAGGGGAAGAATAAATGCCCTAGGAAAGAAAAGTCTTATGTTAATAGGAAGGTGTAGATGTTGAAAGTTGTAGAGGATCCTGTTTCTGGTGTGAAACCTTCTCCGAGCCTTGGGAAGGTGGGTGCTATGGAGAGCTCCCCTACATCTGGTGCTTAGGTCTTGGTAATGTGGGAATTGTGGCGAGCTCCCTTGTTGTGGAGAATAGTCTTGGCATGGGTAAAAACCTTCTTAGGTCCATGCAGCCTATGGAGATTAATGTACAAGGGATTGACCCTAACCAGGGTCCTCTTGACTCTCATTTAAGCACTTTGTAGGTTAAAGGGAGTGTTGTGAAGGAGGAGTGGTTGGAAGTCTTGGACAGATTTGGAAAAAATTCCAGATAAGCACAAAGTTAAGGTGGAGGTGGTTAAAGTGGAGGATTCCCTTGCTAAGGAGGAAAGGGAGGTTAAAGAGGAGGGTCAGGAAGTCCCTGGTCAAAATTTTGATTTGAATGCCAAGCCTCTTGTTAATTTGGATGAGGTCAATATGGGTATGTTTTGTAAGATGGCTAAGGATGGAATGCGTAACTTGCTTCTTTGGTGAAATTTTTTTTCTTAGAAGTTAAGGAGCTTAATGTCTAGGTAAAGAATTGGCAAGATGTTTGTGTGGTGCTGGTCCATAGCAATCAAAAGGAATGGGTGATTAAAGGTAAGGTTAAAACCATGAATGTAATGCTTGATAAAATGGTTGTGGATGTTGATCACCTTGGTATTACTCATGAGGAGAGGATTTCTTCTTTGGAAATGGTGGTTCATAAGACTTTTGAGGAAATATTTGTTAACATAGAGGACATAATTGGTAAGTTGTCGAAAGATTTGAAGACTGTGGTGAACATTAGCAATAATTCCTTGAATTCGATTGCTAAGGGACTCTTGATTTTAAATGAGAAAGCCTTGAAATGAACTAGTAAACCTCTAGAGTTGGGTGAAATTGAGAAAGCAATGGAGGATGTGAATTGCTCAAACTTGGTGGACAAGAATGTGGATCCTGCTACATGTATTGAAAAGGATGTGGATGTTGGCCCATGTTTGAGGACAAGGAGCAAGACCAAGAAGCGGGCTTCCATTTCATTTAATGAGCTCAAGGATGTTATGGAGATTCATGAGGGGGTCATTGAGGAAAATTTGGCCATGATTAATGTTCTGAAAAAGATGTTGTAGTTGTGTTGACACTTTTGCTTGATCAACCTGGTTGCTGATGTTTTTGTTGTTGGGTTGCTAATGGGTTTCTTTGTTTATTTTTGTCGTTAGCATTTTGGTTTTTGGGGCTACGAGTTCTCTAGGCTTAGTCTTTATTTCAAATTTTTGTCTTTGTAAATGGTTTCAAGGCCCCTTCAAAACATTTTTTTCCTTATCAAAAATAATATCATCTACTTCAAATTTCATAGTAGACAAAAAATGTGGAAATGAGGAGTTTCTTAGTCTCCATCTCTTGGAGAGGTAGAGCCAACATATCCTATTAGATCATAATTAGTGGGGGCATAGCCTTAACCCTTAGAATATTTCATATATCAACTTGTATAATTTATAATTGTGAAATGCATGAGTATGAGCATGTAGAATAAACAAGGAATTTAGGAGAGTTTGATATAAAAAAGCATCACAAAAATAATGAATAACTCCTGATAAAGTTCATAAGAAGGGAGAGTTATTTGGAAGGAAAAATAGTTCAACCTTCTAGAGTTTTGATTTATCATCACCTCTATCAAGTGTTGATGCTAGAGTGCCTTGGCAAGGATCCCACCTGGTGAGCACTTTGGTAGTGTGAGTGTTTATTTGCCAAGTAAGATGTTGATTAGTAAAAATTATTTGATGTTGATGTTAACTGTAGGATTCATGCTTCCATTTGGGATAGTTTCCCATCCTTGCAAAGTGATGGCTCTCATTGCACCGAACCAAAAAACAAGTTCCAAAACTACTTCACAATCTATGATTTGGAAAAATATTTCCTTAGTAAATGATTTGACCTACTTTGACAACTTTAAAAGATGGGTATGGCCTTGTTCCTTGTGTTGTTCATCTTTGTGTCCAACTATCTGTCCCTGCAATAGGTACACTGCAATCCAGATTCAATCCCTACCTGGAAATGATTTTGCTCCATTTGGTGCACTCAAAAGTGGACAATTTGAAAATAGAATGTCAACACTGAAAACATGATGCAAACCTAATATTCTAATATTCTTGTGATGCCTTATGAGGCTTTCATTTTGTGGGTGCAACAAAACTTTATTACCATCCTTCTATTGGTGCAACACCAAGAAAAGGTCCTATTGTTACTTACATTAGATGGTTTCATCACAAAATTTTTTAGACTTTCTACTAAATGTTTTGAAACCGCTCAATAATATCATTGCTTTCTTAGCTTTTTTTTTCCATATAGGAAGATTTTGTTGCTAAATGCACAATATAAGCTACGATAAACCATGGTAAAAGCTAAAATTGTAAAAAAAGTTGAAAAAAGTTTCATCCTTAAGAAATATGCCACATTCAAAGTTGAAAAGCATTCCATCCTTGAGAAATATGTCAATTTTAATTATAGTTGTGCTAAAAGACAAAAAGGTTTGAAGTGTGCACTCTATGGCATTGCAGATCCAAAGTAGATGCATCATCAACTTTTTCACAACTTTCATTTAACCGTCAATCTAAGGATGGATAATCATTGACGTGGTCAAGTTGTATCCATCATAGCTTTTAGAAAATCCATTTTGTGCATATCCTACAATCATTGCATTCCATGAGATAACCTCTCTTTGAGGCATTCTATCAAACAGTTTACAGGCCTTTTCTATGCTTCCACATTTTGCATACATGTCTACTAGAGCATTTCCAATTATAATATCTGAAAAAAATCCTCCTTTCATGATGTTTTTTTTTATATTGGAGAAAGAAAAATAAAATACAACAGAAAAATAAACCATAAGGCTATTACTTACAACAACAAATCTGACTAGAGATTTAATTCAGAAGCAAAAAAATGTTGCCAATTCCAAACAAAATTACAAAGAGGACAATACAATACTAAATTCAAATGAAGACAACAACAAGGTTGTTATATAAAAACAACAAAAAAAAGTATGTTTCCAAACCTACACAAAATTACAAAGAGAGCAATACAACAACATCAACCCTTTCAGCACTATTGCTTTGTGCCTTCTCATTAGAGTTGTTATGGTGGAGAATAGCTGACTTTTCTAGAAGGATTAATAATCCTTTACTAGCTGATAATAACCACTTGGTAAGTAGCTAGCATAAAGAGGCTCATAAGTTTTTTTATTTTCTTTTTGTCATAATTGTACATAGGCATCCAAGGAAAACATTAGTGAAATATTAGGGGAGTGAAGAAAATCCCACTCTAAGAGGCAGTGTCTCAAAACAATCAACAACTAAACCCCATGTTAAGAAAGGAGCACGTCAGACTTTGACAAGAGAAACTACTTACATGGGTTGTCATGTAGGCATAGCAAGGGAAGAGCTCATTGCCTCCAATTGTTTCTAGAGGAATATAGTTGCACTTGGCACAACATGTTCCACAATCTCTCGAATGACAGTCATACAGAGATGTTGCTTTACATTTATCTACACAAACACCCTAATCACCATTTGAATTTGAAGAAAGGTCAACCATCATAGACAAATAGTTACTCTTTAGTAACCACCCCATATTAATTATCTAATGATCGTGGCTAGACAACAGTCATTCAAAGATGTTGCTTTGCATCTCTGTCCACATGTAGCCTTGTAATGTGCAACATAAAAAATAGACAAAAAAATGAAGGTTTTAGATGGTTGAACCATTTTTTCCATGGTAGATCCATCAATCAAAGAAGAAAAGGAGAAAAACAAATAAAAATCCCATGGTACAATAAAATTTTTACTGATAAAATATAGTCCTTAGGTTTTATACCTATTGTTTGAAGAATTCTTTGGTTCACCCCATTTGCTAGGAACTAGAATCATGCATACCCACAACCAAATTAGCATACAAAAAATTGAACTAAATATGTGTGTCTATATAGATTGATATATAGAATTTACCCCAATTGATTTTGAATCTCCAACCTCAGCAGTTTCCAAAGACATTTGTTTGAACAACCAATATTTGCATTAGTTAGATGGATAGAAAGTGAATTCAGAAATGGTCTCTCTTCATAAAATAAATAAACTACTACAGGCTGTTTTTCCATTTTGACATAATTGAAACCTTTGTTTTATGGGATGCAAGTTGAGAGGTTAACCATTCTAAAAACTAAAGTTGTACATGAACACATCTCCTCCCCTTAATCCATTTTCCTTGTCAAGAGAAGACTTACACATTGACATAGTGTTTAAACAAAAAGAAGCATGTAGACAATTTCCTTAGACTAATTAATGTCTATTTCAAAGAGTCCATCAATTAGACATAGTTTAAAGGAACAACCACAAGCATTGTACAGGGATTGACAAGGTCATTTGAGGACAATGACAACTCAATGTCTCAGGAGATAAACTTTTAACTATCATATATCTACAATATATATAGAGTAAAGTGTAAAGTTTTGCATGTAGCTTCAGAAAACAACTGAAGGCACATACCTATTTCATTGATGTTGATGGTGTAGATAGAATGGATATAGTTGCTTTCCAATACTAGGTCATTCTATTGTCATTCCACAATGCTAACCAACTTGAAGCACAATACATTGCATATTGCATGGATGAATAAGGTTGATCCCACAGTTTCAGATGTTTCATGGCTTAATATTTTTGATTCTGTAGACATCAGTTTCATTTAGAATGATATATATAAAAGTTTCTCTAGCTGATGTATCTTGTTTTTAAAAAAAATAGCCTCAAATCACCTGATGCATAGAGAATTTATAACGAGTATGTTAAGCTTGAGTTAATCTTAGAGCTAAAAAGAAGCTTGTAAAAAAATCAATTCTCCACAGAAAAATATGAAACACAACAGACCAAACCCTACACAATAGTGTGTAGAATAAAACAAATAGTTCACACACATGCAAAGCATTATAGGTTGTTTCGACACCACAATGCATTTTCCTTCATAAGGGTTGTTTAAGTTGGATGATGTGTGGGAAATCATACACTACCTCATGGTCAGCTATGAATCCACCAACAATATAAAAAGAAAGGGCTTATGTTTAAAGACAACTCCTAAAATATATCAACTCTTTATGCTAAAGGATTTATAGAAGTTTCAACCTATCAATAGTACACAATATAAAAATAAATATCAGAATGTTTATCCTCCTAGTCAAAATCAAATCTATGGGCTTGCCGCATAACCTACCGATATTTTCTTTATGTAAGAGTGAACATATTATATTTCCTGGGTAGTCCAAAATAGTTAAAGTACCTTCAAGTTTTCAAAACTTTGTTCCTCTTCTTTTTCTTCAGTATGTGTTTTGATTCAAATCATTCCTGATTGTTAGAGAATATGCTCTATTTGAATTTCACGTTAGCCCTTAAAAATAAATATAAATTCCTTGATGGATGTCCATGCCCTTTTCCAAAGCTCCCATTTTGGCATAGGTAGGGAGGAAACTGATGAAGGTTGTGGAATTTGGTTTTACACTTGCCAATTGCATATGCTTGAGAGTTTCTAAATCCTTTTCAACAAATCCATTTCACACATATCTTGCAATCATTGCAGTCCATGAGATGACATATATTTTAGGTATTTTTTCAAATAGTTTGTGTGCATAGCTAATGCTTCTATTTTTTGCATGCATGCCTACTAGGGAAGTTGATTCCTCTATCCTTTATGCTTCGATGGATGTCCATACTATTCCAAAGGTCCCATTTTGGCATTGGGAAGGGAGGATGCTAGCAAAGGCTGCAGAATTTGGATTTAAACCTAACAATTGCATTTGCTTGGAAATTTCTAAATCCTTTTTAGCAAATCCATTTTGTGCATATCCGAGACCACATCTATTTGAGGCACCTTTTCAAACACTTCACGTGCCTTGTCTATGCTTCCACATTTTGCATACATGTCTACCTGGACAATTGTAACTACAAGATCTAAAAAAATTCCTCTTCCTTTATGCTTTGATGGATATCCATACCCTATTCCAAAGCCCCCATTTTTGTACATGCAAGGAGAATGGTAGCAAAGGTTGTGAAGTATGGATTTACACCTACCAATTGCATTTGCTTGAAATTTTCTAAAGCTTTGGCCATCCTTTTGGTTGAACACAACAAAGAAAATTGGTGGGAACCATGTCGTGGGGGATGAGAAGGTTGAGCCTTGTGTAGTTGCCAAACTACAAGCATTAGAAATAGGGGTGGAGATAACAAGCACAGGGACAAACAAAAAGAGGAAGTTGACAAAGATTCAACAAACTAGATGAAAACAATCATCTCCATCTTCCCTCAACCAAGCTATGCTATAGATGCATTAACTCAACTCGGTACACTTCAAATAGGATGCGTAAAATATTTAAAATTTATTTACACTTGCGACCAAAATCTTGGTTATTAGAGGTGGCCAAAATGGGGCTTTAGTGAAGCTAGGTCAAAGGCTTAGGGTACATTAGGGGAAAGGATCGAGTAGTTGCTACCACTATTATGTTGATTGACACCATCCTTCATGACAAGAAATCAAAATTGGTATAACTTCAATATTTTAAGAATAAATGACACCTTGATATTTCTCCGTCTAAGTCTATATAGCTTCCAACAGTGCAAATAACTAGGTTATTTTGAACATGTATTGAATTCAGATTCCATTCATTTGGTGTTGTGATTGAACAAATTGCACATAATTTTCAAGAGAATAATAATAGTAGTATTGGGAGACAAAATAAAAAATAAATTACATGATATTTGTATTATATTAAAATGGTCCATTGTTGGATTCCAAGTTTTCATTGTTGATTTTATAAATTTTGAGACTATGTAAAGTTGTATGATTTATGGAGAGAACTTCATACATGATAGTTTATTAAGGCTATTTTTATTAAATGAAATCATGAATAGGGAGTATATAACAAATTAGATACATGTACAATGAATACATATTTTGATTATTGAATTGTCTTAACATTGAATTTCAAAATCAATAAGTTGTGGTAAGTTGAACAAAATGCTTTCAGTATTTTGTACATATTTGATTATTTCTAGCAATAAATTTAATCAAATTGTTTACTTTTATGTTTAGTAATTTTAAACAAATAAAAATACTATTGCAATAATTTTTTTGTTTAATTAGAAATTAAAAAATTATCCTTTTCAAAATTTAATCTTCCTAAAGTAAACATGTAAAATATTTAACTTTATAAATTTTAAAAATTATTTCTAGTGAACATCAACTGCCTAAATTTTTTTTGGTGTTAAACTATAAATAGGTAAATTAAATATTAAATGTGAATTATTGTTTTACCATTTTTTTAAGAATGATTTTATCAATTTAATTTAAACAAACTTAAGAATTGGAATTTGAGTAGTATATATTCTTAATTGAAAATTAATATTTTTATATTAAAATAACATTAATCATAATTAACAGCAGCAACCTATCATGGCCTCTTATTGGCTAAAGATTATGGGGTCTCAAAATTTTGGCTTGAAGGGGATTCCATTAACATTATTAAGTGTCTTCTAAAGAGTAGCCTACCATCATGGTCGATAGCCCATTTGATTAATGATTCTTTATCCATCATTAACTCTTTTAATGAGGTTAGAATTTCTCACGTGTTCAGGGAAGCTAATTCGTTGCCTGATGGGTTAGTTAATTTAGGAGTGGTGGCTTGAAATAATCAGAATGCTTATGATTCCATGCCACTTAATCTTAAGAACATTTCCAATTATGACCAATTGTCATGTCATGAAGGCAGTTAAGCTGGGAGAAAGGCTTTTTTATTTCTTCTTGAGTTGGTTTTTGCATATCGAGTCTTGTGCCTGCTCTTCTAATAATTGCCTTTTAGATGTCTATGAGATTATGGTTTGGGAGCTAAGGTATGGATGCACTTGGTTTGGTAGGCTCACATGTTTTGTGGGTATCTTTTTCATTGCCTTGTGGTTTGTTCGCCTAATCTTGCCTTTGCAAAAAATTAAGGAGTAGGTGGAGTGTTATTCATTGCATGCTTCCATGGGAGGAGCTCGTTGCAGAGTGGAGTCGAGCTCTTGTGAGGAGTTTAGGAGTAATGAAACTATTTGGGAGCATCTAGAAAAGGGTGGTTTCTACCCCTATATGTTGAAGCTCCATGGTCTCAACCCTAAATTGACAAAGGCTTTTGTTAAAGGGTGGAATAACAGGATTTTGCACTACAAAGGTGTGGAATTTAACATTAATGTGGATTTCATCACCAAGGTGACTGGTCTTCCTTCAAATGGAAGGAAATTTTATAGAGACAGGGTTGCGGCCAAAAAGGCCCTTGCAAATTTATTCAAAAATGTTGAGAAGAAGAAGCTCATGTTGATTGGTAGTGGTGGGTATGCACACAAATCAATCAAGCTACTTTAGAGGGACATTGCTTTGGTCATTATACAATAATTCACTTTGGAGGGTAGGTTTTATGTTATCTATGGAAACCACTTCATGTTATTGAATCATTTCCACCATAATTCTATGGTTATGTTTCCTTTTTACCCCCTGCTTTCCATGGAAACAAGTATTGAGGATCATAGGAAGAACCCTAGGAAGGCTATTCTCCATGAAGGCCTTATGAATCTTATTTTTGAGCACATTATCTCAGAAGTGAAGGAGCTCAATGTACAACTTAAAAATTGGCAAGATGTCTATGTTGTGTTTGTGCATAGCAACTAGAAGGAATGGTCAATCAAAGGTAAGGTTAAGACTATGAATGTAATGCTTGATAGACTTGTTGTTGATGCTAATTGACTTGGTAAAACTCATGAGGAGAGGATTACATCACTAGAAATTGTCATCCAAAAGACTATTGAGGAGAGGGTTGTTAATATGGAGAAAAAAATTAGTAAGATTATTGATGATTTGAAGACTGTTGTTATCATTAGCAACAATTCCTTGAAATCTACTACTAAGGGTCTCTCTATTTTAAATGAGAAATCCATAAAATGGACTAGAAAGTCTCTAGATTTGTGAGAACTTGAGAAGGCCATTAAGGATGTTAACCACATGAATCTAGAGGAGAAGACTAAGGAAATTGGCCCTGATGTGGAGAAGAATCTAGATGTTGGCCTGTGTCTGAGAACGAGGAGCAAGACCACGAAAAGGGCTACTATTTCGTTTGAGGAGCTCAAGGATGTGGTTGACATGCACGAGGGGGTCATTGAGGAAAATATGGCCTCAACCACTATTCTTAAAAAAAAATTGTCACTTTTTTGTTGCTTTTGTTTGATTAGCCTTGTTGATGATGTTTTATTGTTGGGATGTTGACAGGTTACCTAGTTTTATCTTTTGTCAGCTTTTTGGTTTTTTTGGGCTATGAGTTTTATTGTTTTAGTCTTTTTTGTAGCTTCTCTCTATTGTAAAGGGTTTCAGGGCCCCTTCAAAACTTGCTTTTCCTTATCAAAACATTAATCAAAATTAATAAATTTATTTTAAGAAATATTATATCTTTATAATATTATTTTATAAATTTAAAATGTATAATTAGAAAATCAATATGTTAACATTTACATAATTTTAATAATTGGTATTAATATATCATGTCTTATAATGATTATGCAAAAAAAAAAATATTTAATTTATATTTTGATTTTTTAATATATAATTAATATTATATTTTATTTTATAAAATTATATTTTTTAAAACTATTTATATATTTTTGAATAATATTATTAATAAAGGGGATGACCCCACAACGCATCGGTTAGTTGTGAGTCTCTCACATGGGAGGTCTCAGGTTTGAGCCTACTCGAGACCCATGTGTCCTCAATGCAGTCGTGATAGCGATAGGAGAAGACGCTAATGGTAGGGAGACAAGGCAGGCAAAAGTGGTGGGCAGGAAGAAGCAATTGACAATGGAGGTTGTCAGAGGATGTTGCAGATCCGATTGTGAAGCCAAAGGCAGTAGGAAGGTGCAAAGGAGAATGATAATCAATGCTGGTGTGTAGGCGCTGGGAAGAGGAGGTTGGCAGTTGCAGATGGTGACAACTTGAGGAGAAGCTCAGAGGTAGGAGGTGGTAGGGAGATGTGAAGGTTGTAGGTGGCAACAGAGTGGAGTGGAGATAGAAGAGAGAAGGAGGCGAAAGGGAGAGAGGAGTAAGGAAGGGAGGAGCTAGGAGGAAGGAGGGGAGAAGGATAGGAAGAAGAGGTAAAGAGGAGAGAAGGAGGTTGTAGGAGGATTGGAAGAAAATAGTGGAGTGGTGGAGAAAGAAGGAGCAAGGAGGGAAAAAGACGAAGAGGTGTGGGAGGAGTGGTGGAGGAATGAGGAAGGAGGAAGTGAGAAGGTGAGAAGGAGAGGAGCAAAGGAAATAGCAAGGAGGAGGAGCAGAGGGGGAAGAAGAGAAGACTATCGGGGATGAGGTCCCCTGAATGTGGCCTCACTAGTTGAAAGCTCTAGTCAAAAGTGATTACTGATATAATATATATATATATATATATAATATTAAAAATAATTGTAACACCCCGTCGCACAAACCCCAAAGGACAACTAAGTACACAACATTTTAAAAAAAAAAACATAAAGTAAAAGTACTATGTTATAAATTGAAACTAACATAATTACAAATTCAAACTACACTCCTAAGTCCCTTGGGGTACACGAAGAGACATTATGTTAACTACCCATTAACAAAATTAACTAACCTAACATTCATTTCCACTAATAGGAGCTCTCATATAAATAGTAACAAATGATAAGCATTAAAATAAGAATTAACCACATAGATACTATACAAGTATACACAGTCATTAAAACTTGGGAACAAAGAGAACTAATTTACTCAACATATATCAACATCAAATATAATTACGTCTGTGAATAATGTTTGAATTACAAAGTGTGATAATACAATACATCATGTAACAAACTAAATATCAATAATCAATTATCCAAGTTACAAAAATACATTATCCCATCACATGGGAGAATTACATTACATTTTACAAGGTACGTCAATAGTACAAATATACATCTGAATGAACATAAATTTGGTACATTCTGTCTCCATAATCCTTGCACTGAAGATACAACTGTCAAATGGGAAACCCAATGGGGTGCGAACCACGTTCCACCCGACCACCCCCATGCTAGGAGTAGTTAAGAAAAGATTCTCGACCAAGACATCAAAAGTAACACATAAGACACAACTCCAATCATGGAAAGAGAAATCACACACACAGAAAGCATAAGAACACAAGCCTACTAACAAAACATGACGACAAGGAACTCCAAGTCAAAATAATAAACCACTTCCAGAGGATTCCAATAAAATCAACTAAGGGGGATTGCTAGAGGAGAGTGTCATCGCATGGCCTTCATGGATTATCCTGACATCCTATCACAAGGTGTCGCCTCCATCTATGGTTATCCTGACTGCCTATCTCAAGGCACCGCCTCATAGGGCGACTCATGCAGAATCGTGCATTTCTCATATAGACGAGATCACGACTATGCCAACCACGGCCTTCTCGACCACCTTTAGTCTTTGGAAGCCCTAACAGGTGAGTGAGGTATCTATTATTATCTTTTAGTGCTTAACTACCCATCCCCTAATCAATTAGTTAGGTTTTCACTTTTTACACTAACTCTACTGTGGGTTATCCTGACAGCCCCTTTGTGTGTCGGCGCCCACATAGAGCCACTCTCCCTAGAACCCCTAACATACAACAAAACAAAAAGGGATTGAACTCTCAAGTTCACAAAACACAATATAGAGATTCACAAGATTATGCCCACAAAGAAAGTGGAATTAAAAACCCAATTAAATATACCAAATTCCCTAACCTCTGGAAGTTTAACGACAATCCTATCTCCTATAAAATTAACCAAATAAATAAACACTCATTTTGTTAACTCAACTCAAGAGTCTCAATAACGAACTCCATAAAATATACCAACTGTTTACACAAAATTAAGGAATTGATTAACAACATAAATCCATAAGTCAAACAATCATCATCGCACTCAAGAATTTTCTCTACAAGATCAAATCCTTAATTTTCTCAATTAATTTCACTAATTGAAGACATTTAAATAAATTTAATAAATCGTTCACTTCTAATTTCAACTAATAATAAAATAAAAACACGTTTAAAATAATCATTGAAACTATAATTCTCCTCAATTAAATCATATATATTTGTATATATACATATATATATATATATACTATATATATAAACTATATATATATACATATATATAGATATATTTATATTAATATATACATATATATATAAATTAATTTTAACAATTTTAAATTTTTGAATTTCAAAAAAATTACAAGATAAATATATAATAAAAAATTATTTTGTTTTATTTTCAAACAAAAAAGAAACAAAGGGCCCCACTTGGGTTGCGTACCTCCCCATAGGGGAGGACACAGTTCCCCAAGGGACTGCGCAGGGGTAGGGGGGTATGGTGGTACCATCCCCTCCACCTCCAAACTAATATATATTTTTAAATTTTTTTTTTTTTTTCAATTTTATTTATTTATTTCAATTTATTTATACACAGATTTTCGTACGGACGATGAAAACGAAAAATAAAATGATTTTATACATAGAACTTTAAATATTTTAGAGCTTAAATTTATAACATATATATATATTTTAAAAGGACACATATAAAAGATATATATATTTTTTAATTTTTACAGGTAATTTAAATTCACAGGAGTAGTATTATTTTATTGCACAGAATTTCTTCTGAGGATATCCTTGTAAGAAATAAATAAAATAAAATTGGAAGAACAAACACCAAATTAACCACAAGAAGCATTCAAGAAAATTGCACATAAGTTGTTCTAATTTTCTTGAGTTTTTCCCTAATTTCCTTTGCACAAAGTTTTTCCCAATTTCCCTTGCAGAAGGTTTTTCCCAATTTTCCGAGTTAAAATAGAAAGATTTCAAATTAAAATCAACATAGGTTTCATTTTTCTACTGTATTTTCTGCACTCCTTTTAAAGAATTTTATTTAACTAAATTTACTAAGTTTGGCTATGTATTTTCCTACAGAGGCAACACAAATTTTAACGGCAGCAACCGGGAAAATAGTTTTCTACAGAAAACTTCCAATTTTCTCAAAGAAAGTGGACATTTCCTCTTATACAAGAAAATATAATTCCCAGAAGAAGCATTTGCAAAGAAAGCAAAATGAAAATAGTAAAG
This sequence comes from Sequoia sempervirens, assembly GCA_007258455.2. Taxonomy (NCBI): domain Eukaryota; kingdom Viridiplantae; phylum Streptophyta; class Pinopsida; order Cupressales; family Cupressaceae; genus Sequoia; species Sequoia sempervirens. The sequence continues at coordinate 928,215,247 of VDFB02271358.1, read as the reverse complement.
TACCTGTTTCCTGTAGCCTGTGGAAGTAAAAACTGGGCCAAGTCTTGCCACAGGAGCCTCCAGCTATAAAACTCCTCCCAGAAGCTTCACCTCCAGCCAACAATTAAAATCTACTGAAACTCCTGCAACCTATTCCAAATTCTTACACAAATATTCCCCAGAAAATCCAAAAAATTTCACACAGAGCTTTTTCCCCACTGTCCTCAACCAAAATTTTCCCGTGAAGAACTTCTCTTACCCATGCCTCTTTTTCTTTCGGGAATCATTTCCTTAACATAAAATCATTATTCTTCCACTACTTCCCATACAAATCCAATAAATAAAAATTTAATAAATTTAAAAATCAATTTTAACTAATTTATTTATATTTCATATTATTTATTTCTCTAATAATAATAATAGTATAGCTTAATAAACTATTTAATTAACTCCAAAATTAAATGGAAAATTTAACACTCTACAAATCAACAAAACACTTATATTTTATTTAAACCATCCCTTAAATCAAGAATATTAAACAATCCACTTAACCATAAATAATTATAATAACTCTATTAATTAACAAAATAATTAATCACACTTAACTGAAATTAATTAAATCACAACAAAAATATTAATCAACACTAACACATTTCCATACAAGGACAAATAGAACAAAGACAACCAAAGACTCACAGTAGATGGACTTGGGACGGGAATTCTTTCCTAACCACTCCTTTTTTTTCAACATCAATCTCGTTGAGTTTGTGAGACACGCTCAAACCTGACAAGCAGGTGGAGTCGATGTCCAGTACCTACATCCTGCATAGAAATATATGTTGTGAAGCATGTAAATCTCCATAGAAAACACACCGTGAAAGGTAATCGCAAGGTGACAGGGCACTTGCAAGCAAGTGATGCCACTCCGTCCCTTCACCAAGACTCACAAGTAAACACACCAAACATTATAACATCATAAACTCACAACTTCACCATATTTATTATTAAAGAACACCACAAAAATTCATATAACATAATCACCATAAGATATACCATCTAACAACATAGACCTAAAATCTAGTATAGCAAAACAACCAAACCATAAATCCATGCACAACCAAAATGGTGAACTGATCACCCACACAAACAAGTATGAAATCCTCACATAAGAGTAACAACAACATGAGGGGTATCATATCCTCCCCCCCTAGAATATGGCTTACTCCTGGAAGCCACTAAATAAGTATGGATAGGCCTCTCTAATACGGGATGCATCCTCCCATGTCGCTGAAGTCTCATCATTCGGGTCCCATTGAATCCGCACCTATTCAATACCTCTGCCCCTGAGGGCGAGTCTCTGATGCTGAAGCACGGCCACAGGCTCGAGTGCTAGTTTTCCATCCTAGACCTGAAGAGCATTCCAATCAAGTACGTGAGTAACATCTGGAAAATATGACCTAAGTATAGAAACATGAAAAACATCGTGTATCCGTGATAGACTAGGTGGCAATGCTAAACGATAAGCAACAGGGCCGATCCTCTCCAAAACTTTGAATGGACCAAAAAAATGAGGTGTGAGCTTGGAACCCTTTCCATAATGGATTGGGCTCTTCCGCGGTCGCACTCTAAAAAAGACACGATCACCAACAGAGAACTGGCGGTCAACTCTATGTGCATTTGCATATTTCTTCTGCCTATCTTGAGCTACCACAAGATGCTCTCTGATACGAACTACCTGTTGTTCCATGTCCTGAAGCATTTCGGGACCAAGGAGAACTCTGTCATCAAGATGGTCGCAACTTAATGGGGTCCTACAAGGATGACCATATAGTGCCTGGAAGGGAGCCATACCAATTGAGCTATGAAATCCATTGTTATAGGAAAATTCCACAAGATGCAAATACTCCTCCCAGCACGACTATTGATCCATCACGTACATATGAAGCATGTCCTCAAGAACCTGATTAACTCTCTCTGTCTGTCCATCTGTCTCAGGATGGTAGGTAGAACTAAAGTTTAGCTGTGTTCCTAAGGCACGCTGCAATGATGTCCACAATGTAGATGTGAACACTAGATCTCTATCAGATATGATTCTCTATGGAATACCATGCAGGCGAACAATATCTTCCATGAAGATTCTAGCAACTGAAGAAGCTGTGTATGATGAACAAATTGGGGAAAAGTGTGCCACCTTGGTCAATCTGTCAACTGTGACCATGATAGCGTCATGACGTCGGGAAGTCATAGGCAATCCCACAATAAAGTCAATGGAAATTATGTACCACTTCCATTATGCAATGAGATGAGGCTGTAAAAGACCTGCAGGATGCTGATGTTCTGCCTTGACCCTTTGACACTCCAAGCATCTAGCTACCAAATCTGCAATATCTCTTTTCATGCCAGCCCAAAAGTATAGTGCCCGAAGGTCTGCATACATTTTCTTAACTCCTGGGTGAGAAGAATAGGGAGCTCGATGTGCCTGAGTCATGATTAGAGTCTGAAGACCCTCAATTGAAGGCACGTAAATGTGACCCATATACCTTAGAAGACCATCTGACTCTAGTGAGTATCCTACAAATTTTCCCTCTAGAGCTCTACCTAACTCAATTTCTGACTTCACTTCCAGATACCAACTATCAGATGGAAGTGCTATGAGGACTTGACTCCTCAAATCTACCTCAAGAGCCACTGCAGAAATCTCATGTCTCTGCCGACTCAAAGCATCTGTAACTACATTTTCCTTGCCTTGAACATATTTGACCTCGAAGTCATATTCGCAGAGGAATTCCATCCATCTTCTCTGCCTAGCATTCAAGTTCGGCTGAGTAAAAATGTATTGCAAACTACGATGATTGTTGTGAAGCTTGAACCTATGACCCAATAAGAAGTGTCTCCATCTCACAAGGGCATGAACCAATGTGGCTAGCTCCAAGTCATGTGTGGGGTAATTAAGCTCATGGTCCTTGAGCTTACGTGATTCATATGCAATTACACGTCCCTCTTGCATCAAGATGGATCCTAAACCCTCCAAGGATGCATTTGTGTACACCACAAAATCCTTAGTAGGATCAGGAACTGCCAATATTGACGCACTAGTCAACCTGTCCTTAAGGGTCTCAAATGTTGTCTGACACTGCTTGGACCAAATGAACTTCTTCCCTTTCCTCTGAAGAGAAGTAATAGGATATGCAATCCTAGAAAAACCCTGTACAAACCTCTGATAGTAGCCTACTAAACCCATAAAGCTTTGAATTTTTGAAACATTCTTGGGTGCTGGCCAATCAACAATAGCTTGGATCTTTGATGGATCGATTGCAATACCTACACCTGAGATGACGTGCCCCAAGTACTTCACCTCTATCTTGTAGAACTCACACTTAGCCAAATTAGCAAATAGCTGATTGTCCCTTAAACATTGTAATACATGCCTCAAATGTTCCTCGTGCTCCTCCATTGATTTAGAGTACACTAGGATATCATCAAGAAACACTAGTATGAACCTATCTAAATAGGTACATAAAATTCCATTCATTAGGCTCATAAACACTGATGGTGCATTAGTTAACCCAAATGGCATAACAGTAAATTCATAATGCCCATAGCAGGTACAAAATGTAGTTTTATGAACATCAGCTTCAGCTATTCGCAACTGATGATAGCTAGACTTAAGATCGATCTTTGAGAAGACTTGAGCTCCTTTTATTTGATCAAATAAGTCATCAATTCTCGGCAAGGGATACCAATTCTTAATTGTCACTTTGTTAAGATGCCTATAATCTATACACAATCGGAGCGAACCATCCTTCTTTTTCACAAATATTACTGGTACTCCCCAAGGGGAAACACTAGGATGGATGAACCCTTTCTCTAATAGCTCCTCCAACTGCAATCTAAGCTCCTACAATTCCTGTGTTGTCATACAATATGGAGCTCGATAAATAGGCTTAGCTCCAGGAATAAGATCGATTCTGAAGTCGATGTCACTCTTTGGTGGTATCCCAGGGATTTCACTAGGAAAAACATCAGAATATTCCTTAAGAAGGGGGTAGTCATCCAATGAAATCCCTTGACTCTCTTTCGAGTCCAAAACATCAACCGTCACTGCATATAACTAATAACCTTGTCTGAAACACCTTTTTAATTGCATAGCTGAGATCAAACGTAGGGAGATAGGTCTCTGTATACCAACTATCTCAACCTGGTTACCCATATCATCCACACAATGCACTACCTTATGTTGACAATCAATTATGGCATGGTGAGCATTCAACCAATCCATACCTAAAACCACATCATAGGAACCAAGAGGTAGGATTCGAAGATCCATTGTAGTTGTGAGTGTCCCAATTTTCAAATTACAACCCTGAACTAGTGACTCAACTGCAACCTTTGCCCCAGAGGCCAATTCGACCTGCCACTTACTGCCTTGCCTGGCTGCCACCAATCTACCACGTTCCACTACTGAAGGAGAAATAAATGAATCTGATGCTTCAGAATCACAGAGAATAGATATGCTAGTACCATTTAACACACCTAATGTCTCAATTACAGTTCCTTGATGTTCAACTTGGTGATTGTCCACTATTGCAAATACCCGATGTGCTCTCCCTGCATCTCCCACTGTTGGCTCAGAAGCAGCTGGTCTCTGGCTAAATCCTGTAGTGCTCCTCTGCGGGCATTGTCTTGCAATATGCCCCTGTTTCCCACAAGAGAAATAAATTGTATCGCATCCAAACCCTCTAGCACCTGATGGCGCACTCGACTACTGGAAACTGCCCCTAGAAGGTGCTGACTATGTACTCTAAGCAGGTGGCACGAAATGATCTTGTCTAACTCACTGCCAGCTACAATTCCTTCTGCTCTGAGATCTGTCTCCCTATTGTGACTGTGGTTTATTTTGTTTGGGTTGTGACTGCTGCTGTTGCTGCGAACCACCCTTAAAGGGTGCCCAAAAATTCCTAGAACTCCCTGCAGCCTGAGGTTGTCCACCTCGAGATCCAAATCCTGAAACTGGAGCACTACCAATCTAAACTCCTGTTTGACCCCCTAATGCCATAGCCAAATTTTCTTCCACAAGGCGAGCCTTCTCAATGGCTATTTCCATTGTCTTGGGTTCAAAGACCCTGACTCCACCACTAATGCGGGCATTTAAGCCCCTAACAAAATGTTGCACGAGATTTGCCTCATCATTTCCAATCCTTGCATATTGCTTAAACTCATAAAAATGACGCTCGTATTGTTCCACGGACATTGCCATCTACCTAAGTTCATGGAATTCATCCGCTCTACGCTGCCTCCAGTGATCAGAAAGAAAACGTGCCCTAAACCTTTCCATAAACAATTCCCAAGTAACCATGTTGATGTCTATGTGCAATTTTTGTTCCTCAAGTCTCCACCAAGTGGACGCGAAGCCTCTAAGGTGCATGATGGCGCACCTAGCCCTAGTGTTACTGCCATAGGGATGCATTGCAAAGCATCTATCCAAATTGATCAACCAAGTCTCTACCTCAAGACCCCCACCAGATCCATCAAATGTAGGAGGTCGTGCTCTTAACAGGTCTCTCATATGACCTGCCACTACTGCATCCTGATCAATTTTGTTTTCCCCGTGTCTAGGGGATCTAACCCTTTCTCTATCCAACCTCTGATCCTCATCCTACCTAGGGCCTAGGCCACCCAATAACTCCTCTAACAAATGCTACAATTGACCACCTATACCAGGTTGCTCTGGATTCTGACCACCACCATCTATTGGATTACTTTGGGAACTTTGCAGTTCCTCCTGCTCTGAACCATGTGAGCTCAGAAGTGATGGACTTTGGCGGTTGGCCCCATGGCCACGACCTCAGCCTCTTCCTCGGCCATGACCTCTCTGCCTAGGCATGATCCTGTACAACAATAAAGTTATGTAAGACCAAGAGTTACGCAAGGTTTCCTAATGGACTCAACTATCTAGAGTACCCAGTGTTTGCAAACGTGGCTCTGATACAATGTTCTACCACCCCATCGCGCAAACCCCAAAGGACAACTAAGTACACAACAATTTTAAAAAAAACATAAAGTAAAAGTACTATGTTATAAATTGCAACTAACATAATTACAAATTCAAACTACACTCCTAAGTCCCTTGGGGTACATGAAGAGACATTATGTTAACTACCCATTAACAAAATTAACTAACCTAACATTCATTTCCACTAATAGGAGCTCTCATATAAATAGTAACAAACGATAAGCATTAAAATAAGAATTAACCACATAGATGCTATACAAGTATACACAGTCATTAAAACTTGGGAATAAAGAGAACTAATTTACTCAACATATATCAACATCAAATATAATTACGTCTGTGAATAATATTTGAATTACAAAGTGTGATAATACAATACATCATGTAACAAACTAAATATCAATAATCAATTATACAAGTTACAAAAATACATTATCCCATCACATGGGAGAATTACATTACATTTTACAAGGTACGTCAATAGTACAAATATACATCTGAATGAACATAAATCTGGTACATTCTGCCTCCATAATCCTTGCACTGAAGATACAACTGTCAAATGGGAAACCCAACGGGGTGCGAACCACGTTCCACTCGACCACCCCCATGCTAGGAGTAGTTAAGAAAAGATTCCCGACCAAGACGTCAAAAGTAACACATAAGACACAACTCCAATCATGGAAAGAGAAATCACACACACAAAAAGCATAACAACACAAGCCTACTAACAAAACATGACGACAAGGAACTCCAAGTCAAAATAATAAACCACTTCCAGAGGATTCCAATAAAATCAACTAAGGGGGATTGCTAGAGAAGAGTGTCATCACATGGCCTTCATGGATTATCCTGACATCCTATCACAAGGTTCCGCCTCCATCTATGGTAATCCTGATTGCCTATCTCAAGGCGCCGCCCCATAAGGTGACTCATGCGGAATCGTGCATTTCTCATATAGACGAGATCATGACTATGCCAACCACGGCCTTCTCGACCACCTTTAGTCTTTGGAAGCCCTAACAGGTGAATGAGGTATCTATTATTATCTTTTAGTGCTTAACTACCCATCCCCTAATCAATTAGTTAGGTTTTCACTTTTTACACTAACTCTACTGTGGGTTATCTTGACAGCCCCTTTGTACGTCGGTGCCCACATAGAGCCACTCTCCCTAGAACCCCTAACATACAACAAAACAAAAAGGGATTGAACTCTCAAGTTCACAAAACACAATATAGAGATTCGCAAGAATACGCCCACAAAGAAAGTGGAATTAAAAACCCAATTAAATATACCAAATTCCCTAACCTCTGGAAGTTTAATGGCAATCCCATCTCCTATAAAATTAACCAAATAAATAAACACTCATGTTGTTAACTCAACTCAAGAGTCTCAATAACGAACTCCATAAAATATACCAACTGTTTACTCAAAATTAAGGAATTGATTAACAACATAAATCCATAAGTCAAACAATCATCATCGCACTCAAGAATTTTCTCTACAAGATCAAATCCTTAATTTTCTCAATTAATTTCACTAATTGAAGACATTTAAATAAATTTAATAAATCGTTCACTTCTAATTTCAACTAATAATAAAATATAAACACGTTTAAAATAACCATCGAAACTATAATTCTCCTCACTTAAATCATATATATTTGTATATATACATATATATATATATATATATATATATATATATATATATATATATATATATATTTAATTTTAACAATTTTAAATTTTTGAATTTAAAAAAATTACAAGATAAATATATAATAAAAAATTATTTTGTTTTATTTTCAAACAAAAAAGAAACAAAGGGCCCCACTTGGGTTGCGTACCTCTCCATAGGGGAGGATGCAGTTCCCCAAGGGACTGCGTAGGACTGTTGTACGCAGCAGTCCCTTGACTGCTGTGCACAGTCCTTTGAGGACTGCGCAGGGGTGGGGCAATATGGTGGTACCGTCCCCTCCACCTCCAAACTAATATATATTTTTTAAATTTAATTTTTTTATTTCAATTTTTTTATACACAGATTTTCATACGAACGACGGAAACGAAAAATAAAATGATTTTATACACAGAACTTTAAATATTTTAGAGCTTAAATTTATAACAGTAATATATATATATATATAAATTTATATATATTTTTTAAAAAGACACATATAAAAGATATATATATATATATATTTTAATTTTTACAGGTAATTTAAATTCATAGGAGCAGTATTATTTTATTGCATAGAATTTCTTCTGAGGATATCCTTGTAAGAAATAAATAAAATAAAATTGGAAGAACAAACACCAAATTAACCACAAGAAGCATTCAAGAAAATTGCATAGAAGCTGTTCTAATTTTCTCGAGTTTTTCCCCAATTTCCTTTGCACAAAGTTTTTCCCAATTTCCCTTGCACAAGGTTTTTCCCAATTTCCCTTGCACAAGGTTTTTCCCAATTTCCCGAGTTAAAACAGAAAGATTTCGAATTAAAATCAACAGAGGTTTCATTTTTCTATTGTATTTTTTTCACTCCTTTTAAAGAATTTTATTTAACTAAATTTACTAAGTTTGGCTGTGTATTTTCCTACAGAGGCAACACAAATTTTAATGGCAGCAGTCGAGAAAATGGTTTTCTACAGAAAACTTCCAATTTTCTCAAAAAAAGTGCACATTTCCTCTTATACAAGCAAATATAATTTCCCAGAAGAAGCATTTGCAAAGAAAGTAAAATGAAAATAGTAAAGTACCTGTTTCCTATAGCCTGTGGAAGTAAAAACTGGGCCAAGTCTTGCCACGGGAGCCTCCAGCTATAAAACTCCTCCCAGAAGCTTCACCTCTAGCCAACAATTAAAATCTACTGAAACTCCTACAGCCTATTCCAAATTCTTACACAAATATTTCCCAGAAAATCCAAAAATTTTCACACAGAGCTTTTTCCCCACTGTCCTCAGCCAAAATTTTCCCGTGAAGAACTTCTCTTACCCATGCCTCTTTTTCTTTCGGGAATCATTTCCTTAACAAAAAATCATTATTCTTCCACTACTTCCCATACAAATCCAATAAATAAAAATTTAATAAATTTAAAAATCAATTTTAACTAATTTATTTATATTTCATATTATTTATTTCTCTAATAATAATAATAGTATAGCTTAATAAACTATTTAATTAACTCCAAAATTAAATGGAAAATTTACCATTCTACAAATCAACAAAACATTTATATTGTATTTAAACCATCCCTTAAATCAAGAATATTAAACAATCCACTTAACCATAAATAATTATAATAACTCTATTAATTAACAAAATAATTAATCGCACTTAATTGAAATTAATTAAATCACAACAAAAATATTAATCAACACTAACACATTTCCATACAAGGACATATAGAACAAAGAAAACCAAAGACTCATAGTAGACGGACTTTGGACGGGAATTCTTTCCTAACCACTCCTTTTTTTTCAACATCAATCCCATTGAGTTTGTGAGACACGCTCAAACCTGACAAGCAGGTGGAGTCGATGTCCAGTACCTGCATCCTGCATAGAAATAGATGTCGTGAAGCATGCAAATCTTCATAGAAAACACACCGTGAAAGGTAATCGCAGGGTGACAGGGCACTTGCAAGCAAGTGATGCCACTCTATCCCTTCACCAAGACTCACAAGTAAACACACCAAACATTATAACAGCATAAACTCACAACTTCACCATATTTATTATTAAACAACAACACAAAAAGTCTTATAACATAATCACCATAAGATATACCATCTAACAACATAGGTAAAATCTAGTATAGCAAAACAACCAAACCATAAATCCATGCACAACCAAAATGGTGAACTAATTACCCACACAAACAAGTATGAAATCCTCATATAAGAGTAACAACATGAGGGGTATCACAATAATTTATACTTTTATAAAATTAATGTATTAACATTTACATAAGTTTAATAATTAATATTAATATGTCAATGATTATAAGGCATATTATATTCAATAACTAATTATATTTATAATAATATTATTAAATACAAAAATTAAAAATTAAAACAAACATATTATATTTATTTAATGTTGAATTTTTAAAATTTTAAATTTTAAACTTATATGTTAATATTATGAACCAATATATTGCATGCTTATGTTTTAATTTTTAGTATAATGATTAATATATCATTTACACTATATTAATACTAATATATTTTAAATTACTATATAATATATCAATATTTATAAAATATATTTAAATTGTATCTAATATGTAGTTATTATTTCCTTCCATTAAGCTACAATATAGGCATGTAGCATTATAAGTGTTGTATTTTCTATTGATTTTTATTACCAAAATTAAGTCATGTTTACAATAATTGATTTATTAATTTAATTTAATCAAATTTAGTGTCTAAAGTATATGATCCAATTTTATATTCTTAATTGAAAATGATGTAGGAGCATCTAGGTAGATTGGCAATCAACATCAACCAAAAACAAGCTTCAGGTTCGAATTCATTTTTGGTGTGTTTTGGTGTTCATTTGACATCTCTTGGTGTGTTCAAATTTTCATAAAGTTGATTTTTATCATATCATCATTTTAAGGCTCTACAAATCATTTTCAAAAAATTATTTGGAAAACTCGTAAGAATTGGAGTAGAAAACTTTGGTAGGGGCATTCATGGAGTGGCATGTGAAATATGTAGAAAGAATTAAAGTTATACATTTTTTAGTTTGAGAGATTTTAATGTCAAAAGTTTGTGAAAAATTGTTAGCAAATTACAAAAAGTTGAATATCTCATGATTTTGGAAGACTAGAGTTAAATCATTTTGCACAGGTCCATGAGATACCATTCCAAGCTTGCACACCAATTTTTGTGCGAATCAAATAGTTTTCATTTTTTTCAATTGCGAGCACCCAATTCCACACTTCCACAACACCAATTTGATTAATTTAATTTTGGAAAGGTATTATAGAGGCCATGGAAGTAAAATATTAATTTTTATTTCATATTTAATTGTTTATCTATTGCATAAATTATATGGGGGCGTTTGGAACATAAAAAAGGTAAAAAATCAAGATTTTAGAGCTTTTAAAATTCCCATAATAGAGAAAAACGCCTCTTGAGTAAATGAAGCATTTGGAGGAGTTGCTGGAAGTTTAAATGCCCCATTTAAGGTTGAATAAACATAACACATGTAGAGCTATTCTTGGGGAAGAGTTGGGAGCCCATTCTAGAGCAATAATCGATGATTTTCAATGCATTTTTGGGGGGTTTTTGAGAAAAAACGTGGGAAGAAGTTTGGGAGGAATGGGAAGGAGAAAGATACCTCTATAGAGGTATTCATTATAGGTTTTTGTTGCAGGTTGGAGTTGCACCAGTGAAAGAAAGACAAGGTTCCGGTGTGTGAGAGGTGCAGATATTTTGGAGGGGTTGTATGAAGGTTTGTGCAGCAATAGAGGGAGTTTTGTAGCAGCGAGAAGAAGCTATAGAAAGAGCAAGGAATGCTCATTTCTTGAGGAGAGTGTTTCTTAAAATTGTATTGATTAAATTTGTATTTGTTTCAATATGAATGGAAGATGTTCTCATATTTAAATGAAATGTTTTCCCTCTTTAATCTTTGTGACTTGTATGAGTCTCTAGATGGGTTGGTGTTTTTTTTTGCATCAGAAAATTATTATTTTTATAGATGTCTAATAATATGTTATATAATATTATTTTATAAATCTAAAATATATAATTATAAAATCAATATATTATCATTTACATAATTTTAATAATTAATATGACATATGACATATAATTATTAATCTTTTTGTAGAACTCTCTCCCTTGTTACATTTGAAAAAAAACAAGTTAGAATAATAATTATAAAATTAAAGTGTATTGTAATATTTATTCAATAAAGGTAATTTTTAGAGTCTAGGCTAAGAAAGAAATGAATAAATAAATTGAATTAGAACCAATTCCATTAGAAAATTTATAAATTAATATTTATAAACAAAAAGGAGATTAATGGATAAAGAAGGAACACAAAGTACAACATTAAAAGTGCCCCCTCCCATGTCAATAGAACCCTTCCCACTTATCTTCATATATGTATTGTTACCCATCAAAATATGAGGTGAATTACAAGGCTCAAAAGAAGAGAAAATTCCCATAGATGATGCCATATGATGAGATGTCCCTAAATCAAGAAGCCATCTATTAGATTCAGGACTTATAGAGGCCAAGAGTGTTTGTCCTTTCACTTTGTTCAAACTAGCTATATATCTTGTATTCTCTGACTATGAAGATGAAGGAGATGTTGATTGAGATATGGTAGAAGAAGCCACTAATGAGGACAGTTGTATGTGATTCTTTTGAAGATAGTGTGTGAGTTCATCAATCTTCTTATTATAACATCTATGCTCATCATGTCCTATCCTTTTACAATATGCACATTTGAACTTCTTTTTAGATGAATCCTCTTTAGAAGAGGGAGTGGACTTAAAGGAGTGTTATGTGAAGGAGAATATTTATCTTGCTCAATGGACTTGGGGTCCTTATTCTACTTCTTACCTTTGCCACTTAAAGCCTTTGCAAAAAGAGCATGAGATGTGCAAAACTTCAATGTGCCCATGTGTACCAACTTTTCTTGTTCCCTTGTGAGTTGAGCTAAAAATTCATCAAGAGAAGGAATTTTGTATACATTTTTGCAAGGGCATCCATTGTAGCATAAAATGTAGAAACAAACATTGAATAATCAAGACCAAGCTTAGCAAGAATAAAAAGAATCATTGTTCATCCTCTTTAGTTACCCCACAATTAGATAACTACAATCTTAGAGAACTAAGATTAGAGAATAATTCTTGGATATTGTCAAAATCTAAAGGATTAAGACCCATTAGTTCATTCTCTAACTTAAATTTCCTCATTTTATTTGGCTTACCAAAGAGACCCTCTAAAATAGTCCAAATTTGATTAGGATGTGTGCAAGATGCAACATGATATCTAAGATATGGAGAAATGGACAAAAGAAGAGTACCAAGTGCTTGGTCCCTTCTATCAAACCATTTTCTTCTTTTTGTAGCTCCTACAAGTTTTAGATCTATGCCAAATGTAATTCCATGCAACTTCAATTTTAACAATAACATCTCTATGTGCAATTTTAATTCATGATAGTTATATGGAGTTAGAAATACAACTTTATACAAATAAATGATAAAATGACAAAATACAATAGAGGAACAACAAATTTCCCAAGAAATTCACCCTTTGTCTCAAACAAATTGACACCTTTTTTGCAAATTTACAATGTATCCAAAATTACCAAATCAACTTCAAACTAAAATTTTGAAATTCTAAAAACAAATCTACAAAAAATGCATGGATAGAACTATAGTGCTCCTAAATACCTTCCTGATGCCACAAAAATTGGGAAAAACGGAGTCTAGAGCAAAAAATTATGAGTTAGGAGGGAAAAAAGGAAGGTCTGGCTTCAACCTAGAAAAAATGGCACAAAATTGTGAAATCTTTGCAAAACACTTGAACCATTGAAAAACTGGAATCACATGCTTTCTAGTAATATTTCTTTTCAAAAAAAGGCCTTTGTATGTGAAAGTTATGGTAAAATGAAAAAAGGTCTATTTAGGTCATATGGGAGAAAAATCAAGACTGGTGAAGGCTAAATCAATGCAAAAAGTGAGCACCTAGGTGCTTAAATAAGGTCATCGATGTGACTGCAACATGCAGGATTACAAAAAAACAAATGGTCGCTTGTGTGACGATGAGGAGGTGTTGTGGTGGTGGAGGGTCGAACAACACCACCCCTCCTTAGCCACCCACAACTAGGATTGTTGCTTGTACAGTGGTAAGGAGGCATTGTGGTGGTAGGTTAGATAACACCACCCCTCCTTAGCCACCCACAGCTAGGATGTGACTGGTCAACAGTCTAAACAATAAACCACAGGTTTTAAATGCTTTTTTCAAAATATAAGCATTGCAATAAACCCTATGACTTGATCACTGAATATATATATATTAAAAACTTGTGGATGAAAAGATAGTTGATGACATAGATAAGTACATTTTTCGATGTTGTATGCTGAGAATATGCCATAGAAACTTTAATTCAAACCTCAAAATATTTTGTAAATATTGTCTGAAATATCACAATTTTTTCCTGATAAAAATAAAATATGCAAAATATTATTTAAATACTTTTTTCTACAAAATTAGAAAATCATATTTCCTGGGGGATCATACGGCCTACCTAGGAAAATTTGGTTTTCCTCAAAAACAACTTTGTTGAATATAGTCAAATTTTATATCAAAATTTGTCTCTTGGGCCTCCTAATCATAATGATGAGTTTGAATTGGGCTCAAAGTGCCTCAAAATTCTAGCTACCTTCAAATCTTGCAAGTGAAACCATCAAATTGAAAACCTCATAGATCAAACAAAACATAACCAATTTAAAAAAACAAAAGGAAAAGCTTACTTTCTTTGATGCCCTAGATCAACCATGAGGTTGTTGAAACCCCAAAATGCACCCAGCAAAATCTTCCAGCCAACATGACACCCTCATATTTGGGAAGGAATTTACAACACTAGAGCTTTGATACCATGTAGTAGTTAATGGTGACTCCTCAACACCCCAAGAACAATTGCTAGACCAAAATATCTTCCATAAGAGAGAAAATGACAAGAATACTTGCTTCAACAATGTAAGATTGAATATTGGTTGAATATTGATTGAATATGCAAATGTACATGAGATTCCTTGGTTATAAAAGCAAGGTGAGATACATGATTAAACAAGATCATGACAAGTGTCTTAATCCTATCACATGAGACAACTAATCATAACTACCTAGGAAAAAATAAAGTCTAGATATGAAAACTAAGACTTCTAGAAAGAATCTTATAATCCTAAGTAAACTTAACAAGTGAATATGTCCCCTAATTCCCTAGCGAGTGAATTAACTAGGTATAAGACATTTATTCACACCAACAAAAAGCAGTCACCATAGTCCCTCTGACATTATGACATGCTTTCAAAGCCTTTTCCTTCATACATCTCTCAGAGTTAGCAAAATTAGTTCCAAACTTTAGAGCCATGAAAAAGCATTCATCATTCTCATCTTCATCTTCAGGATAATTGAATTCATCATCAAATATATCGACATCTCCTTTAACATAATAACTTCGCTTAATTGATTTAGCTTTATTCTCCTTATATTTATCATTTGAAGCTTTAACAAGACATATTGAAGCATAATTACTCATTCTTCTCTGCTTTACCAACTTTAAAAGAACTCTCTTTTCTTGAATCACTTGGACCAAACTCTCTCAATTCAAAAGTAGTTAAAGCACCAAACAACTGATCTCTAGAATAATTATTTAAATCCTAAGCTTCCTCAATAGTAGAAACTTTATGGTTATAAGATTTAGTAAGAGTTCTTAGTACCTTATTTACCACCTCATCTCCTTCAAGTTTTCCACCAAGGCCTCTGATGGAATTGACAACTTTGTCCACTCTATACATGTAGCTTGTAATATCTTCATCTTTTGATATCCATGAGGTTTTAAACTTGGTCTTTAGATTCTACATCTTTGCTTGCTTGACCTTATCATATCCTTCATATATACTTTCCAGCTTTTTCAATCACCAACAATTTTGTAGCTCATAACTTTCACAAGTTTTGAATTTGAAAGACCACTCAAGAGAGCATACCTTGCTTTTCCATTTTTCTCATAAGCCTTGATTTCATCATCAGTTGATGGGCCATTTGCAAGCATGGTATATCCAATTTCAACTAACTTCCAAACTCGAAACCCTACAAAGACAAAGAAACCATCCATCCTAGTCCTCTAGAATGCATAATCTAATCCATCAAACAAAGGAGCCTCCTTGTGCGCAATCCAGATCTACCTCAAGTGGTTTTCTTCTAAGGAACCTTTGTCTAATGCCAAATGTTGAATTCAGAAGACAACTAAGAGGGGGGTGAATCATTTGTACATTAAAACATCAAAACTCTCATTAACATTTAGATCACTATTAGCTCTTAATCTGTTAAATTGATTTAGCATGAAAGTAAATAACAAAAATAAAAACACATCAACACCATTGTAATGTCCCTAATAGGGATTATACTAATTTTAACCTAAATTTTCAATTTCTCAAGCAAACAATGGATTTAGAGGGCATCTTGGTTTGATCTAATCCTTGTAGACAAGTTAGAGATCAATTACAATGATAACTTAATAAGTAGAGTATCGTGATTAAACATTAGTACATCCATAGTAAATTTTCTAATCTACTTATTATCCCACCTTAGGTTTCTCAACTATGGAGGAGAATGGAAGAGAGAATGATTTGATGGGGTGCTTTAGCCTCCTTAACCTCATGTGGTGCATGCCATTCATATGATTTGGCCTACTCAGCAAGGATCCTAATCTCCTTCTTCCCATCCTTTTCCAGTCCCTCATGATAAATCTCCTATATTGTTACACCATGATAGGGGAGTGAGATTGCAAAATATGTCTTGGTAATCAACTCTCCTAGGCCCAAGGGAAATACCCTTTTGGCCCTTTGTTGGCTCATCTTGTCCCCCTTGGGTGGCATACCTTGAAGAGGCCCGCTCACAGTACTCCTTCGATAAATCTCCTTATATTGTTACATCATGATAGGGGAGTGAGGTTACAAGGGGTGTCCTGGTGGCTCTGCTCTCCTAGGCCCAAAGACAATACCCTTTGAGAAAAAGGAAAGTACCCCTTTGGCCTCCTTGGGAATACTTGGTCCCCCATTATAGAACACATTGGTTCTCCATTATAGGACACATTGGTCCTCTATTATAGGACACTAGGTCCTCCATTATAGAACACATTGGTTCTCCATTATAGGACACTTAGTCCTCCATTATAGAACACATAGGCTCTCCATTATAGGACACTAGGTCCTCCATTATAGAACACATAGGTTCTCCATTATAGGACACATTTGTCCTCCATTATAGGACATTGGGTCCTCAATTATAGAACACATTGGTTCTTCATTATAGAGGTGGGATACCTAGGAGGGTGCTCCATTGCTGCCCCCTCTAGTAATCTCCCTTCTTCTATCATGGTGTAAATCCACACTTTATAATTTAATCAAATTTAGACTTAAAAATAATCATATCAACAATATCAAATTCAGACAGGAAAATAATCATATCAACAATATCAAATTCAGACAGGCAAATAATCATATCAACAATATCAAATTTAAACTAGCAAAACTCCTATTAGCAATATATAATGGATTATGACTATGCTAGCATAGGATATGAATAACATTGGCATGCATGAAAACCTTTATCCTATTTAACCATTTATTATATCCTTTAATTATTCCATCAACTTACAATACAAACTGGACCTTTGTTGCCCACATATCTCTTACTTTGCTTTTTCCTAAATCGATCATATCATATTAAGTTATCTGGTGTTCAAAAATATATTCAGATTTCTTCTTTTCTCTTCTATAAACTCAATCTAATATCTTCTCCTACTTTGGAGAGGGGGTGTGATCACTTTGGAGAGTCACACCTTTTTATTAACATATTCTTAATTGTTGTCTTCTTTGAAATGCCATGCTCCTTGATTTAGGGATCATTACTTATAATTTTTGTGCTTTTCAATAATCACTATCTATATCTTTTTGTTCCCTCCTTATTAACTTGTATACCCTTCTATTGAGATGAAGCGGTGCATATCTCCTTGTCTATTTAAAAAAAGTCACTTTTGTTAATAGCTTTTAACTAATCGCTATCTTGGTCTAATGTAATTGGTGTCCACAATAGTGATGCCTGTTAACTATTTGTTTTTTGCTATCTCTTCTAACCACTGCTTTATGAGATTAGTTTCTTTGATAAAATTACTGCCTTCAGTCCTTTTATTGTTGTTGTGTATATTTTATATTTTACATTATATGTTCCTTTAAACTATATTTATTATTATTATTTTTATATCAATCTTCTATTATTATATATATGTATATTTAACATAGGATGATTGTAATATTAATGATATTTTGATGATTATAATTATAATAATATTAAATCTCTTTATATATATATATTTTGTATGTGTTTTATTTATTTTATTTGTTTATTTATATTTTTCAATGTTTCATACTCTACCATTTCAGGGGCATGATAGTCCACCCTGCCCAAGATTGCTTGTCCTCAACCAATTACAACTAAGATTTGTAAATTTTTAAACATCCCTCATTTTTGTGATGATATTAATAAGTTTCCTCTTTTCCCTTTCCAAGGTTTTTTGAGCCCTTTGACTTAGTTGCATATATTGTTCCTAACCCTCAAGATAGTAGGAATGTTGCTCTAATACCACTTGTAATGTACCTAACATGGATTATACTAATTTTAACCTAAATTATCAACTTCTCAAGCAAACAATGGATTTAGAGGGCACCTTGGTTTGATCTAATCCATGCAAACAAGTTAGAGATTAATTACAATGATAACTTAATAAGTAGAGTATCATGATTAAACATTAGTACATCTATAGTAAATTTGTTAGTCTAACTATCAACTTTCCTTAGGCTGCTCAACCATGGAGGAGAATGGAAGAGAGTGATTCGATGGCGTGCTTTAGCCCCCTTAGCCTCATGTGGTGCTTGCCATTCATATGAGGTGGCCTGCTTAGCGAGGATCCCAATCTTCATCTTCCCATCCTTTTCCATTTCCTCGTGATTGAACTCCTTATATTGTTACACCATGATAGGCCTAAGTGAGACTGTGAAAGGTGTCTTGGTGTCCAAATCTCCTAAGCCCAATGGTAATACCATTTTTATACCAAGATAGTACCCCCTTGGCCCTTTGTGGGCTCATCTTGTCCCCCTCAGGTGCCATACCTAGAAGATGCTCGCTCATTGTTCTCTGGAAAATCTCCTTATATTGTTACATCATGATAGGGGACTAAAGTTACAAAGGATGTCTTGGTGGATTTTCTCTCCTAGCCTAAAGGAAATACCATTTGATACAAAGGCAAGTACCTCTTTAGCCTCCTTGAGACTACTTGGTCCCCCATTATAGAACACATTGGTTCTCCATTATAGGACACTAGGTCCTCCATTATAGAACACATTGGTTCTCCATTATAGGACACTTGGTCCTCCATTATAGAACACATAGGTTCTCCATTATAGGACACTTGGTCCTCCATTATACAACACAAAGGTTCACCATTATAGGACACATTGATCCTCCATTATATTATGACACTGGGTCCTCCATTATAGAACACATTGGTTCTTGATTATAGAGGTGGCTTACCTAGGAGGGCACCCCATTTTTTCCCCCCTTGTAATCTCCCTTCTTCTATCATGGTGCAAATACACACATTGTAATTTAATCAAATTTAAACATGCAAATAGTCATATCGGCAATATCAATTTTAGACTAACAAATAATCATATCAACAATATCAAATTAAGATTAGAAAATAATCCTATTAGCAAGACATAATAGATTATGATTATGCTGGCATAGGATATGAATAATGACATGCCTGGAAACCTTGATCTTATTTAACCATTTATTATATCCTTTAATTATTCCATCAACTTACAATACAAACTGGATCTTTATTTCCTACAAACCTCTTACTTTGCTTTTTCCTAAATCGATCATATCATATTAAGTTATCTGATGTTCATAGATATATTCATATTTCTTCTTCTTTTCTCTTCTATAAACCTGATCTAATATCTTCTACTTTGGAGAAGGGGTGTGATCACTTTGGAGAGTCATGCATTTTTATTAACATCTTAATTGTTGTATTCTTTGAAATGTCATGCCCCTTGATTTAGAGATCGTTACTTCCTTATAATTTATGTGCTTTTTAATAATTGTTTCCTTTATCTTTTTGTCCCATCCTTATTAAATTTTATATCCTTCTATTGAGATGAAGTGATGCATACCTTCTTGTCTATTTAAAAGAATTCACTTTTGTTAATATCTTTTAACTAATTTATATCTTGGTCTAATGTAATCATTGTCCACAATAGTGATGCCTTTTAATTGTTTGGTTTTTGCCATCTCTTATAATCATTGCTTTATGAGATATAAAATTGTTGACTTCAATACTTTTATTGTTGCTATGTATATTTTATATTTTATGTTTTATGTTTCATTAAATACATTTATTATTTTTATTTTTATATCTTATATTAATATATATATGCACGTATATTTAATGTAGGATGATTGTAATAATAATATTTTGAAGATTATAACTATAATATTATCTCAAGATAATTATAATTATAATAATATTAAATCTCTTTATATATATATAATATGTGTTATTTATTTTATTTGTTTATTTGTGTGATACCTTGGAATTTCTACTGCTCTAAATGTGCAAAATAACTTAAAATGCAAGTGATAGAATACCAAAGACACCTCAAGATTAGCCAAAAGAGTGGTACAACGAAAAGGAATGTAAACAAAATGAAACACAAACAGTTTTACCTCCCTTGGTGTTGACACCTCTTTGATTGGCCTTTGCTTGGATTGGTTGTGTGCTCCTTAGATGATTGCTTGAATGTCTAAATGCAAGATTGGAGGTGCAAATGATTAAAAAGATAGCTAGATGATGGTAAATGATTGAGGATTCAAATTGACAGCATGTAGTTGTGAGAATGCAAAGTGTTTGGGAAGGCAAATTAGCAGCATAAGGTTGCTCAAATCCAAAGTGTTCTAAAAATGCCCTTGAGGAGGGGGTATTTATAGAGGATCTTAAATTCTCTAGAGAATTCAATGGTCAAGATTGATCCAACAAGGCCAAGATGAAGGGCTATGGTGGGTTGAGAACCCACAAGCCCTCACATCTTGACATGTGGAGGGTGAAGTGGCCAAGGGGATATGAGATGGAGATGAGTTGTCAAGAAAGTACATGAGGTGGAAAAATGACATACACCTTGGGGAGTGAGGAGATTTCCACAAAAAGGGATTTCTTGTCTCCAAGTGGGAGTGAAAGAGACATTTGAGGAATTTTGGAATTCCTCAAAAATCTACATGGGAAAAGGAAAGGTGGTTGGGGATATAAATGTGAATTAAAAATTCACATTCATAGGATGATCTAGAGGATAAAAGGTGGGCTCCAAAAAGGTGGGACTTGGTCACATGTGGAGATTGTGACAAGTCCAAGGTTCTAGAAGCCTTGGAAGGATGGAATGCGAATTAAAAATTCACATATAAAAGAGGGGAATCTAGGAAGAATAAAAAGGAATTAAAAATTCCTTGGAGAATGATTAGGCTTAATTAATCTGTAATTAGAGGATAAATAAGGATTAGAAGCCAACTTGCAAAAGTTGGAGGATGTGACACATCCTAATCAAGGATTAGGCATGTGCACATCCCTAGTGAAGAAATTAGGAGATGGATTAGGATTAGATGAAAATGACATGTGAGGAATTAAATAAATGTAATATTTATTTAATTCATTTGATGAAAAGAGGATTAGTGGAGGGTAAGGCTTAATTACACTCAAATCTTAGGGATTTTAAGTGCATCTGAAGATATTAATTAAATAATAAAATACTATTTAATTTACTCGGGATAAGAGGGATGTTGAGATCTAAAAAGTGAGCAACGGATAAATTAAGTGTCCAAATTTGGATGTCTACATTTTTCCCCTCTTTGAGATGGTGTTACGAAGTAGCATCATTTCAAAGAATATTAAAATATAGAACTTAGAAGAAGATGGTTAGATTAGAAAAGATGCCCCAGTCATCAAAAGGATGACTAGGAAGAAAGACGATGGTGGTGAAGATGAAGAGTAGGGATGAAGGATGCCCCCTCGAGAGGACATGCGGGTTCAAGAGAACACGGGTGGGCTCTCGAAATAGATGATGTGATGCAAGGGGAGATGAGAAAGATGGTGCAAGGTGATGGGTAAGAGAGTAAGTGATATGGAAATGGATGAAGCACAAATGGATTGGAGGACAAAAGGTGATATTGCCCCAGTCAAGGTACAAGCCAAAATGGGTTGATGCTGGATGGAGTGTTGTCAATGAGGGAAGTAAAGATCCCAAAACAACACGAGGATAGGGAAGGATACATCCCACCGAGTGGTATTGATGAGGGAAGGATACATCCCAAAACACCACTAAAGGATAGGGAAGAATACCTCCCGATGATGATGATGAAAGTGTTGTTGATGAAGGAAGGATACATCCCAAAACAACACTAAAGGGATAGGGAAGAATACCTCCCGATGATGATGATGAAAGTGTTGTTGATGAGGGAAGGATACATCCCAAAAAAAAACCAAAGGGATAGGGAAGGATACTGATAGATGATGATGATGATGATGGGTCAAGGCTAGTAACGAGACTAGGGAAAAGACCAAGGATTTGATTAGGTGATTTGTGCGAGACTGAACAGATGAGGAGAAGATTGATATGTGAGATGGGGAGAAGGATCTTAAGATTTGGAAAGCTCAGATTAGGGGTTTCGTTAAGCTCAGATTGGGATAAGATCAAAGCTCAGATTATAATTGGATTGAATACTAGAATGATTGAAGGATATGACTGGATTGATGCTACACCGAGTTCTAGAGTTTAAAGGGGCGTAAGGTGTTGACAATTAGATTTTTCTCGATTTGGCAATTTTCAAAAATTGTCAAATTTTGCCATTTTAGGAAACTTCATGGTCGTATGTTTGAGAGTCCTGATCCCACCCATCCAGGAGCGAAAACAATTTTTCAAAATGTTGGGAAAAAATAGTAAATTGGGATTTTAAGGGTCAAGATGAAACTTTGAGGCCCCAAAAATGGGTCAAAACGGGTTCCAATGGCTTTCAAAGACACCAATTGGAAATCCACTCGTTATCGCATAACGCAACTACCCATCAAATTTCAGCTCAAACGGACACTCGAGTCAAAAGTTATGGCCTCCGAAAGTGTTGGGGTAAAAATCAAAAATCAATTTTGAAAATTTGAAGACATGGGTTTTGTTCGCGAAGGGAAATTAGGAAATGGGTCGGGATCAGATTGTTTAAAAAAAGTCAAAAGTTAGTGGAAAATGGGGGGGAAAAGCTGGCACGGGGCGGAGACGCTGCCCTGCGCAGGGCAGAGACGCCGCCCTGCGCGGGGCAGAGATGCTGCTCTGCAGGGGCGGTTCCGATGCCCTGCACGGGGCGGAGACGCCGCCCTGCAGGGGCGGCTGACAAAGGGAGGCAAAAAAAAGGATGGGGAGGGAAGGAAAGAAGAATGTAAGAGGTAAGAGAAGGGATGAAAAGATAGGAAAAAAGATGGGGGGGATGGGGGGATACATGCAAGATGATGAAATGGAAAATGAAATGCAATTCTAAATGCAATTTTCCATCTTCGGAGCACTGATTTTTGCTATAGCATCAAACACAAGACACCAGGGTATGAAGAACCAAGGCGAATTAGTATCTAATGCATAAAACAAACACAACAGACAAGAAGGTTATCCCAACACCCCAAAGTCACAAAGACCTTGGTCGGGCCAGGTATTGAGATAACTACAAGCACAAAAAGATGCCCCAGCATAACACAAGACCTCAGGGATCTTGGTGGGTACTACGTGGGACAACCAAGAAGACACAAATAGACATAAAAAGATCAAGACATGCCCCTATGTTGACCAATCAAAACACACCATAATATGATGGATTATGGCGGTCTGGACAAGTGATGATAGGGAGCTCAAGTGATAAAAAAAAGCCAAAAGCATCAAAAGATCGCAATCAATTTCAAACGTCCATTGCCATAGGATCAAGGGGATGGATGGGATGGATGAGGTCTGTTAGGAAGGATGCATCCTGTTGAGACCAAAGACGATGGATACTAAAAAATTGTTATGATGCGGGATGTTCAAAATCGATTGAATCTCATGATACAAGTGGATCTCGTTTGTTAAGAACCAGCTAGATAAGGGCATAGCTTGATGGCACGACACAAGGAAGACAAGACATGGGACTGACACACCCTAAAGACCCAGGGGCTCGGGGGCCGATCAAAGATTAGCCTTGCCTACGTGAAAGCGCAGAGCCCTCGTAGTTCGATGAAAGGTGGATGATTGACCAAGATGGAGACCGTGATAAAAGATAGGATGGACAGAAGGAGAAAGACCGATGATAGATGATAAAAGAGAAAAGTGGACCATGAAGATCGATGATAGAACCCCGGGGGCGGATCAAATGATCGACCTTTCCTACGTGAAAGCGCAGGGGCAACGTAGTTCGACAAGACCAAAGGAAAACAATGGATAAAGGATGATAAGAGGATAGGATGTGGATAAAAAGATGGGATCGACACGACAAGATAGGATAAACCTGTTGGATTGGATAGGATAATGACGATCACATAAAGCTCAGGAATGGGATAGCTATCCAAAGCAGTAAAATGACTTGGGAGGATGATAATGATAGATAGATGAGTGATGAAAAGTGATAGGAGATTTGAAAAGATGTGCAAGAGAAGCAAAGGTGATGACGATGAGATAAATGGCATTGGGTTGCATGGGGGGAGGCCTATAGCCAGATACCAATGACAAGGGATTGTGAGATGGGATGAGATAGGATGAGGATAAAGATGGTAGAAGGAATAAAGATATAGGGATGGGGAAGGGGAGGGATTGTTTGGATGGATGGGAATATAAGGATTGGGAGATGAAAGGGATGTTAGGATAGCTAGATACGAAGATAAGGATGGTGAGATGGAAGGGATGCGGTGATAGATGGATACAAAGCTAAGGATGGGGAGATGGAAGGGATGCTGTGATAGATGGATAGGGACAGAAGGATTGGGAGATGAAAGGGATGCTAGGATAGATGGATACGAAGATATAGATGGGGAGATGGAAGGGATGCTATGATAGATGGATAGGGAGATGAAGGGGTGTTGTGATGGATGATGTCTCCAAGGACTATGTCACAAAGGAAGCAGATGCCCCCACTCTAGATATGTCATATATGAGGAGGCATGAGGGATAGAAGACAAGTGGATGGGAAGATAAAGGAGATAACTAGATGAGGATAGGAGAGGTGACTAAGGAATATGATAGAGCATGGATGAAGGGAATTTATACCAATAGGTGTCCAAAGCATGCATAGATAGGTGCCCCTAGTTTGATCAAAATCACAAGAAAGATGGAGGGAATGGGAGATAAATGGGATATGATGGTAGGATGCGGAAGATAGGTGGGATGGAGGGATTTATGAAGAGGACGGATAACAAGAAGATGGGTGCATAGCTAGAAGCATAGCGGATGGAGGGAATGCATATCAGGAAGTTGCCCCCAAGTGCAGATGGGGATTTACGCATGACGCCTGTTTGCTAGGTTTTCATCATGGTACTTATCCAAGGTGCTTTTTTGCCAAGTTTTCACCATTGGATGGATTATTTCTCTTTACTATTTTTTTTTTTTTGAATTTTTGAATTTTTGAATTTTTGGACTTTTTTGGATTTTTTGAATGTCATGCAGAAGGAGATGGGTAAGGATAAGGAAGTGGATAAGAAAATTTAGAAGACATGTGATAAGGATCAAAGTGTTAAGAGCCCATGTTTGAAGTGACTGTTGGATGTTGGTACAACCTTATTAGGATATATGGATTATGCATGAGGATGAA